>JAWWLR010000034.1:106737196-106755350 GCA_035041075.1 Acraspis erinacei | reverse complement strand
ATTTAAAGAATTTTAAAATGCAGTCTTGGAAGACTTAAACAATTAAAAATTAAAATATTTTGAAATTGAAAATTTTGGATGAAAAACATTTTTATTTTATTCGTACCTAAATAATAAAAATAATACCTAAATAATAAAAATAAACCTATTCGTACCTAAATAATCGTTTGAGAATTTTGAAAGGCTTCAAAAGAATAAAAACATTTTCTTAAGATTGCTAGGAAAATTAAAAATGATAATTTACATTTTTAAATTATTTGAAATTCGAATAATTTAAAAATATATTTAGAAGTTATGAAAAACTTTTAATAATAATTTTTTAAATGGATAACATTTCAAAAACAACACGTAGATTTTTCAAGATTTTGAAATAACATTTTTGAAGCTTTTTAAGGTTATCTAAACTGTTTAAAATTAAAATAATTCATCTTATAATGTAAAAATTAATCAGCTTAAATTTTTGGAACTGCAAATGAATCTTTGAACCCTACAGTTTATAAAAATTCTAAATTTGTCAATTAAACTGCACTTAATTTAAAATTATTCGGTTGAAAAGTGTTATAAGTTTCAATTTAATTGGTGCAAGTTATTGAGAATTGGATACAACATTCTGGAATTAAAAAAAAGTTTAAACTTAAATTAAAAAAATTTTATATTTAAGAGTTCCACCTTGAGTGCTTTAATTTACGGTTTATTTTTCATTAATTCAAATGGAAAAGGGGAATTTTTTTCGATTAAAACGTCCAGCTGATTAACACTTTGGATTCACAAAAGTGTTAGAGAAAATTAAAAAAGTTTTTTAACATATCGAACGATCTTCATTTCCTTGGAAAGATTATGAAATAAAAATCGAGTTAATTCAAGAAATATTTAGGAGAATTGAAGAGATTCAAAATGTATTTTAAACTTTAAAAGATTTTTTGAAATGAAGATTTTTAAGGATATCAAAACTAAGCTTTAGGAGCTTTAAAATAATTTCGAAAGTTTTCAAGAGAAAAAACAAATTTTCTTTAAATTTCTGGGAAAATTTAGAACATTATAAGGTAATTTTTTAATTTTTTCATTGATATTTAAAATTTTTGAGAAAAATTCGAGTCAGTTAAAATTATTTTCAGGAATTTAAGAAGTTTTAAATTAAGATTTAAAGAATTAAAGAATTAAAGAAATAGAATTAAATTAAAATTAAGAAATATTTGAAAACTGGGAAACATTTTCGAAAGTTTATCAAATATTGCTTGATTCCTTACAAATTTCTAAAAGTTCTAAAAATCTTTCAAAAGTATTCGAAATTTTCATAATATTTTGCAATATCCTATCCAATGAAAAAAATGTCTTAAAAATCTTCTAGATTCTTTTCTGACATATCTGAAATATTCAATACTCTTTTTTTTAATATTCTCAAGAATCATATGAAAATTATATGTATATAAATTTAAAAACAAATTGAAAATACTAATTTTTTCGATTCTCAGAATTTAATTTCAACATGGATTTATCAAAAAAATATTTTCGATTAATTTGAGTCTTGCCAAAGATAAAAAAATATTTGTTAATTGTATTTAGAGTGACTAAAAATGTTAAAATATTTGAGCTTTATTACGAAGTCTATTTGATTAAAAAATATCACATTTAATATTTCGACACTTAATTTTAATTAAAAACAATATGCTATGATTTATCATATTTCTTGTTTGCAATATATAGATATAATAAATATATTTATTATACAGTAGCATTATATTGTAAAACGGCAATATAAAAAATCAATCACTATATTTAAAAGGTTTTAAATAATAGGGACTGAGATAAAATAACGAAAAAATTAATAACAGAAAACAATGGCAGAAAATATAAATTGACCTAATTATTAAATTTCTTAAATAAATCAATTGTTAAATTCCCATAAATATTTCTACTCCTGAAATTTAAATTGTTTGAATTAGTTATAATTTCCTAAATAGCTTATAAATTATTAATCAATGATTAATTAATTTGTTTTTTATTATTTAGAATTAATCTTTTTAACTGAAAATGCAACGGTTCCATTTATTGTCGAAAACTTATTTTTTTTAGAAATTTAATCTTCTTGGTTGAAAATTATACTTTTACTACGATTTTGTTGAAAATTAAGTTTTTTACTGCAAATTTAATTATTCATGTGTGTGGAAAAAACTAACTATTTTGTTATAAATTTGTTTCTTTTTTGGTTGAAAGTTTATATTACTAACTGAAAATTTAAGTATTTTATTTTTTGTAGAAAACTTATTTTTTTATTTAAATCTTTTCTGATAGAAATGTAATCTTTATTGTTTGAAAATTTGGTGTTTTTTTAGAAAATTTAACTATTATATTTTTTGTTTAGAATTCATTTCTTTGCCTGAAAAAAAGTATTTAGTTAAAAATTCGTTTTTTTTATAGTAAAATAATCTTTTGGGTTGAAGATTCGTTTCTTTTTAGTTGCAAATTACTTTTTTTTGACTGAAGATGTAACTGTTCCACTTTTGCTTGAAAATTTATATTTTTAGTTGAAAATTAATTAATTTTGCAAAAAAATAATTTTTTTCTTTACCTAAGAAATTAATTTTTAACTAAAATGATGAATCTTCAACCAAAAACGTGAATTTTGAACCAAATAGTTAGTTGAATTTTAAACCCGAAACATTAATTTTCTGCGAAAAAAGACTCATTTTCAACCAAAAAGTACATGAATTTTCATCTAAAAAAGATCAATTTTCAACAAAAAAAAAAAGAAACGAATTTTCAACAAAACAGTTAAATTTTCCATCCTGGAATTTAATTGTTTAACCAAAAAGATGAATTTTCAACTAATGAGAGTTCTCTTTTACCAAAAAAAGGGGTTTCGAAACAAATATTTGAATTTCCACCTAAAATTCTTAAAATTTTAGCTAATAGTAGAATGATTAAATTTGTAGAAAAAAAATTAATTTTCAATGAAATCAAAGTAAATTTTGGACAAAATGGTATCATTTTGAACCAAGAAGATTAAATTTATGTATCGAAAGAGATAAATTTTAGACAAAAAAAGGCACATTTATATTTTCAGTTAAAAAAATTAATTCTAAATAAGAAAAAAATAATTTTCAACCAAAAGATCCTTGTTTTTTTGTTCAAAATTGAGTTATTTGTTAAAATTTATGTTTTTTAATTGAAAATTAATTTTTTTAACTTTAATTTAAATTGTACATGTTTGGTCCCAAATTTAGCTTCTTAAGTTCAAAATTGAAATATTTGGTTTAAAAATCCTGTATATTTTGGTAGAAAATTCATCTTGTAAGTTGAAAATTGATCTTTTAGGTTCAAATTTAGTTTTTTATTATTAACAATTAATTTCTTTATCTGAAAATGTAACTATTCCATTTTTAATTAAAGATTGATCTTTTTATAGAAATTTAATCGTCTTTGTTGAAAATTATACTATTTCATTGCAAATTTACATCGCCTTTATTGAAAATTAAGTTTTTTTACTGAAAATTAAATTAATCTTTTATTTGTTGAAAATCCACCTTTTTTCATAGAAGAGTTAATCACATTAGTTGAAACTTCATCGGTTTGGTTAAAAATTAATTTCTGTGTTTGAAAATTTAACTCTTTTGTTAAAAATTAGTTTCTGTTTTGGCTGAAAATTTAAGTATTTTATTTTTGGTACAAAATTGATTTTTTAAGTTGAAAATTAAATTTTTATTTAATTGAAGATTTCTCATTTAGGTTGAAAATTTGTTTCAACTATTCCATTTCTGGTAGGAAATTGACCTTCTTTGATAAAAATGTAATCTTTTTCATCAAAGAATGTTCTACTTTCTAGAAAATTTATCTATTCTATTTTTTGTTAAGACTTATTTTTTTGGCTAAAAATAAAATATTTAGTTAAAAATTCGTTTTTTTCATAAAAAAATTCGTCTTTTTCATTGGAATTTCTACTATTTCCAAGTTGATTATGAACAAAAAAATTTTTATTTTATATTTAAAAAATAGGTAATTAAAAAAAAATAATTTAAACTTAATAGTTAAATTTTTGAACAGAAAATAATAAATTTTGACCAAGAAGATTAATTTTCAACCAAAAGGGTTCAATTTTAAACTAAATAGATTAATTTAAAAAAATTAATTTTAGGACAAAAAATCGATTTCGCAAAAAAACTAAATCTATTTGCTCAACAATTGAGGAAAATTTAGTAATTATTTATCAAAGTTATTTAAACAAATAACAATTGTTATCAGCTAATAAAAAATCTTAGATATTATTTATTTTTTACAATTTTTGGATTGATTTTGTTAAGGGATCGAAATATTTAGAAAATGTTTATGATATGTATTTTTTTATCAAATTTGATTATAATATTAACAATTACCTTGGATTAAAAAAATTCTAACATTGCATTATCTTTACGTATATTCTAAACAAAAAGTGGCAAAATAAAATCTTCAAGCATTTTCAATGTTTTTAATTTCAAATTTTAAATAATTTGTTAATATAATAATAAACAAATTATTTTAAATGCTTTAATCTGCTGCATGTTATTTGTAAGGAGTGTCTACTGATTTTAGGATAGTTCAAAAAACATGTCAAGTTTTTTGTTAAATAAAACGTAAAAAATAAAAATTGCTTCGTACAAATCTCTGAAATTTGGTTCGAGAAAAATTTATCTTATTTGCCTCCATGCGCGGTTGGTAAATCCCAGTCCCCTTCAGTTTCAATATTCTTCTTCTCCGAAGGTTCTCCCTAGTTCTACTTTCGCCGCTAGATGGCTACGAAGTACAGGCTCCACATTTCTCGCACTTAATGAATAGTCTCATTATAAACAAAATAGGAATCGCATCAACTTGTAATTAATAGAATTATATTCCGTGATACTAAGGTCTATTATTGCACTCCAGAAATTAATTATAAGTTCCCCCATAAAGGAGAAAAAATGAATTAAAAAATCAGCGGTTCTCACGAGTGGTGACATGTATGTCTAGTTAGTATATAAGGCCGATTCATACTCATATTATTGGGGGTGGTCCGATGCTGTCCAAGAATATCCGATTGTCGACAAATTGTGGTTCTACTTGTCTATCTCAAATATCGTGTTTTTATGATTAATAATTTTATAATTTATGGGTGTGGGGAGTTGTTTGTAATAGTGTTTGATGAAGTCGTGTGATTACTGCTAATAAACGGGGCTTAACCGCAGGTAAGGCCCTAAACTCAATTAATTATAGGCGTTGTAAATATTGCCTAAAATACTGATCAATTTGGCCTTAGAGGGGCCTCCACCTCCAAATAATCTGGGCGTGAATTTGCCTAACAATTCCTCAAAGGTTCTTCTTAATTTAGTCCTTTAGGGGTTTTAAGTTATCATTCTTTCAAGACAATCGGATTATTTCGAAGAAGAATAAATTCTTCTTCAATTGTGACAGCAACTTTGACCATCTCTTTTGCGTTTTTCTGTTGCAAAATTTATAGTTTCGCTAGTTTTTAAACTTAAAGATTAATTTTAATTAGCTGATTTTTTAAAGAATACGTTAAATTTTTTTATTCCGACTAACTAACGTAATTAGTTCTATTTTTTATGCTATAGGAGGGGGTTCCTGTTTCCTTATGATCTGTTATGTGGGGGGGGGGGGTTATTAAATTACGTAACAAATTTAATTTATGAATTTTCTGCACGATCAACTTGGATTATAGAATTTTCTAAATAAATAATTTTACTTCAAAAGAAAATTGATTTTTAATGTTTTTAAACATTATTGATAGATGAGAAAATTCAAATTATAAATTATTTATAATGGGAAGGTTAATGATTAGAAACTTTTTACTAATGTTGAAAGATATGAGGAAATTAAATTTTTTTCAAAATTTCTGGAAGTTTTTAATGGATTTTTAATTTTTAGTATTTACTTTAAAAGAATAATTTTAAGTTTTGAAGATTTCAAAAAATTGTAATGAATTAAAAAAAAATGGATAAGATCACGAAACATTTTTAATTATTTCTTAAAATTTTTAAAAAGAGTGTAAAAGATTTTAAAGCAAAATTTTGCAATTTTGCCATATTACATAATTCTATAAATAATTGAGTAAGTTTAAGCCATATTCAGAAGTTTTGAAAGGATTTAAAAATAATTATAACTTTTATATTTTTTTACTTTTTTTGATGATACTTGTATATTTTAAAACATTAAGGATTTCTAAAACTTTTAAAGAAAAATCAGAATGACTTAAAGGATTTTAAAAATTTTGCAGAATTAAAAATATTTTAGGAAAAATTTGAACAATTTTTTAAGATTAGAAGGTTTACAAGGTCTGGAAAGATTAAAAGAAGACTTTTCTTGCGATTCGTGTGAAAATTTTGAATGATTTTTATATTTTGAAAAGTGAACTTTAAGAGAAAATGAAAAAAAAGAACGATGAAGTCAAGAAGCATTTAGAAAAATTGAAGAGATCAAAAAAGAATTTAAAAAATTTAAAGATTGTTAGAAATTTAGTTTTTTTTTTAATTTTTCAAAAAAAACATTAGCAGCTTCAAAAGAATTTTGAAATATTTCGAGAAAATAAAAAAATGTTCTGAAAATTCATGGGAAAACTTAGAAGATTATAAGGCAAATTTGTCTACATTCTCAATTATTTTTCAAAATTTTTAAATAAATAAGAGTCGTTTAAAAATATTTTGAGGAATTTAAGCCGTTTTTAATAAATTCGAAATATATAAAAACTTGGACAAATTTCAGAAAATACTTCAAATATTTTTTGATTTCTTCCAAACTTCTAAAAGTCCTAAACATCTTTTTAAAAGACTCGAATTTTTCTTAATATCTCGTAAAATCCTGTAAAATATAAAAATTTTTATTGAAATCTTCTACATTCTTTTTTGACTGAAATATTTAAAAAATCTTTTTTAATTTTCTCAAGAATCTTATAAAAATTATATTTATTCAAATTTAAAAACGAACTGATGATACTTTCTTGTTCTCAATATTTAGAATTTAATTTTACTTCAAACTCAAGCGTTCAAAAACTTTTAGCAAATAAATAGTTATTTAAAATTTTATGTTGTATTATTATTAATATTATTTTATATTCTTTATGGTATTGAAAAAAATTTTTTTTTAAATTAAGGATTGAAAAATTGGGTACATAGCAGAGTAACTACATTTCACAATTTCAATTTGAAAAATGTGAATAACTTTTTTTTAGATAATATAAAATTTGAGTCTTCTTTTTGTAAAAATATATAATAAAAAATTAATATTTTTCTATCTTTTTCATCAAATTAGAAGAAAGAATTGTTAGAAGTTATTATTTTGTCTAAGTTACCGAAAAAGTTATTTATTTTTGCAGTAACTTAATTTAATTTGATAAAAATTGTTTTTTTTTTTCTATTTTTTATTTTTACCTTAAAAATGTATTGATAGGAAGTTACTCATAATAAATCTTATTTTTTTATGACTAAATTATGTACACATCGATTGACTTTTATTTTAAATTCAAATTTCTAAAATAAGTACAACCCAGACCTTGACATGTCTGAAGTCCGATTGACATTGAAAAATTAAAGTCTGTCAAACTGGCGACCGAAAATTTCTGAAAATATCGCGGATGTGCTCATTTTTTTTAACAGATGACACAATTATTCTTATTATTCCGAAAGCTTTGCAATGGATATTTAAAAAATTTGGAAATCAGTATATTTGTCACTGTAAAGCCCTGGAAAATAATAATTCTGATTTGCAACTTCAGATCAAAATGACCCACTTTGCGGATCTAAAATTAATGTTTACACAACTTTATTTATATCTGTCCAGTGGCAGTTGTTATACTTTTTTATTTAAGTCGTAGGCTAGGAATGTTTTAGAAAATTTTGAATTTCAGGGTAAGAGAAAAATTCCAATATTCGTATATTGTGCGCAATAAGTCTCCGTGACTCTGGAAATTAATTTTTTTTTTATAAAATTGTTTTCAGAGATGAGTTTACAACTAAAAAATATCAATTTTCAACCCGAACAGATACATTTTTTTATCGAAAATAAAAAAATTAAATTTATGTTTTTTGAACTATTTTCATTAAAATATTTTAATTTTCAATAAAGAACTGTTAAATTGAACCAAAAAATATGAATTTTCAATTAAAAAAGATTTTTAAATTAAGACAAAAAAAATCTTATATAAAACATATAAGAACCAAAAGTATGAATTTTTTTACTAAAATAATTGAATTTTCGAATAAAAAGACCAGCTATCAACAAAATAAGTAACTTTCAACTTAAAAAAGATATATTTGGTAGCAAATATAGAATAGTTATACATTTTTAGTACAAAAATTCATTTTCAACATTGAAAAAAAAGCTTTAAAAAAATTTAACTAAAAAGAGTAATTTTCTAGAAAAAAATTCAAAATAAATTACATAAATTTCAACCAAATATTTAAATTTAATTTTTAACTTAATAGATTAATTTTCAATCACAAAGATTAATTTTCTAGCAAAAAAGGACAAATTTTCAACAAAATAGATGAATTTTCGAATAAAAACGGTAACTTTTCAACACAAAATAGAATAGTTTAATTTCCAGATAGAGAAATAAGTTTTTAAGCCAATGAAATAAATTCTCAACGAAATAGTTAAATTTTAAAACCGAACAAATGAATTATCTACCAAAAGGATTAAATCTCTATCAAACCATAATTCGACAAAAAATGTAATTAAATTTTTAATTATAAAAATTAATTTTCAATAAAAAAACTAATTTTCAACCAAACAAATGAATTTCGATCCAAAAAGAGTAATTTTATAAAATAAAATGCATGAATTTTAACTAAATATTTTAATTTTTAATTTAATTTTTAACCTAATAAATGAATTTTCAAACACAAAGGTGAATTTTCTAGCAAAAATAGTTAATAAAATAAAAAATAGTTTAATTTCTACTTAGAGAAATACATTTTTAATCAAATCAAAATAATTATCAACGAAAGAATTCAATTTTGACACGAAAAAAATGAAATTTTGACTAAAAAAGATTAAATTTTCTACCAAAAGATATTTCTATAAAAATTGCAGTTAAATCTTTAGTTACAAAAATTAGTTTTTAATATAAAAAAAAACTAATTTTCAACCAAAGAAATGTATTTTAACCAAAAAGAGTAATGTAAAAAAAATTAATAAATATTTTAATTTTCAATGGAATTTTTAACCAAACATATGAATGTTCAACCAAAAAGGTGAATTAGTCACCAAGAATATTGTCTTTCATAAAAGACAACATTTCAGCAAAGTGTAGAAATTAAAAAATAAATATTTGAATTTTCAACTGAAGAAGATTCATGTTTAACCGAAGAAAAACTAGTTAATCTTCCAATTAAAAATTTATTTTTAAATAAAAAAAAACTAATTTTAAAGACAAAGAAATTAATTTCAAACCAAAAATATTTTTTGAAACAAAATACATGAAGTATCAAATAAAAAGAAATTGTCAAACAAATAGTTTAATTTTTAACTAAAGAAAATAAAAATTAGTTCTACTTTCAAATAAATAGTTAAATTTCGAACCAAAAAATATTTTCAGTCGCTATTCACAATTAAAGAAAATCTTAAAAATGTAATAAAATAGTTAAACCACAGAAGAAAAATCTTGGAACCAAAGTTATTTACACGATGATTCCAGCAACAAATGAAATCTTGAGATGAAAAAACAAAAAATAATTTAATACATTTGTATTAAAGGCAAGTTTGTCCAGAAAACTTGGTAAATGGAGCCTTAATGAATATTTCATCCGGAAATGTATTGGGAAAAAATGTGGGTTTTTTAAATATTCAAGAAATATTAAAAATACGGTGTAGAATTATTGCACACAGGAAAAGTCATATTTTAAAATAAAAATAAAAATAAATTTTCTGGAATTTTCTCGTTTAATAACGAAACTTCAAAAACCATATTTAGTTTATACAATTTTCTGTGTAACATAAATGGTTTACATGGTTTATAATCAATATTTTTAAAATGTTGAGTTTTAAAATGGTGAAAAAAATGCTCTATAGCTCCGCAGAGGTTTTTATGATTTTCTGTCTGATGCTCTATAACCAACTAAGCTACGAACCCCAGTGGAGCTAGAGAGCATTTTTGCACAGATGTAAAAATCAATATTTTACAAATATTGATTATAGACCATGTAGACAAAAAATTAACATCGAAATTAATAATAAATGGTTTACATTCTGTAATATGGTTTACATGTGGTTCAAATTCCTTAAGCCATATATGGTTTACATTCTGTATTATGGTTTACATATGGTTTACATTCTGTAATATGGTTCATGGTTTGTGCAATATGGTGTACATATAGTTTAAATTCTATAATATGGTTTACGGTTTATACAATATGGTTTACATATGATTCAAATTCTGTAAACCATATATGGTTTACGGAAACTTCTGTAAAACATAACTTCTGTGAATCATATATGGTTTATATTCTATAATATGGTTTATGGTTTATGTAATATATAGTATACATATGGTCTGAATTCTGAAATCCATGCATGGCTTAAAAGAACTTCGGTGAACCATATATGGTTTACATTCTGTAATATAGATAATGGTTTATGTAATATGGTGTACATATGGTTTAAATTTTGTAAACAATGTGTGGTTTACTCAACGTTCTGTAAGCCATATATATATATTATGGTTTACACATGGTTAACATTCTTTAAACCATATATTGTTTAAATTCTGTAATATGGTTTAAGGTTTATGTAATATGGTTTACATAATATTTACATTGTGTAATATGGTTTATGGTTTATGTAATATGGTTTACAAATTGTTTAAATTTTGTAAACTATATAGAGCTCATATATGGTTCTGTAAATCATATATATGGTTGACAGAAACTTCTGTGAACCATATATGGTTTACATGGTGTAATATGGTTTATGGTTGATGTAGTATGGTTTAAATATAGTTTACATTCTGTAAACTATATGTGGTTTACATTCACTTCTGTGAAACATATATGGTTTGCATTTTGTATTATGGTTTATGTATTATATAATATAATTTACATGTGGTTTATGGAAAATTCTGTAAAGCATTACATTCTGTAATATGCGTTATGGTTGATGTAATATGGTATACATATGGTTTATATTCTATAATATGGTTCTGGTTTATGTAATATAATAATATATGGTCTACATTCTGTGATAAAAGTATGGTTTAAATATACTTCTGTCAACCATAAATGGTTTACAAATTGGTAATATAGTCTCTCTCTCTCTCTCTCTATATATATATATATATATATATATATATATATATATATATATTTATGTACTATATTTTACATATGGTTTACAGAAACGCCTGTAAATCATATATGTATGGTTTAGAGTTTATACAATATGGTTTTAAATCCGTATACAAAAATGTCGCTATACGTTACAGCCAAATTAACGTTTTGTTGTTATAGAACATATATGATATATGGAACCTTACACAAAGTACATTGAACCCCCTATATGTGGAATATGTGGGCAATATTCTAATTAGATCTCAGAATCAGTCGATATTTTCGTTAAAATTGGAACATGAACCAGCTGCAGAAATCGATTCCAAGTAAATTTCTAGAACAGCCGCCAATTTTCGAAAGTTTGTTGAAACTAAATTTTCAATGTTTTTACTACATGGAAAGTTTGCTATGAGTCGATTTTGAGGCACACGGTAAAGATAGATTTTTATTTTTATCCGACATAAATGTTTAATCTTTTTTCATTAAGCGGGTACCAAATTTGAGAGCTTTCTTCAAAATCATTTATTTTGCCTTGCCAAGTATAGGGTATCTGCTTCCTCTCTGATAATTTAAACATACTGCAGGAAATGCCAGGTGATTAATTATTCATCTCGAAATTGGATCAAAATGATAGGTATTTTATAGGTATTTTTATATTTTTTATATACTTTTTTATTCTATATAATTTTATAGTTACAGATTTCGGATTTTCTATTTGAATGGCAATTGCGGTCTCAAGATAAATTGTGTGTCATGAATTTTCTTGAGAATTCATTTTTTTTAGTTGTTGCTTCATTATTTTTATTTGAAAAATATTTTTTTACAAAATTTAACTATTTTGTTAACATTCCTAAAAAAATATTTTTTAAACTGTAAATTTAACTATCCCATGTTTGTTTGAAAATTTCTGTATTTTGATGAAACGTTGTATTTTATGGTAGAAAATTAATCTTCTTAGTAACTAATTTACCTTTTTGTTTTAAAATTCATTTAATTTGTTAAAAATTAATATTTTTGATTCAAAAATCATTTCTTTGGCTTGAAAATTAGTTTGTTTTCTTTTATTGAAAACTAATTTTCTTAACTGAAAACGTAACTACATATTTCTTGTTTGGTCAAAAATCAATCTTCTTCAGTTGAAAATTCAATTTTTTGTTGAACATTTGTCTATTAGTTTGAAAATTCCATTAAAATTAAAATATTTTGGTGAAAATTCTTGTATTTTGATTTGTTAAAAATTATTCTTTTTTTTGGTACAAAATTAAACTTTTTGGTTGAAATTGTATTTCTTTATTTAAAAAATCAACTTCCTAATGGATAACTAATCTTCGTAACTAAAAATTTAACTACATTTTTTGTCGAAAATTTTTTTGATATGTATTTAATCTTTTTTGGTAGAAAATTTATTTGTTTGGTTTAAATAGTTCATTAAAAAAATATTTTATTTGCTTAAAAATTTATTTCTGTAACTGAAAATTAAACTAGTCTATTTTGTGTTGCAAATTTATCTTTTTTACTTGAAATTTCATATTTTTTGTTGAATTTTTTTTTGTTTTTTGGTAGATAATTAACCTTTTTGGTTGAAATTTCATTTCTTTGTATAGAAAATAATTTTTCTTATGTATAAATAATTTTCGTAAATGAAAATTTAAAGATTTTTAACAATAAAACATTTTTAACAAACAAACATTTTTCTCGAAAAATTTACTCGGCGTTACCAGTACTTTATCAGTGAAGAGAAACCAGTATCAATATTTTTGAAAAATTCTAAAAAATGGCGAAGATATGGGACTCTTAAATTTTGTGTACCTTTTTTTGGAAACATATCTTTGGTTCGAATTAATCAATTTAGCTTTTTAGGGATAAAGAAATTTTTATTTTCTTCTTAACATTGATTGAACTACTCACAACGTCTCGAATCTACGTTCATTTCGTGACTTAACCGAAGAAAATTTTTTTAAAAAATTACAATTTTTGAAGAAATTTATTATTATTTTCAATAATATTTTTTTAGAATATTGCTAGAAAGTTAGTCTTTTTGATCAAATTGTTCTAATAATTAATGTTAGATATTTACGTTTTTTTCTGAAATTTTCCACATTTTGTCAACTTTTCACTTAGATTCAGGTGATAATAATTTATTCAAGTTAAAATATATTTGTACAAATAATTTATGAGTATTTAAAATAATTTGATCTTTGAATTATGCTAGCAAATTGCCGTGTTTCCGAAATATATCAATTTTTGTCAACTTTTCATTTATAACGAGGTGTAAATTAATGAAATCTAACCAACATAATTGTTTAAACAAATTATTATTGTTTATAACTATCTTCTATAGTAATGCTCGATAGTTTTGGTTTTTTCTGAAAATTTCCACTTTTGTTAACTTTTTACTTATTGAGACATTAATTAGTGCCAAGTTAACAAACACAATTGTTTAAAGGATGTGTTACTGTTTACAAATATCTTCTTTTAGATTATTGCTAGTAAGATGCGGTTATTTTTTTGAAATTTTTAATTTTAATTTGATTTTTTTAGTTATGAACAAATAATATTTTTACAAACATTTTTGTATACATTTTTATTTTTTGGGGATACAAGCAAATCTGAAATATGGAAAAATATTTTTGATTTTTTTCAAGAATGTTCGGAAAATTACATTTATAGAATCTTAACAATAAATAGATAAACTTGAAAAATAAATAGTTATCCGAAAATTTTATTTTGTATTTTAAATTATCATTTTAAATTGCAAACATTCAAAGTGAAACAATTTTAAATTTCAAATAGTGTATGTGAAATGACTGTAATTCAAATATTTTAAACAAAAATTATGGTAATAGTAGTATTAGTAGTTATTTTTCTATTTTATTGATTTGTGAGACATACTTGCGCAATGTTAAACAAATAGGAAAAATTTTATTGGCAACCTATCGAAATAACAAAAACTATTCTATTATTCAAATAAATCACGGACAAAATTTGTCTGGCGCATTTTTCTTTTCAAGCGTAATCGATAGGCATTAGTGTTTAGGGTATATGTATAATGATTTGTGACAAGCCGAATCCTAAATGTCTGCTCACTATCCACGCCTGATTAAGTTCCCCACGGATACGTGGTCCAACTGGTCCCTACTTCCAGCCTCTTCTCAGTTTATTTTTATTTCCGGGGCATGTGCACCTGGAATTTTTTTTAACATGTATTTCAAAACAACCGCGTAACATTGCAATATATCATCCAATTCACGATTTAGAAAAAAAGTTGTAGTTTGGGAACCAATTGACATAATTTAATTTTCTTTACAGGAGTTTTTAGGGAGAGCTAAACTATTTTACAATCCGAATAGAAAATTAAAAAAAAATTTAATTATATTTTTCTGACAAAATATCTTTTAACAATCGCTGCACTGGGAATCGAACCACAGAACTTCCGATTGCCAGTCGGGTGATTTCCCTATTTAAGCTATCCTTTTTCAGAAATATACGCTATATCTCAAGTTCCATTCTCAGTGGAGCGAGTGTTAGAAGATATTTTTCAGAAAAATATAATTTTTTTAAATTAAAAAAAATTATTTTTCACCTTGTCATAAAATTACGTTAATTCTTTTCTGTTATTACAGATATGCTGTAAATTACTCGTATAATAATTACAACATCTAGCTTGAGATAGCGTATATTTCTGAAAAAGGATAGCTTAAATAGGGAAAGCACCCGACTGGCAATCGGAAGTTCTGTGGTTCGATTCCCAGTGCAGTGATTGTTAGAAAAACTTTTTTCAGAAAAATGAAATGAATTTTTTTTTAATGTTCTATGCGGATTTTAAAATAGTTTAGCTCTCCCTAAAAGCTCCTGTAAAGAAAATTAAATTATGTCAATTGGTTCCCAAGCGACAACTTTTTTTTAAATCGTGAATTGGATGATATATTGCAATTTTACCCGACTGGCAATCGGAAGTTCTGTGGTTCGATTCCCAGTGGAGCGATTGTTAAAAGATCCTTTTTCAGAAAGAAAAATATATTTTTTAAATTAAAAAAATATATATTTTACATCTTGTCATAAAATGACGTTAATTATTTTCTGTTATTACATGTATCCTGTGAATTTAAAAAGATGAAAATTACCAAAATGGCGTACTTTTTCCGAAAAAACTAAAAAGTCAATTTTCTCAAAAAGGCAACCCTCGATTTTTTTGTAGATTTATCATAATGTGTTAAAGATATCCTAATGAATCTAAAATTATGTATTTACAGAATACGTACAGCTTTAAAATTCATAAATATCAGATCCTTTAAATTGGAAAATTGATCAAATTATGATTTTTGCTGTTCTGTTTTTATTTATTTTAATCCTTACTTTATTATTCATATGAAATCGGTCACATTTTTGTATTACAAACAGAAAAATGTTAAGCCTTAAGGTTCTTATAATGAATTGGATTTTAGCCACATCCATAATATGTCTGCAAAAATGTATTATTTAATGCAATATTTTAAACAGATAATCTCAAGGCAATTTTACTCGATGAAGAATTGTGAATTTTTCGAAAAATCTTCTTATTGTTGTTTGTTTTTGTAAGTAAAAAATGAGTGTTATGCGCCTGTAAAATGCATCCCGCCAGCTAATACTGTATGCTGGACTGCAGTCACCTGTTGTAGTTCAAACTCGCACAAGAACTGTAAGTACCACCTCTTCGTCGCTTAGGGGAATAAATAACAAAAATTAATAATAATAAAATATAATTATAATTTTTCGAAAAGATATATAATATAATATCTGAGGGATAATAGAAAAATGTATTCTGCTAAATAGAATTCACACTATTTTTACTCTAAACCCCAATTCATTTTAAGAGCCTTAAGGGGTAACACCACTCTAAAATTTTGGGAAAATAGATTTTTTGTTTTGGCTTCAACAATACTTTAGGATCGTAAAAAAAATGCAGTTTCGCCTATATATAGGGGGCAGTCATCGAAGATTATATGAAAAAAAGATTTTCAAGGTTTTAATTGCTCGTAAAACTTTAAACGTGTTTTTTTCGAAACAACTTTTTTCAAACTGGGAGGACGCAATACTTGAACACCGTTCCATGGATCGATTTAAAATTTTGACCGTATCTTCAAGATTACATTATCTATGGAAGTACGTAGCCGGTTTTTGATTTAATGTAAAAAAAATTTATAAACAATTGACTGCTTTTTTTGAAAAAAATCTATTCATTTCTTCAAGAGTGAACTATTTCTACAAAATTTGATTTAAAAAAACCCTACGTAGTTATATAACAAATAGTATATAAATTATAAAATTTTTTTATTTTTCCTTTCAGGTCTTATACTTTACAACAAAACTGTCCTTCTTTGAAGGTCTTTTTAAAAAGAAGATTTTCGAGAAGGGCTCTTTCACCGCCATTTTGCATCAAAATTAAAATAAATATTTTTTTAAAGAAACCCGTTAAAAAGAAATCCTATCACTTTTTTCATACTCTTAAAATAAATCGTCAAAGTTAGGTTTTTTTTCTGCCGCTAGAGTGGTGTTGTCCCTTAAGCTTCACAAGGAATGAGAAAAAAGTTTTAAAATGTGAAAAATATGAAAATGAAATTTTTTTTGTAAACAGCCAAAGAATTTCTAATCTTTAATAGTTCAACTGTAAAATATTTCAAGGTAGTTGTTTCAAGGATTCTAGATATTTTAGAATTAATCAGAATATTTTATAACGAACGGTAACGTAAAATTTTTTGGTTGTAATCTTGATGGTAGGATAGTCATCTTTCTTGTGTGAAAATTTAAATTTCTTTGATCAAAATTAACTTTTTTGTTGAAAATTTAACTGAATTCGAAAAAATTGTCTCTTTTGCTTGAAAACTTAAGCTTAAGATTCAACTATTTGCTTTCTAACCTCTTCTGGTAGAAATCTTTTTTGGTTGTAAACTGAACTATCTGATTAAAAATTCATATATTTCGTTGAAAATTCGTATTTTTTGGTTTAATTAAAAAAAATGTATTTAGGTTAAAATATTTTTTTGTGGAAATATCAATTATTGCATTTTTCTTTCAAAATTCATATTTTCTGGTTAGAAAATTAACCATTTGGTTTAAAGTTAAACTACTTTGTAAAAAATACCTTTTTTGTTTGAACATTTATTCTTTTAGTTGAAAATTCATATTTTTTTGGTTGGAAATTAAACTATTTGGTTAAAAATAAAACTATTTTTATGAAAATTTAACTATTTGGTAGAAAACTATCTTTTGGTTAAAAATTTAACTTTTGGTAGATAATTGGTATTCTTGGCCTCAAAATTGAACAATTTTGTTGACATGATCAAATATTAGAAATTTAGGGTGTTTCATATTGAATTCAATATGGAATTTAAATTAATGTTATATGCAAAATAATTCATTCCATTATTAAAATTTTAAGCCGAAAGACGCACGCCGAGAAAAGTGTAACGCTTTTGTTGTAAGCGTGAAAGATAACATTAAAAATTAAAAAACTAAATTTTTTTAAAAACAACGTATGATACGAAACAAAATTAATATAAAAAATCCGCCCGCTTCGCGGGCAAATTCTCATAGCGCGCTGCGCGCGCGGCTCGCTTCGCTCTCAACTTTGAGCGCGCCTAGGGCGCGCGACAGTTGGTTCTCGCATTTCGCGCTCGATAATATGTTTATCTCGCGCTTCGCGCTCGATAATGTATTTACCTCGCGCTACGCGCTCGGGTCCTAGTCTTTACCCCATATATGAGCACAGACCATTCAAAACAAAAGGTCAAAGCATCGACACCTGGAATGTGGTGATTGTGAATTCTCTTTTGTTAAAGCTCCTTCGGCCTTAACGAATACATTCTCATCACGTATCTCGTGCTTTG
>JAWWLR010000034.1:106706135-106726101 GCA_035041075.1 Acraspis erinacei | reverse complement strand
GGGTAAGTGATTTAAATTTCAGGAAAATTTTTACATAATTTATGCATGGCTCCTCGGCTAAAGATTTCTACTTTTCAGGGGGTGTAACACAATATCCCTCTTGCACAATTAGAATAGGTTGTACCTGTGCATGGGGTAGAGGGGTGGGGGTGGAATTACGTGTGATGTGTAATGATGATAATAAAGTACGGCTGTAACAGGAAAGCGAGCCCACCCCACAAAAATTGGTAGCAACTCCTCCCCTTTCCCCGTTTCTCCCCCAGGGGTTACATTTGGAACCCTGTGAACACATGCTTGAGGGGTGGCCCTTCCGAGCCTAAACTACCACATAGATCTCGCACTTTAGAATTTGCTAGGGCTTATTCCATAGCGAGTCTACTAAATTAAAAAATTAAAAAGTTTCTAAATGAAAAAAAATAACTTAATAAAAATTTACTTCATAAAATTATTTTTTAAATTACCAAATAGAATTTAAAAACTAAATAAAAAAAGCGTTGCATTTGAGGAAGGACCAAATTAATTTAATTACTTTTACTCGTGGTTCAAAAAATGTCATCTTCAACAAAATTAGGATAAACTTTGATATTATTTTTTCAAAATCATAAAAAAAGATTCCTGTTGAAATTTTGTGGAAAATTTTGGATTTTTGTGTGTTTTCCATATTCAGGTTGGCCGAAAAACTTTATTTTGAAAATTCCCTGACTTTTCCCTTATTTTTTACATGACCAATTTTTTATTTTCCCTGGCTATTACTATTCAAAGATATATTTTAAATTCATTGAATTATTTTAATCAAAAAGAAATAAATTACCAATCCGACAGGATGAATTTTAAATCAGAAAGAACGCATTTTCCCAAAAAAATTAAATCTTAAAATAAATTATTGAATTTTTAACCAAACAGTTAAATTTTCAAACAAAAAAGACGAATTTTTTAGATGACAGTTGAATTAAAAAAAAGATAAATTTTTAATAAAAAGAGGTTTTAACAAACTATTAAAATGTGTAACCAATTACCAATCTGACCATTACCAAACAAGAATATTAATTTTTTACCATAAGCTGAATTTTCAAAAAAATGCATAAATTTCAAAGAAAATAGTTGATTTTTTAATTAAAGAAATAGTTTTCTTGATTTGAAATAATGATATTAATTTAATTATTTCTTAATTTTTTTCCTTTACTTTATTTAAATCAAAATAATATTCTTTTAAATCAAAGACATGTGTAGTATCAAAGAAATAATAACAAATGAATAATTATAAACAAATAAATAAAATAATAATATGAAATTACTTATTGTTTTAATTTTTCTAGCACTTTTAAATTTTTTTAACGATTATATTTAAGAAATAGTATAAAAAAAATTTTCTTTAATTTAAAGAATAAAAAAAAACTTCAGTATTTTAAATTGAACAAAAATTTTTGCTCTTAATTGAATCAGAAAAGTTAAAGAAACGATTTTTTTAATTTTAAAAGAAGTGTCGTTTGATACATACATTATAAAAATCTTTTTTCTTGAAGAAATAATTTTCTTGTTTTAAAATAATGATAGTTATCTTTCTTTAATTTTAATTTAATTTTTAATTTTAAGAATGTGATTTATTGGAATTAAAAAAAATGAGAGTAAAAAGTGCAACTACTGAAAAATACCGAAAAATAAAATTCCCAAAACTCAAATTCCCGAAAAATAAAATATTTGCAATATAAAATTGCCGACATATAAAAATCTCACATTGGAAAACTTCCGAATAACTAAATTCCTAGCAGAAACAAGAAATTCAAAGAAGAATTTACAAAAGACATTAAACTTTTTTTAAAAAATTCTGCGATAAAAATATTTAATTATTGTGTATTTAGCTAAAAAATAATATTTATTAAACAAAAATGCCTTTAATTATATTATATTTGATAATTTGGCCATTTTTGTCCATAACTTTATTATTCGGGAACTTCCAATTCGGGATTTTTATACTTCGGCAATTTTATAATTTCTGGAATTTTCTACAGCGAATATTTTCTTTTTTGGGAATTTTCAATTTGCCCGTAGTTATAGCTATGCGCATTCAAAATGGGACGACTGAAAAAAGAAAATAAAATAGCGATCAATAAAATTTCCGAATAAAAAAATTCCAAATAATAAAATTTCTGAGTAATAAAACTCTCACATTGTAAAATTCCCGAACAGTTTATAATATTACTGACTTTAAAAATTCCTGACAGAAAATCGCCAATTCTAAAATATCCGAACAGCAAATTCCGAAATTGAAACAATAAAAAATTTTCATAAGTAATATTTATTCATTAAAGATATATTAATCAAATATTGTTATTAAAAAATAAATTTAATTTTTAAAGTTTTCTAAATTATTTTTTGAACTTAAAATAACAATAACTTTAGAAATATTTTATAATTTGGCTATTTTCTGTCGGGAACTTTCAAATTCGGGAATATTATAAACTTTTCTGGAATTTCACAATGTCGGGAATTTTATTATTCAAAAATTTTCAAAGTTTGTAATTTTATTAATTATTGGGAAATGTTCAGTACTGTAATATTATTACGTTTCGGGAATTTCCAAATTCGGGAGTTTTCCAATTCGGGAATTTTATTATTCGGGGATTTTCCAAGTCAGGAATTTCACAATGTCGGGATTTTATTATTCGGAAATTCTAAAATTCGGTAATCTCATAAACTTTTGGGAATTTTTAAATTCGGTAATATCATAAACTTTTGGGAATTTTTTTCAATTTGGTAATATTATAAACTTTTCGTAAATTTCCCAATTTGGGATTTTTATTATTCGGAAGTTTTCCGATTCGAGAATTTCCCAAGTAGGGAAATTCCCGAACAGTTTATAATATTACTGAATTTGAAAATTCCTGACAGAAAATCGCCAATTATAAAATATCCGAACTAGAAAATTCCGAAAATGAAAACAAAAAATTTCATAAGTAATATTTATTCATTAAAGATATAATAAAATATTTTTATTTTTAAAAAAATTTAATTTTTAAAGTATCCTAAATTATTTTTTGAATTTAAAATAACAATAATATTAGAAATATTTTATAATTTGTCCATTTTCTTTCAAGAATTTTCAAATTCGCGAATATTTTAAACTTTTCTGGAATTTCACAATGTCGGGAATTTTATTATTCTAAAATTTCAAAGTTGGGAATTTTATTAACAATTGGGATTTTTCAGTACTGTAATATTATTAACGTTTCGGGAATTTTATTATTGGGGGATTTTCCAAGTCAGGAATTTCACAATGTCGGGAATTTTATTATTCGGAAATTCGGTAATATTTTTAACTGTTTGGAATTTTTCAATTCGATAATATCATCAACTTTTTGGGAATTTTTGAATTCGGTATTTTTATTATTCGGGAGTTTTCCAATTCGGGAATTTTCCAAGGAGGGAAATTAACAGTGCCGGGAATTTTCAAATTCGTTAATATTATAAACTTGTGGGAATTTTAAAATTTGGTAATATTATAAACTTTTCAGGAATTTTATTATTCGGGAGTTTTCCATTTCGGGAATTTTATTATTCTGGAATATTATTAATCGGGAATTTTCCAAGTCAGGAATATCAAAGAATTGCTCTGATTTTTTGTTGAAAATTGAAAAAAATGTGTACCTAGTTGAAAGTAAAAGTGGCGCAATTGAGTGGGGCCTTCCTAAATAAAACGCATAGTAGAGGTGCGTAAGCACCGTTCCGCACGAGTATAATATGGGGCGGCACGAGCGGACGTGCGTATTTTGTTCGCTGCCAGTGTTCGTCACACCGTCAAAGCGTCTCGACGCCGGGCGTCCCGCGATGTCAATCTTGACAAAATTCGACACTTTTATTCGTCAAATTTCAATAAAATTCCACTAAACTTCAAAAAGAAGTGTCATTTGAAAAATTTTAATTTATCAGTGAAATAACATTTCGGTCTTTTAAATATATTTCTATCATTTGAAAAGTGTTTTTCGATACAAGAGATTAAAAAAAAATTGAGTGCTTTGATTATAAAAAGAATAATAGAAAAGTGAAAAAATATTTAGAGTGAGTGAAAAATTAAAAAATGACAAAAGAGTGCGTCAATTGTGTAATAAATTCGGAAATATAAATTTTTCCTGGTGCCATTTTCGTGGATGAATTACAAAAATGTTGTGTTATTAATACGGCAAAAATAGTGTACAATTTTGGTGATTTTGTGCTGGGATGAAAGTTACAAGATGTTGAGTAATTTTAAAAAGTCTGTGCTCAGGTGGACTAGTAGGTGACAGTTTGGATCAAGTTTGATGCCATTGAAGTTTTAGTGAGTTTTCAATTTTTATTCAGATATTTTTTATAATTTATATTATATTTTTAATTAATATGGTGGTTAGAAAAAAGAAAATTATATATAGAAATCGAATTTTATTTCGAATATTTTAATTATATTTCAATTTTTATTCAAAGAGTTGAATTTTCAAAAAATAAAATTAATTTTCTACCAAAAAGACGAATTACAAAAAGAAATACATACATTTTCAACAAAACAGTGGAATTTAGAAAGAAATAATTTTCTTGGTTTCAATCTTAAATTTTTTCCAGAACTTTATTTGAACCTAAAGAATATTTTTTTTTCTAAATCAAAGAAATAGTAGGATACAAATAATTTTTTAAATTTAAAGAAGAATAAAAACTTAATTATTTAAAATTTAACACCTTTTTATTTTAAATTAAAGCAGAAAGTTTCACAAACGATTTTTTTATTTTTGTAGAATATTTTGGCTCATAAATTAAAAAATCTCTGTTTTAAGAAATAATTTTCTTGGTTTGAAATAATAAGATTATATTAATTATTTTTTTATTTATCTAGTAATTTATTAGAATCAAAAGAATATTTTTTTAAATCAAAGAAATATTATCAAACAAATAATACGATCCATTCGAGTTTTAGTGAGTTATCAATCTTTATTCAGATATTTTTTATAATTTATTTTATATTCCAAATTAATAAGGTAGGTCGAAAAAAGAAAAAAAACTGATTTTTTTTAATTAAAAAAAGAACTGTATTTAGGCTCAAACATTAAAAAAAAATTAATACAAAAATTTCTTGTTGTAAAAAAAATGAGATTGAATTAATTATTTCTCAAATATTTTTCAGTAATTTATGCGAATGAAAAGAACGTTTTTGAAATAAAATAAATAGTATAAAAAAACCTTTTTTTAATTAAAAAAAGGAGACGAACGTCATTATTTGAAATTAAACCATTTTTTATTTGAATTAAGTCCGAAAGTTAAAGAAACGAGTTTTTAAATTAAAAATTACTATATTTTGACTCGTAAATGAAAAAATCTTTTATTTTGTTTTATATAAATAATTGTCCTGGCTTAAGATATAAGATCAAAATAATTATTCTTTAATTTTTTTCATTAATTTATTTAAATCAAAATAATATAATTTAAAAAAACGTAATTATTTAAAATTAAACAACATTTCCTTTCAATTAATTAAGAAAAGTTGGAAAAACAATTTTTTTTAATTTAAAAAAGAACTTATTTTGACTCATGAATACGAATAAAAATTAATAAATAATATTCACAGTTTAAAATAATGAGATTAAATTAATTACTTCTTAAATTGTTTTCAGTAATATATTTGATTCAAAAGAATATTTTTTTAAATCAAAGAAATGGTACCGAAAAAATAAGGTCTTTAATTCAAAGACTCATAATTTAAAAAAAGGAATTAATAATTTTGTTAGATAAAAATAATAATATTAAATCGACTATTTCTGAATTTTGTCCAGTAATTTATTTGAAAGAAAAGAATATTTTATGTAATAAAAGAAATAATATAAAAAAAAAATAATTCGATGTCATTGAAGTTTTGGTGAGTTTTTAATTTTTATTCAGATATTTTTTATAATTTACATTATATTCTTAATGAATAGGGTGGTTCGAAAAAATTATGAATAGACATCGAATTTGGAACCACATGAAAGAGTATGAGCACTCTGAAGAAATATAATTAATTTAAATTGGTTGAATTTTCAACCAAAAAAAGAGTGTTTTAAAAAATATTAAAATTTTAAACCTAAGCAAACTACATACATTTTTAACCAAATAGTTCAATTGTCAACTTAAAAAAATTAGTTTTTAATCAAAAATGGAAGAGTTAATTTTTCAGTTAAATAATATATTTAAAAAAATCATGTTCAGTTAAAGAAGTGAATTTTCAACAATAAAAAAGAACTAATTTTCCACAAAATAGTTCAATTTTTACCAAAGTACTTCATGTATTTTTCTAATTGGAAGAAAAACGTCATTATTTAAAATTAAACAATATTTTGCTTTCAATTAAAACATAAAAGTTAAAGAAACGATTAAAAAAAATTAACTTTATTTTGATTCCTAAATTTAAAAACCTTTTTTGTTTTAAATAAATAATTTTATTGATTTAAAATAATGATAATATATTAATTATTTCTTCATTTTTTGCAGTAATTTATTTGAATCAAAATAATATATTTTTAAATTAAAGAAATAGTATCAAAGAGATCATTTCTTTAATGCAAAGAAAAATATGATTAGTTAAAATTAAATACATGTGCTTTGAATTAAAGGAGAAAAATTAAAGAAACAATTTTTTAAATTAAGAAAAACTGGATTTTGTGTCATAAATTAAAAACGAACTAAAGGAATAATTTTCTTGTGTTAAAATAATGAGATTAAATTAATTATTTCCTCATTTTGCCAGTGGTTAATTTGAAACGAAAGATAATTTTTATTAATCAAATAAATTGTATCAAACAAATAATTGGATTCCATTGAAGTTTTAGTAAGTTTTCAATTTTCGTTCAGATATTTTTTATAATTTATATTATATTCTTAATTAATGTGGTGTTTTGGAAAAAGGAAAATTATGTATAGAAATCGATTTTAGAACCAAGTGGAAAAGTATGAGCATCCTGACAAAGTATAATTAAATTGGTGCCGATTGATGAAGTCATTCAACTTGCACGTTAGCAAAATGTGCTTCAAAAAATTCTAATTTTCACAGCTTTTTAATTAACGTTCTCAAGGTGATAATTTATGTATAACGAACCCCGGTTTTCGATAAAGACTATTTTAAATTCTACAGGAAAGACGAAAGAAAAAGTCATTCTTGAAAAACAGAATTTTTTCATTTTTATTTTTACTATTTGGATTTGAAAAATATTTTCTACATCCAGAGAGTTTTTAGTGTTAAAAATAAACTAGCATATAAATAATTTAAAAAATACAAAGATAATTATTTTTTACACTTTTTTCTCACTTTTTTGGTTCTTGAGACTTGTTCTTCTTTTCTAATGTATTTTTACCAGTACAAAATCTTCGAATGTGAAATAGATATTTTAATTTCCGATAGAAAAAAATATTTTTGAAAAATACGAAAATTTTTTTTTGTTACACAGACTGATAAATTTTTTTATCGTGTGTATTATTATCATTTAAAAATTTCAGATATTATACATTCTTTATTACACTCTCAGGATTCTGAAGAAACAATTTTAACAGATTCAAATTAATTTTTTATTCACAGTTTTTGTTATAAAAGTTATATTATTAAATATGCATACTCTCATATTATTATAATATTAAATGGCAATAATATCGAGTAACAATATTTTACAACATTTTTTAAAAAATCTTTAACCAAAATAATATAAATATGTATACTGAAAATTTTTAATCCGAATTTTGAAATTCCTGAATTTAAAGAATTACAAAAATTGTTTCATAAATAATATTTATTAAACATACAATAATAAAATATTTTGTTCAACGAAATATTTTTTAATGTTTAATATTTTTAAAATTATTGTTTGAATATTTCATTATTGTATTCTTAATAAGTAAATATTATTTTTTTCAACCGGGACCTTTCAGTCGTCCCATTATTCCATCGTCCCATAAGAATAATTGAAACAAAGTATCTTAATTTATAGTTTCTTTTTTTTAAGGTGCATAGTAGTTTTTTTTTTAATTATTGCTCCTCTAACCAAATCTTGTTCTCGTATTGCTGTTCTGCATTGAAGAATATTAAAAAAATTATTGTCATTGTAAAATCAAAAACAATAATTTAAAAAAAACATTAAACATCCGGAAAGATTTCTTATGATCAAGGTGTTTCATTATTTGGTTTTTAATTGATAAATATTATTAATTAAAAAACAAGTTTTTAACTGTTTATATTTGAAAATTTTCTAATGTCGAAAATTTCAGTGTCGAATATTTTTCCCGATTTGGAAAATTCCGGATTAATAAAAATCCCGAATAATAAATTTTCCAGAAAGAAAATTGACGCATTATAAAATATTACCAAATTTGAAAACTCTCAATAAATAAGATTCCCGAATTTTTTAATTTATACAATATTTTTTTTAAACTGAACACTTAAAAAAATCTCCTATTAAAATACATAATTATTTTGTTTTTAATGAATAAATAATATTGATTTAAAAAATTTCATTTGTTTAATATTACAAAATGTCGAGAATTTAATTATTCAGGAATTTTCAAATTTGGTAATATTTTAAACTGTTCGGGAATTTTATTTTCCAAGATTTTTTAATCATCCCATTTTATCATTTTGAAAACTTTGTATTTCAAACATTTTTTTTGTTTTAGCATTTTACAGTGTCGGAGAATTTTTTTGGGGAATTTGTAGTCCTCTCGTAAATTTCCGAATTTTTATAATTCCATAAAATAGTAAATTGCCGAAATTTCAAATTCACGAAAATAGTAAATTATCGAAATTTTAAAGTTTTAGAAAGTTGTGAATTAATAAATTTACACACAGGAATTTCACTAATTTCAACTATTCATTATTTCTAGAAATTTTAAAATTTCAGGAATTTATTATTTCCAGAAATTCTAAAATTTCAGGAATTTTACAATTTTAGAAAATTTCTCTTTCGGAAGTTATTTTGTTAATATTTTGTTAAATTCAGGATTTTGAAAACTGATCAAAATTTCAGTAATTTTAAATGAAAACAATTAATATTTGTTTTTAATTTAATTTTTAATTCTAAAAATTCTTTCTTTTCTAATTATTAAATTTTTAAATTTTGATGTTAATGTGAATTTTATCAAAATATAAATTTTTTCTTTAAAAAAACGAAAATCCTTGATGTTTTATGCACTTAATTATCTTCAAGAAACCTTTCTCAACTTGAAGCAACAGTTGTACTCTTGACAGTCGCAACATTCAAGGGCGTCGCTAGAAAAAGAATCTAGAGTGACAAATTTAAATCTTGTAAAAAGATTATGTTCGTCTCCAAATGAACCAGCGACTACAAAATTATACAAAAATATATTTATTTCCCCAGAAACTATTTTTACAATCCCAGCTACAAAACAATAAATTAATGATCGCTAATCTTTTGATAATTTAAATATTGAAATTATTACCAAAAATATATCGAAATATATGAATTTTCATCAAATCTTTGAATTTTCATACCGCAAATATTAATTTAAAAAAAAGTTAATTTCCAGCCAATTAGTTGATTTTTCTACCAGTTTCAAACCAAAAAGACGATTTTTAAACAAAAAATTAAATGTCCTAAAAAAAGGTCATTTTTAACCAGATAGTTGAATTTTCTACCGAAATATTTTAATTTTCTACCCAAGAAAAAATCGAATTTGAAACAAAATAGTTCAATTTTAAACCAAACAACTGAATTATTATCAAAGTAGTTTAACGTTCAACCGAATAGTTAAATTTTCAAACAGAAAAGACTAATTTTCAAAAAAATAGCTGATCCCTTTACAGAATTTTTTTTACCAAAAAATTATGAATTTTAAAACCAAAAACAACACGTTTGAACAAAAATTTTCGTTATTTTTCAACGAATTTTATACCAAGCAGTTTCATTGTTAAACGGAAAATAAAATAAAATACCAAATACCAAAATATGATTGAACCAAGAAAGAAAGTAGATTTCCATTCAATTCTTGATATTTCAATTCGAAAAGTATAATTTTCTACAAAACAGTTGCATTTTTAGAACCAAAAATTTAAATTTTCAAAAAGTTTACTTTTCAACCAAAATAAAAAATTCTTGCATAATAAAATTCCTGAACAATTTACAATATTATCGAGTTGTAAATTCCCGGCAAAAAAATGTTTTGTAATAAATTTGATTTATTTATTAAAATTAAAATAATCAAATGTTTTTCACAAGAGAAATTGTTTTTTGGTTTAAAGTTTTTAAAAATTATTGTTTAAATTTAAATTAACAATATTTATAAAATATATTTTTTTGGTGTAGCATTTTGTTTGAAAATGTAATTGCATTTTAAAAAATTACAGAAATTTTCTTAAAAATCAATTTAGGAATTTTAAAACTGGGTAATATTATAAACTTTGGAGAATTTTATTATTTGGAAATTTTCCGATTCGGGAATTTTATTTTTTGGTATTTTTCAGTCGTCGCGAAATAATTTTATTAATAAATAATTTAATCTAACCTACATAAACTGAAACAATCGAATTATCAGTTAGACAATTAATAATTACAAGTTCGTTTTCAATTATAAATTTTGTATAACAAAAAATTTTCGAGAAATTAAAAAAAAGTTTTCTCTGAAAAGACCTACTTACGTCTCGTCTGCCAATATTCCACAAACCACATTCTCAATTTTAATTTTAAACCCTCGAGAAATCATTTCTAGATTCTTAAGATCTAATAATAAATGAGGAAAGCTTTGTTGAAATAAAATGGAATTTTTCGCCTTTTCGACAATTTGCCTTTCGAGATTTGTGACAAGTGGAAATTTCTTTTCTAGAATTTTCATTCATATCGTCTCCAAATTTATTGGAATCCAGAAAAAATGCCTTTCTTTCTTTAAAAAAAATTATATTTAGGAGGTTCTGCAAAACCCATGAAGTTTAACATCAGTCTTTTTTTATAGGGTCCCAAAAAAATCCCTTGTAGGGTCCCAAAAAAAATATGATTTTTTTATATAAAATTTGTTTTTGATACACAAAGTAATACTTTGCACTAATAATTAGATGATTACATAATTTTTTTAAACAATTTTTAATTGTATATTCTTAATACTAGAAAGTTACAGTTTTGTCTGAAAATTTTCCACTCTTTGTCCACTTTTCTATTAGACGGTGGTAATAAATAATTTAAGCTAAAAAAAATAATTGTTTAAATAATTTATTATTATTTTTACTAAAATTGTCTCGGAATAATGCTAGAAATTTGCGTTTTTTCTTTTTCCACTTCTTGCCAATTTTTTACTTTGTGAGGTTATTATTATTGTTTATAACTATTTTCTCTTAGACAATTGCTAGAAAGTTGTGGTTTTTTTCTGAAATTTTTAACTTTTGCTTTAGCATTTTGGTTACATATAAATAATAAATACACGATAGAGAGAATTATTTTCTTAACAATCTCTTTCATTTTTGCTGGAGAAATAAAAAATTTCAAAGAATAAAATTCCCGAAATTAAACCTGTAACATTTTTTCTCTTAACTGATATTTATTTAAAAAAATACAATAATCAAATATTTTTATTAAAAAAATATTTTTTATGCTGAAAGTTTTGATAAATTATTGTTTAAATTTAAAATAACAATTGAAGAAAATGTTCGTCTAGAAAAATATTTTTTATTAATTTTAATTTTAAATTTAAACAATAATTTTAGAAACTTTAAATATTAAAAATAATGTTATTATACAAAAATTCTATTATTGTATTTTCAATAGATAAATAATATTTATGATTTTGTTTAATTGTTCAAGTTCGGAAATTTTCAAATTGGGCATTGTTATAAACAGTTCGGAAATTTTATTATAAAATAAGGAGACGACTGAAAAATCCCGAAAAATAAAATTCCTGACACTGTAAAATTTCCGAATAAAAACATTTCCAAAATTGTAAAATATCATTGCTAGAAAATTGCCGAATTTTAACAATTAAAAAAATTGTTTTTTATTAAATATTCTTTTTTTATTAAAAATACAATAGTCAAATACTTTTATTAACGAAATTTGGTTAAATGGTAATGAATTTAAAATAACAATAACTCAAAAAAATACATTTCTGACTGAATAATTTGGTTTAAAAGGATTCATTGTATAAAAAATAAAATTTTTAACTTGAAAAAAATGTATTTGGAAATAAATCAGTGCTGCATTGAATCCTTCAAAATTTGTTTAAAAAATGTTAGCAGTTTCGGATAAAATTTAGGGGAATTTTTTTTAGGCGCACGTGCTTTTTAATTTAGTTAGTTGTAAAATTTTTATACAATCATAGTTATTTTGGAATCAAACAATAATTTTTTAAAACTTTGAATATTGAAAAAAATCATTTTTAATGTTTAAATTCGGGATTTTTATATTTCGGCAATTTTATTATCCGGGAATCTCGATAATAAAGATATTTAGAATATTCTCCAATTTTATATGTAGATCATAATTAAATGTAAATTTTCCTTGAAGTAGTTACTGAAAGCCTTTTTGTTTAAATTAATATTAATATATTTTTAGCCTTCCTCTGAGTAAAGATTATTGTAAGCAAGAACAAATTTTCAAAACCATTATAATTGTTAAATTGCAATAATTATTTCCTCGTTTTAAGCGAAAAGTTGACCAAAAGTGGGAAAATTCAGAAAAAAACCGGAACTTCTTAGAATTGTTCAAGAAGAATACTATTAAAAATAATAACAATTTGATTAAGAAATTATATGTATTTGTTAACTTTAATTAATTTTTACTTCACTCTAATTGAAATTTTGACCAAGAGTGGGAAATTTCAGAAACATCCGGAAATGTTTAGCATTATTCTAAGAGAACATTGTTATAAATGATTAACAATTGTTTAAACAATAATTTGTGTAATATTTAAATTTTAATTTTTGGTGCGTATTCTATAGCTTTGATTCACCTAAAATTGACGATTATAAATGAAATAAAAAAACATTTTGGTCTTAGGGAAAATACGCCTTAAACTGCATGGGGCTTGTATATCCCCTGAATACATAAAAAATAAATTTATTTAAAAAAAAATGATTGCATGAATGAAAATCGGAGAAAAAAATATTTTTCGACCACCCTATACCGAAGAGTCAGGCAATTAAAGAAAAAAAATGGAGCAAGATTGTGATTTCCCTTTCGGTTATTTGACTATGAGAATATTCTTTATGGCAGAAGGCAAATGCAAATTGCAACGAAATTTCTCCTGGTGTTTCGAGGGTGAATTCAGAACTTGTCGAGGGTTGAAAAGCGAGAGACCAAAGAGGGTTGCTTCGATTTTCAGTTAGGTATTCTATAATCCCTCGTATATCTTCCAAGTCAACCCTGGTGTATGGTGTATTGCGTAATTAATTGTTGAAACATTCGAGAAATGCAAAAAATGCCTCTAGGCGATAAAAATTGCTTCCTTGAGGATTTAATGCCACTTAAAGTTCACAATTTATTCAAAGTATAGAAATTGGTATCATTCAAATTTTAGAGAAAATGTGCGGAGGGGAAATAGGGTGACTTTTCACGAAAATAGGGGAATAAGTTTTTTTTTCAATAAAATATTGCATTTTTAACGGAAAATATGCATTTTTTGACAAGAGATGACCTACAAAGACAAATATTCAAACCAAAAAACCAACCTTTAAGAAAATTATAATTTGATGTTAATTCTTTTTTTTCTACGGGTCTAAAATCAACATTTTTGGAATATTGATTTTTATTTCTAAATTGTGAAGAAATCAGACCGGCAATCTCAAAGGCCTGGGTTCGGATCCCAGCGGAGTTTTAGAGCAATTTTTTACAATTTATAAATAAAAATATATATAAAAGAACATTGATTTTAGGCCAGTAGACAAAAAATAATTTACATCAAATTATTTAATATATTTTATCTAATCAAAAACATAAAATCAAACAAAACTTTAACAATATTGTTGGATTTTAAACCCAAAAAAAATTTGTTTTACAAAACTTTGGAATTTGCAACCCCAAAACATGATTTGTCAGTCAAAAAAAGTTCATTTTTAGCCAAACAGTTGAATTTTCTACCAAGCTATTGAAATTTCAACCCAAAAAGGCGAATTTTCAAGCCAAAGATATCAATTTTTATCAAATACATCGTTGATTTTCCAAAAAAAAAAAATTAATTTTCAACCATCAGTTCTACCAAAAGAGATGAATTTAAAAAAAACAACGTATTTTCTAAACGAAAAAAAAAATTATCCTAAAATTCTTTATATTTTACAGAAAGTATCGATACATTTGTTAAATTACTGAAAATTTAATAAAATCTTCAGAAAATTCAGTATAAATCAGTATAAATCCTATAACCAAAAAGAAGAATGTTCAATAAAACAGTTGAACTTCCGACGAAAAAATATGAAATCTCCTAGAAACAATATAACTGTCATTATTTCAATAAAAAAATGTTTAATAAAAATTATTTATAAAAAAAAAACAGTTTAATTGAGCCAAAAGGATAAATTTGTAACAAGTATTTGAGTTATCAACAAAAACAGCTTAATTTTGAACCAAACAGTTGTATTTTCAACCAAGAAAGTTTTCAAACTGAAAAGATGAATTTTTAGCAAATTATTTGAATTATTAATCAAAAAAGATTTACTAGTCCTAAAAGAGAAATATTTTGACGAAATTGTTGAATTTATAAGAAAAAAATATGAAATCCCTGGAAAACAATTAAATTTTTAACAAAAACGTTAATTTTCAACCAGATAGTTCAATTTTTAACGAAAAAAGAATGAAGTCGTAACCAAATTGTTTAATTTAAAAAAGTAAATAAATTAATAGTAAAATAATTAAATAATAGTATAATTAATAATTAAACAGCCAAAAATATTTTGATTTTCTTATTGAGTTCTAATAATTCAGTTCACAATTAATATAAAAAAATGAAAAAAGGGGGAAGTTTCTTTAAAAATTCGGGAAAAAAGAAAGGAAAAATACAATATTAACAAACTATTACAATTAGAACCTTAGATAATTTTGCAGTTTTTAGATGAAGTCTTCTTTATTTCTTCACAATTCCATTAAAAATTTTAAAATTAATGTAGGATTATAGATATAGCATAAAAATTGTATTTAGACGATTTTAAACCTTTAAATTAAAAATCCTTTTTCTCGTATTCTTTTTATAAATCAATCTATTCATAATTTCCTGAAAATTAACAGAAATCCAATAATCCTTCTCTAATAATGAGATAAAACTGGAAGTTCTTTAGACCTCAAACATAAAAATTTCTTACGAATTCAACGGAAATTAAAGAAGCAAAATCTATAATAATCGAATCCGCTTTTAATCGGAACCTTGAGACTTTCTCCAGAAAAAATGGAAACACGAGGGTGACTGATGATGGACGTAAACAGTCTGCTCTCTGTTGAATCAACATTACGCCTATCATTCTGTCGTCGCGACGCTAAAGTTTGACGTCCATCTTCTATGTTATACGACTCTTGACTTTTCCTTCCAAGAAAAAAAATTCCAAGAAGAAGGTTCAAACCTCCACCTTCCATACTTTCCCACCCCTACCCTCCACATTCTCCAACATCCCCTCCCCACATTTCAACCTTCGCTTCTCCCCTCCCATCCACAGCTTCTGCCTCATATACACTTTTCGTTTTCATTTACATCGCAACCCCTCATTTCCCCTCACTTCCCCTATTTCCCTCATTTTCCTACCCCTCACTTTCCATAGTTCTCATCCCATCCATGTAAATACTTCCCCATCCCTCATTCTCCCTAATTCTGCTATTTTTGCTATCCTTACTTTTCCTCCCCTTATTTTCCTATCCCTCCCTTCTCCTTACCCTCCTTCCATCACTTCCTCTATTTCTCCTTCCTTCATCATCGGCCTATCATTCTGTCGTCGCGGCGTTAAATATTTCGACATCCGTCCTTTGTGTTCGTCCTACTCTTGTCTTTTCCACCCAAGAAAAAAAATCCTCAATGCAGGTGTCGGGCACCTTCGAAAAAGGATTTCGTAGTCCATTAAAATGATAATTAAGTCGTTCAAATCTCCACTTTCCACACTTTCTTTTCCCAAACTTTAAACTTTGCCCCGCCACCGTCACGAACCTCTTCCTCATATACTTCCATCGGTTCTTACTTCCCCAGCCAACACACCCGTCCCCTTACTTCCTCAGCCCACATTTTCACTCACTTCCTGACCCCTCATTTTCCTTGCACTTTCCATGGATCTCATCCCATCTCTTCCCATACTCTCTTATCCCTTATTTCCGCCCACTTCTCCTACTTTCGTTATCCTCATTTCCCTCCCATCATTTCCACACCCCTCACTTCTCCTACTTCCTCACCCATCACTTCCCATAATTCTTCTTCACTCATCATCCGCCTAGCAGTCTGTCCTCGTGTCGCGACGTTAAATAGTTCGACGTCCATCTTCTATGTTCATCCTACTTTCCTCTTTTCTATTCAAGGAAAAGAAATTAGTGAAAGTAGGGGCCGCGTGCCTACAATCAGGGGTTTAGTAGCAAATTAAGACGTTAATTAACTCGTTCAAACCTCTCCCTACCATGCTTTCCCTTCCCTGCATCCTTCATTCCGCTGCTTTCCCACCCTACACTTCAACCTTTGCTTCTCCCCTCCCATCCCCAACTTCTTCCTCATATACTTTCATCGCTTCTCACTTCCCCAGCCAACACTCCCCCGTCCTTACTTCCTCATCCCATTATTTCACACACATCCCGAACCCTCATTTCCCTCACATACCTTATTCCACTCATTTCCATACCCCTAACTTTCCATAGCTCCTCTCCCATCACTTCCCATGCTTCCCTATACCTAATTGCCTCCCACTTCTCCTACTTTCTCTTACTTTCTCTATCTTCATTATCGTTACTTCCCTTACTCCCACTCACTTTATCACACTTCACTTTAACTTGTTCCCCACCGCTCACTTTCGCTCCCCTCATTTCCCCTGCTTCCCCTCACCTAATTTTCCCCTCACTTTCCCTACTCCCCTCTCCACTTTTTCTCCATTACTTACACTACTTTTTCTACTTCCCCTGCCCTTACTTCTCCTATTTCCCCTCCGATATTATTCCCTCACTTCTCTCACTACTAGGTTGAAAGTTAAACTGCTTTCTTAAAAATTAAGTTTTTTTTTCTCACTATTTTGTTGAAAATTCGTTTCTTTTTGTCTGTTAAAAACGACTCTTTCTACCTGATAATTTAACAATTTCTTTCAAAATTAACCCTTTTTTTGGTTAAGGAATCAACTTTTGTGTTTAAAATTAGTTGTTTCTTTTTGGTTCACAAATAATTTTTTAGCTAAAAATTTAACTGTTCAATTTTTGGTCGAAAAATAATAATTTTTATTGAAAATTATTCTTTTCTAGTTGAAAATTTATCTTTTTGGTTAAAAACTGATTGAATGTATCATTTTTCTGGAAAATCCATTACTTAGTTCAGATTTAAACTACTTTATGAAAATTCAGCTTTTTGGTTGAAGATTAATTATTTTAGTTTCAAATTCAACCTTTTAGTTTCTCAATTAAGGTATTTTTAAGCTTAGTATTGTCAGATTGAAAGTTGGACTATGTGGTAAAAAATTCAACAATTTTATTTAAAAAAAATTATTTGGTTGAAAATTAAAGCGTTTGTTTAAAAAGCACTTTTTTTGTTGAAAATTCAGATGCTGACAATTCGTTTTTTGTAGTTGTTAAAAATTACCTTTTATTACGTGAAAATTTTACTATTAGATTTTATGGTAAAATGTATCCATCATTAGTTGAACATTCGATTGAATAATCTTTTTTTTTGTTGAATTCAATTGACTGAAAATTTGTTTTTTTTTATAGTAGAAAATTAATATTCTTTCTTGAAAATATTTACCTGAGGATCGAAATATTTTATTAAAACTTAATATTTTTTTGTTTAATTCAACTAGTTGAAAATTCGTGATTAAAAAAATCAACTGTTTTGTTGAAACATCCATTATTTTATCAAAAATTCAACTATTTTGTTAAAATCATGTTCTTGTATCGAAATTATTTGGATTAATATTTGTTATTAATTAATAATTGAAATATTAATCAATTATTTCGAAATTCTTTTTTTATTTTAGAAAAGTCTTTTTACTTGGCTGAAAATTCAACTTTTTGTTAAAAATGGATCTATTTGGTTGAAAACTGATGTATTTGTCTTTTTTTTTTTTTGTAAAAATGTAATCGTTTTGATTGAAATTGGTCCATTTTGGTTTAAAATGTTAATTCTTGTCTTGAAAATAAATCTGCTTTCATTAAGCTTGGTAAAAACGCATCTTTTTTGGTTGAATTTAAATGTTATTATTTCAACTTAAATTCGTTTTCATTAGAAATATCAACTACTTAATTTTTTAGTTAAAATTTATCGTTTTTGTTGGGAAAATCCATTAATAGATTAAAAATTAAACTTCTTTGTAAAAATTAATTTTTGCTTTTGAAAATTCATTATTTTACTTGGAAATTCAATTTTGTGTTGTAAATTAACTTTTTTTCTGAAATTTAATATTTTTGGATTGAAAATTCAACTGTTTCGTAAAAAAATTCCATTTACTGGCTAGAAAATTCAAATATTTGAGTAAAAATTCAACTGCTCGGTTGAATGTTGCCCCACTTTCTTAAAAACGAAGCAGTTTTTTTTAAACTATTTTGTTGAAAATTCGATTTTTTTTGTTCAAAATTACTTTTTTGACCTGAAAAATTTAACTATTCCATTTTCGATGAAAATGTATGCCTTATTAGTTAAACATTCAACTGTTTGGTTGAAAATCCATTTTTATTTGTTGAAAATTAACTTTCTTGTGGAAAATTCTTCTTTTTCGGTTTAAGCGACAACTGTTTGCTAAGAAATTCAACTTCTTTGGTTTAAAAACTTAAAAATTGGTCTTTTCGGGTAGAAGATTAATCTACTCTTTTGAAAATTCATCTATTTGGGTAAGGAATTAACTATTTTATTTCAATTTTTTTTCTGATGCAAAAAGTTGAAAATTCGTTTTTCTGGGTAGAGAATCAATCTTCTTTGTTGAAAATATTTGGTTGACGATTGAATCATTTAGTTTTAACTTATTTTTTTTTTTAATTCAACTGGTTGAAAATTCGTGATTAAGAAAATTTAACTGTTTTGTCGAAAGGTCTATTATTTTCTTAAAAATTCAACTACTTCTTAAACTCGTCCTCTTTTATCAAAAAATTCAAGTGTTTCTTTTAAAAAATTAACTAAAATTTAAGTTAACTTAAAGTTCATTTTAAAAAAAAGTTCTGTTAAAAATTGATGAAGGTGTTGATGAAAATTCATCATTTGGAATGGGAATTCATTTTTTTATTGTAGAAAATTCATCTTTCTTTGAGAAAATTTCAAATTTTTGGGTTGAACATTCAACTTTCTTCTAAAAAATGTGTCTCTTTGTTTGGAAATTAATCTGGTTAAAAATATTTCCTGGGGCTAAGAAACAAAAAAAAACTGACCTTCGCTACTTTCTATTCTTCGATTAATCGATAAAAAATGAAACTATAAAATTGGCAGTAAATAAACGGGACTAGAAATCCATTAGGGAAGAGATTCAAGGGTTCCATTATCAATACTAAAAGGGGAATTCAGTACTCGATTTCTCTAAATAAGATCTAAATAAGAGCAAAATCAAATTTAAAATTTCTTTTTAACGTCCAACAATCAAGCTATTGTGAAAAATTCCTGAAAAAACAATCAAGAATATTGTAAAAAAAAAATGTATAAAAAAACGCCTTCCCTTTCCTCTTCTAAAAAAAAAGAAAATAGGAATAAATTTTTCATTTTGACATAAATAAAAAGGAGGAAAGAGAAATGAGAAGGCAATCAACCAAATCCCCTACCCTCTCTTTTTTATTTCTTTCGTCCTCTTTATTTCTACCATTATCAAATCACCATAAAAACATTTATAAAAAATAATCGCCAACGTTTC
>JAWWLR010000034.1:106671593-106683273 GCA_035041075.1 Acraspis erinacei | reverse complement strand
TGAAGGTTCAATACGAGGTTCAATAGTACAATAGTACAATTGCTGTAATTGCCTATCATTAAATGATATTATCGTACAATTAAGATTTCAACAACAAAGTTATAAGCCTATTCGAATATACAAAAAATGTATAAAACAAATGAATATTACATAAAATGCTTTACACTACGTATAAACTATAAATAATTTTTCCGCCTGGGTTTGTACATTTTATTAGGAACTAAGCTAAAATAAGCTAAATAAATTTGTTTATAAAGTACAAATGTTAATGGCAATTTTATTCTTATTTTACTCGTATTTTTTTAGGTGTTCTGGTCTGCAACATTGCAGGTATAAAATGTCCACAGACCATCCTGGTCCTTCCTTGTGGATTCCTGCGAATATTCGTGTGAAATATGTGTGTATTCCTGGTAAGTAATAATAGAACTAAAAATAATCTTGATATTCAATTCTTTTTTTATTGAGATTTGTTAATTTTTCAAAACAGAGGAAATTAACGAGAATAAGAGAATAATAGAGAATGATATTTTCTTTAAATGAAATCCCAACAAATACACTGTAAGTGTTTAAAACCTATGCCTATGTTATATGTAATAATAGCCTCAATATTTTGTCAACTATAATTTTATAAAAACCATTTTTACAACAATGATGTGAGATCTCGTGACTACAATCTTAAAAAACTATGTACTTCCAAAGCTTTTTTGTTATTGAGGATTGAAAAACAATAAAAATGAGGGAAATTAATTTTTCAGAACACTATGCTGGAATTATTTCTTTTAGATCGGTTGTCTTCGAAGATGGTTCAAAGTAAAGTGTTGATATGATTTTAAAAATAATTATGGATATGCCATACCAAAGTGTTATTGTTCTAAACAATTGGAAAAAATGAAAATTCGGAAATTTCATTTTTCAAACCATTTTACGCTAGAATATTTTCTTTTATATCCATTGTCTTTGACAACATGTTGTCCGATATTTTTCAGGGGTGGTTCAAATTGAAATTCTTCAAATAAGTATGTGCATTAAAAATTATATTTACTATATCATAGTATTATTGTTTGTTATCAGTAGATAAAAGTGAAGAAATATCGTGTTTTAGCACACAATGTTAAAATCTTTTCTTTTAGATCGATTTTCTTCAAAGACATTTCAAATTGAAGGTGTTGATTAGCATTAAAAGAAATTTTTGACATCATGCAAAGCTTCTTTTGTTTTCAATAATTAAAAAAACAAGAAAATGATGAAATTTCCTTCTTCAGACCACTATGCTGGAATCTTTTCTTTTAGATCCATTGTCTTCAACGATGGCTCAAATTAAAGCATTGAAAATGCGGATGTAGAATAAAAAATCAAATTTGCTATGTTAAAGTTTCATTTTTTTCTGTATCAGATGTTGAACAATATTTACAATGAGAAAATTTCGTTTTTAGACCACTATTATGCTGGAAACTTTACTTTTAATCCGATATTTTGTAGGAATGGTTCAGATTGAGTATCTTCAAATGTAGATGTGCATTGCAAAATAAAATTGGCTACATCATAGTATTTTTATTTATTACCAGTTGATACATAATGTACAAAATTAGGAAATATCGTATTTAGTCCCCTATGTTTTATTATTTTTTTTAGATCGATTATCTTCGAACACCAAATAAAATTTCCCATGTCATTCTGATGTTTTTTGATATCGAAAACTAAAAAATAAGGAAAATCCGATCTTTTTCGTGAATGGCTCAAATGAAGGGTTTTGACATAAAATGAGCATTGAAAAAAATTGCTAATATTATAGTTTTGTTTGTCTTTGTTATTAGTGATTTCAAAAAAAAAAAGAAAAAATCAGGCTATTTCGGTTTGTAGACAACTATACTGGAATAATTTCTTGTAGTATGATAATCTTTGAAGATTGCTGGAATTAAAGGTCTTGGAATGTAGACGTGAATTGAAAAATAAATTCTGCTTTGTCATACTGTTTTGTTTTGTTTTGTTATCGAAGAATCAAAAATGTGAAGACTGAAGAAATTTAATTTTGTATACCACTATGCTGTAATCTTTTTTTATTTTGATTATCTTCAAAGCTGGCTAAAATGGAAGGTCTTGGTATGCAGATGTGCATTAAAAAAATAAAATTTGCTATGTTAATATATGAGTTCTTCCTATGTAACCCTACATCAAAATATCTTTTATACTAGGGGCCTTTTCCTGGAATAATTTCTTATTCTAGTTTTATAATTATGACGAATGTTCTTTTTAAATGAGATTTTACATGGTAAGCATCCTGAAATCCGGATGTACATTAGGAAATAAAATTTTCTGTATCATAGTATTGTTTTGTTTTTGTTATCAGTGGATGAAACATAATTCTAAAAATGAAGAAATGTCTTTTTTTCCACTATCCTGGGATCTCTTCTTTCAGATCTATTGTATTCAAAGATGGCTCAAATTGAAGATTTGGTATGTTGATGCAGATTAAAATTTTTAATTTGCTATCTCATATTGATGTTTTTGTGTTATCAAAGATTGAAAAATAAGGAAATTTCTTTTTTAGACCACTATGCTTTTAGTTAGATTGTTTTCGAAAATGGTTGAAATTACAGGTCTTAGCATGTAGATTTGCATAAAGAAATTAAAATTTGCATAAAAATAGAAACATTCTTCAATTCAAATCGGAAATATGATTTATTTTGATTGTCATTCAAGAGATTGTGGCTGTCCATGTTACTTATAATCCTTTCACAAATTAAAAATTTTGAAATTTTGAAAATATTGATCTTGATCTTGATGTTGTATGAGTATTTTTCTATGCACTCATTTTTGCTTGCATCTGGAAGCTAACCATAATTTGTAACCAGATCTATCAACACTGGGAGTTGTTTTTGTAACAGATTCTTTTGTTATGTTTACACAAAAAGCACTTTATTTTGGCAAATATCGAATTTCTTCCTTCTGAAGCCAAATTGCATTTCCATATATATGCTCTGGGTCTATTGTTAATTCAGTTCGGACAAAACTTTTGAGGGTGGATTTCCTTTTCCAACCCTAAATTTGGATTCGAAGTGAGCTAAGTTCACAGCTGTTCTCTATTTTCGCTACATTTCAAATGTGGGTCCTATTGTGATGGGCTTTAGTGGTATACCCCATGCTCTATGAATTCTGCGATATAAGGCATCAAAAGGGGTTAAAATAAAAGTGTCGCCTTATATATATATATATAGTTGAATTTTTAAACCCGAAAATATTTATTTTCAACAAAAAAGTTCATTTTGAACCAAATAATGGAATTTTCAAACAAAATTGTTGAATTAATAACAAAAATTGTTGAATTTTCGTCTTACAATAGGATGCAGTTTAAAAGATTTAATTTAATTTTGAATCCGATAATGAAAATTTTTATCCCGAAAAGATAAAATTCTGAACCAAATAGATAAATTTTTAAAACACAAAAAAAACAAAGTTTTTAGAAGAGTTCTATGTTTTACAAAAACTGTTATTATCAACCGAAAATGATGACATTGCTAGCACAAAAATATGAATATTTTCTGTTCAAAAAGTTGAAATCAAAAAGTTGAATTTTTAACCAAATAGTAAAATTTTCAATCAATAAAGATACATTGTCAACTAAATGTTTGAATTTTCTATTTAAAATTTTTTTACTTAAACCAAAAATGTTTGCATCTTCAACTATACAGTTAAATTTTCTAGCAAAAAGAAATTCTCAGGAGATAGTGAAATTTAAAAAAAAATATTTATTTTGAACTAAGAAAGGCTAAAAAGTTATTTTATTAAAACATTTGAATTTTCTATTAAAAATATGAGTTTTTAACGAAATATTTGAATTTTCAAAAAAAAGAATTAATTTGTTAACCGAATAGTTTAATTTTTAACCAAATAGTACAATTTTCAATCAATAAAGATACATTTTCAACCAAATGGTTGAATTTTCAATTTAAAAAAATTTAACTTAAATCAAAAATATTTGCATCTTCACCCATATAGTTAAATTTTGTAGCAAAAAAAATTCACAGGAGGCAGCGAAATTTTTAATAAAAAGTTTATTTTAAACTAAAAAAGGTCAAAAAAAGATTTTAATAAAGCAGTTGAATTTTCGATTAAAAATATGACTTTTTAACAAAATATTTGAATTTTTGACATATTAACTAAATTTTCACAAATTAGTTGAATTTTTAACCAAATAGTACAATGTTCAATCCATAGAGATACATTTTCAACCAATTGGTTGAATTTTGAAACAAAAACAAATTCAAATTCCATACAAAATTTTATGTTCAACCAAATAGTTAAATTTTCATGCAAAAAAACGACGAATTTCGCAGTATACCGTTCAATTTGTAATATAAAATGTTTTTTTTAACTAAAAAAATGAATTTTCTTTTGTACTAAATAAAAAAATGAAAATTTTACTAGAAAAAAAATTTCTATCCAAAAAGTCGAGTTTTTGATCAAACAGTTTAATTCTCGATTAAAAATATGACTTTTTATCAAAATATTTTAATTGTTGTTAAATTAAGTAAATGTTGACAAAATAGTTGAATTGTTAACCGAATAGTACAATGTTCAATCCATAAAGATACATTTCCAACCAAATAGTTAAATTTTCAAGCAAAAAAAAACGAATTTCTAAGTAGACAGTTGATTCTAACATAACATTTTTTTAAACAATTTAAGATGAATGTTCTTTTACTCATAATAAAAAATGACAATAATTCTACCAAAAAAAAAGACCTATGAAAAAGACGATTCTAATAAAATAGTTGAGCTTTGGACAAACTAATTAAATTTTCAACAAAAATAGAGAAATTTTTAAGCAAAAAAAATGTCAGAAGAAGGTTAAATTTTGAACAAAAAGTAGATTTTGAACTAAGATGAATTTTCTTTTGAAGTTAAATAAAAGATAATAAAATCCCACTAGAAAAATGTGAATTTTCATTAAAAAAAGCATTCGGTAGGTTTAATGTAGATACTATCGTTTTAAAAAAAGTTTCATATTTAATATTACTTAATTAAATATTTAATAATATTTCAAACTAAAAATCATGCCGTGCTCATTATTCGCATTTAAGGTTTTTTATTATCAATTAAATTCTCAATATTAATGTTTCAGGGTGGGTTTTAAACACAAAAACAAGTTTTTTGGTCATTCTCCGGTTCCCAAACACATTTTTTTAAGAATTATTTTACGGTATTTTCAAGGATTCCAAAAAATAAAAATAAATTTTAATGGATTTTATAAGTTTTTTGAAGATTGCAATGATTCTGGGAAATTTTAGAGGCTATCAATGTATTTAAAAAATTATTTCAGGACATCAAAAAATATTATTAGATTTCATGGAATTTTACTGGTACCAAAAGAAATTTCATAAAGATTTAGTGAATTTTAATCGATAGATAAACGTTTATTTATTAGCCTGCTGGCCTTAAAAAATTGATTTACTTTTAATGTTAAAAAAATTTTTTATTGATATTAAAAGATTCATGATTTATTGAAGAAGATAGTATCCACAAAAAAACGACCGAATGCTTTTTGATTGATAATTCATATTTTCTAATATAGTTGAAAATTAACTTAATGAATTTAACAGTCTCCTGGAAAATTTATTTTTGTGGCTTAAAAACTCAACTATTTTGTTGAAAATTTAATTATTTTATCAAATATTTTGTAAAAAAAGTCAGCTTTTTAATCGAAAATTCAACAGTTTTATTAAAATCTGGACTTTTTGGGCAGAAAATAAATTTTTTTATTGTAGGATTTTCATACCTATTTAATAAAAATGAAAATTCATCTTTCTTCTTGCAGAATAAACTTTTTTATTAAAAACTAAATTGTCTCCTAAGAAATGTTTTGTCTTGAAAATTCAACTATTTTTTGGTTGAACTTGAATTTTTTTCTTGAAAATTCAATCGTTTGGTTGAAAATTTATCTTTATGGATCGAAAATTGTACTATTCGGTTATTAATTCAACTATTTTGTGAAAGTTTAATTAATTTGACAAAAATTAAAATATTTGGTTAAAAACTCATCCTTTTAATCGAAAATTCAACTGTTTTGTCAACAACTCGACTTTTTGGATAGAAAATTCATTTTTTTCTAGAAGAATTTTCATTTTTTATTTATTACAAAATGAAAAAAAAATTGAACTTGAAACTATTTTTGTTTGAAAATTCGACCAATAGGTTGAAAGTGGATCCTTATGGATTGAAAATTGTAATGTTTCATTAAAAATTTAACTATTTTGTGAAAATTTAATAAATTTGTCAAAAATTCAAATATTTTGTTAAAAGTTATCTTTTTAATCGAAAATGCAACTGCTTTATTAAAATCTCTTTTTTAAATGTATCTCTATTGATTAAAAATTGTACTATTTGGTTCAAAATTCCACCATTTGGTTAAAAAATTAATTATTTTTTTGAAAATTTAACTATTTTATTAAAAAGTTATCAAAACTTCGTTTTTTTTTTATTTAAAAGTTCATCTATTTGTTTCAAGATTTATCTTTTCGAAATAAAAATTTTCATTACCTGTTTCAAAATTTAATTATTTAGTTAAAACTTCATCCTTGTCAGCTGCAAATTAAACGATTTTTGTTATTAATTCAACAATTTTTGTTTAAAATTTCATTATTTGGTTCAAAATTAATTTTTTTGTAGAAAATAAATATTTTTGGGCTTAAAAATTCGACTGTTTTGTAGGGAATTGTCTTGAGGATTGAAAATTTCACAATTTCATACAAAATTCACCTCTTTTGATAAAAAAATACACACTCAGAAAAATGCTTGTTTGAATCAAACAAATTTTTTCATTGATTTAAACAAACATTTGTTTGATTCAAACAAATTTTTCTTTGACTTAAACAAAAATTTGTTTGATTCAAACATACGATTGTTAAACTCAAACCAATTTTATTTGTATCAAACAAATTCTATCTTTATATAGGGGCAAACAAACGTTTGTTTAATTCAAACAAACATTTTTCTGAGTGCAATTGTTTTATAGAAATTTATTTCTTGTTTATTTGAAAATTGATCTCTTTTTCGTTAACAGTACGACCATTTTGTTGAAAATTTGTCTTTTTTTTTAGTTTAATGTTTTGTAAACTGAAAATTCAATTATTCCATTTTTTGTTGAAATTTGAATAATTTGGTTGAAAATTCTTCTTTGTTGGATGAATTTAACAGTTTCTGATTTTAAAACTAATTTTTTTTTAAATATTAAAAACTGTTGCATTTTTTGTTGAGATTTCGTCTTTTTTGGTAGAAAATGAATATTCTTGTTCGAAAATTTATCTATTTGTTGAAAAATAAGCATTTTTGGTTCAGAATTTATATTTTCGGGTTAAAAAATTAAACTATTTTGTAGAAAAATCGTCTCTTCAAATTTTTTTTAATTTTCTCAAGAATTTCAGAAAAACTATATTTATATTGCCTAAAAAACAAATAAACTAATACATTTAAAAGATAAATAATTATTCAAAATTTTTATTTTGTTATCAAAACATTTTTTCACGCTTATAATACTAAAAAAATTTTTTTATAATTATGTCTAGAAGAAGAAATATTTATTCGTAATTCGCAGTAAAAAAATATAAAAAATAAAATAATTTCATTAATTTATTAGGTTTAACGAAAATCTAAAAAAATTCAACTGTCTCCGTAGAGAAAAGAAGTTTCGAGTAGTTTCCAACAGATGACACTAGCAGTATTCAATAAAAATTATTTAATTAATTTTAACTAAAAAATGCAAGAAAAATTTCTATAATTAAAATTAAAACAATTGATAGAAAAAAAGGGTTTTAATATGTATAAGAGTCCAAAATGAGAAATAAAGTATTATATTAATACAATAATTTACAATAGACAGACAAAAGTACTATTTTAGTTCAGAGGCTTATTGAAAAGAACAAAGAAAAAATATAGATAGCAAACACTAAAATATATCTAAAAAATGGAATAGAAACGATATTTTCCTCCATAATGTAGAAAAAAGTAAGGGAGAAAAATGAAAATCATCTAATTGAAAAAATTCAAGGTGGGGCTCTAAAATTAAATAGATATAATAAGGAAAAGTTCTATATCATTATTTTCTGGTTCCCCTGAACGTGCCTAATTAGGGAAATCATTAAATGCAAGCTGTTACCGAAAATTTCAATTTCAGCCTCGGTTTGGGTGAGAATTCTACAATTTGGTTAAAAATTTAATTATTCTGCTGAAAATTCGTTTTATTTTAATTTGCTAAAAACTAATTCCTTAACTGAAAATTTATTAAGTCAAAACTCATATTCTGAATTGAAAATGCAACTGTGTTGTAGAAAATTCATCTGCCTGGCTTAAAATTTTCCACTATTTGCTTAAAAATTAAACTGTTTTGTCGAAAATTAGTTTGTTTTTAATAAAAAATAATTTTTTAAAAGGAAAATTGGACGTCTTAAATTTGTGTTTAAAAATGGATCTTTTTTAGTCCAGAATACATTCTTTTTAGTTGAAAATTAAACTACTTGGTGAAAAATCTGTATTAATTATTAATTTTTTTGGTAGAAGATTCATAATTATAGCTAAAAATAAATTAATCTGTGATTTAAAATTGAACCACTTTATTAAAAATTCGTTTTTCTGTTCAAAATTAATTTTTAACTGATCATTTAACTGTTTTTTGTAAAAGGTTAATTGTTTGGTACAAAAATGACTTATTTGTTGAAAACTTATATTTCTGGATTGAAAATTTATCCGCTTTGTAGAAAAATCATCTGTTTAACTCAAAAATTTAACAATTTGATAAAAAATTTGACTACTTCATTTGTGGTTAAACATTTATCCTCTTTAGTTTAAAAATTAAGCCATTTGGTTGATATTGTACATAATTAGTTTAAAATCCGTCTTTTTTTAAAGAAATATAATCGCTTTGTTTGAAAAATTTACTGCTTTGTAGGCACTAAGCTTTGACCCAGATCGCTGATCAATCTCTCTAGCAAGCAAACCGGGAGAAGAGGTTCACAACCTCATTATGTAAAGCTCGATATTTTTTATTACAAATTTTTAATTTTTAATTACAAAATCTCTAGTTAAAAATTCAACAATTTGACTAAAAATTCATATATTTCGTTGAAAATTCTTCTTTTATGTTCGAACTATTATTTTATGTGAAATAATTAAATGATACAAATGATCTGAATTAATTTTTAATTGAAACACTGCAAAGTATAATAAAACAGAGAAATTCCGATCCTAGTTTCCAAACTTGAAAATTAAAATATGTGCAATATAAATTTTTTAATTTAGTGAAAATCAAATTAATAAATGTTTAATTTCACTAAAATGACGTATAATTGTTTATTTAGTTTTTAGAAATTTAACCATTTTAATTTTACATTGTCATTGAACATACAAAACGAGGTAATTTAATTTTAGTTTCCAACTCAAAAATTTAACAATTTAAAAATTGTGTTTTTAAATATTAAGGAAAATTCAATAAAACGATGTTATTTTTGTTAAAATGACTTATTTTTCAAACTGAAAAAGTTTGAAAAATTTCAAGCATAAATAATTTAAAATTTAAGATTGTTTAATTTTTGAAAAGCGCCTTATTAAGTTTGAAAATTATAATATTTCAATATAAGTGTGAAATATATATTGTAAAGTTTAAAATTAAATTTCACACTTATAAAACATATTATATTTTTAAGTTCGAAACTTTCAATAAATAATTTTTCGAAAATTAAACGTAAAGGTACATTTTTAATCAGTTGGAATTTTGAACCAGATAGTTGAATTTTCAAGGGAAAAAGATAAATTTTCAACCAAAAGTGAAATAATTAAATTTTCATAACTATTCAGAAAGACGGCTTATCAACCAGATAGTTTAATTAGAACCAAAAATATAACTTTTAAACCACATCGTTAAATTTTTAAGTAAAAAATATATTTTCAAATGAAAAATGAGTTTCAAGGAATAAGTTAATTTTTTATCAAATAGTTACAGTTCTACCAAAAACTTCAATTTTTAAACAAATAGTTAAATTTTCTACTAAAACAGATGAAAATTAAACAAAAAAGATGAATTTTCAACATAGAAGATTAATTTTCCACAAAAAAGATGAAATTTCAATAAAATTTTAATTTAAAATAAAAAATTTACGAAAAAATATGAATTGAAAAAAAGGACAAATTTCCTACAAAAAATGGAATTTTGAACTAAAATATACGAAAATTCAACAAAGAAGTTAATTTACAACTAAATCGTTGAAAATTCAACTAAAATGATGAATCAACAAAAAAGGAATTTTTTATAAATTATTTCGACTTTCATCTAAGTAGTTGAATTTTAAACAAAAAAAGCTGAGTTCAACTTTTTAATTAAAGTTGTCAATTTTCAACTGAAAACGGAATATCTCATTTTTCATTTAAAAAATTAATGTTTAGCAAAAAAAAAACAGAATTTGTAACGAAATATTTGAGTGCTGAACCAAAACGGATTAATTTTTAACTAAACGATTGTATTTTTCACGAAAGCAGATGAAATTTTGATAAAAATATTTGAATTTTATACTGAAAAAGATGAATTTTAAAAACAGTTGATTTTTTTAGCAAAAAAATAACTTTTGAACACAATAGTTAATTTTTTAGCGAAAAAAGATATTTCTTCAACAAAATAGTTAAATATGTTACTAAAATGAATAAAGGATCACTCAAGAATATAATAGTTAAATTTTCAGTTAAATTTTCATTTTAAAAAGTAATTTTAAAACCAAAACAAAATGAATTTACTTCAAAATAATTAAATTTTCAACCAAAGAGACGAATTTACAACTAAAAAAATGAATTAAAAAGAAATATAAAGTTTTCAATAGCAAAATAGTTTCTAAAAATTTATTCTATAGATCCCGGAGAATAACTGTGAATTTTGCCAGATTTTAATAATATAAACAACATTGAAAAAAATCTCATGGACATGAAAGACCCACAATGCCGACCGCAATTGTGAAATTAATCATGCCCAAGAAGGGTTAAAAATATGTTTTGTTTTCCAACAAAATAATTGAAGTTTCAAAAAAATAATATAATTTTGAACAGAATGAGATGACTCTCGAATAAAAAATATAATAATAGAATTTTCAAATAAAAAGAATGAACTTTTAACCAAAAATAGTTTTATTCTCTTATTGGCTTCTGTCAATTCAGTTCACATTGAATGTATTGTTCCATCCTTCTGAAAATGATAAAAAGGATGTTTTTGTCGGATTTTCAGTGGAGTGAATGGAGCCTAAAACAAAAAAAACATGGATACTAATCAGCCCGTGTGGAGAGCTTTACAAGGTGACTTTGTGAAGCTCTGAACATGGGTTGATTGCTAGAGAGATCGATCAGCGATTTGGGTCGGAGCAGTGTAGTAGAGCGATGGTTTTTCTCGAATAAGCAACACGGAAATTCTAGATTATCCTTAAAATCTATACCCTTAACGGTATAATAATAATAATGAATTAATTTTTAATAAATGTTGTAATAATATTAAGTGTACAAATTAATTAGTTGCCTTTACTTAGATATATTGTCACTCTTTTCCAGAATTGAATTTTATCCCGCCTTAAAAGATAGTTTTAAAGGAAAAATCTTAAGCTATGGAACACAATCTAATAGGTGGCGGCCCTGCGGACTTAACCTAAAAAGTCAT
>JAWWLR010000034.1:106606080-106616749 GCA_035041075.1 Acraspis erinacei | reverse complement strand
GGTCCACTGGAAGTCTTTTTTCGAAAATGTCCATTTTTGTGTTGAAAGTCATATTTTTTTATCAGAAATTCAACTTTTAGAAAACTAATCTTCTTGGGTTAAAAAATCATCTTTTGGAATGAACTCTTCTTGTTGCAAATTAAGTTTTTTTTTCACAGATTCATCATTTTATTTGAAAATTCATCTCTTTGGTTAAATATGTAAGTGTTTTGTTTTTGGTTCGAAAATGATATTTTTAATCAAAAATTGATATTTTCTAGTTGAAAATTCAACAATTTCACGGAAAATTCATATTTTTTTTTTGAAAATTTTTGTCTTTTTTAATAGAAAGTTAATAGTTAATGCCTTTTTGTTGAAAATTCGTATTTATAAAACAAAAAATCAACCTCTTGATTTAAAGTTTAACTATTTTTTTAAATGGTTACAATTGATTCATAATTATAATTTAAAATTGATGTTTTGTAAACAATTTGTCTGTTTGGTTCGAAAAATAAATAATTTGATAGAAAATCGAACTATTTGTTTCATTAATTAACACTTTTGTGGATTATTAATATTTTTTTTTATAAATTTAAATATTTGGTTAAAAATTCGTCTTTTTGGTTTAAATTTCAACAATTTGGTAGAAAATTGTACTGTTTAGTACCAAATTCGCTTTTATAAATTGGAAATTATTATTTTTTTAAATGGAAATTGAACTATTTCATTTTTTGTTAAAAAGTAATTTTTCTTTAGATAAAAATTCAACTATTTGGTTGAAATTCTAGTTATAAATTTATGAATTTTGTTGAAAAATCCTCTTTTCGGTTAAATTCAATTTTTTTTTATTCAAAATTTAAAAAAAAATTTGATCAAATATCAACCATTATATCTTTTCTTGAAAATTAAAAATTTATTTTTCATGTAAAAGATTCATAACATTTGTTGAAAATGCAACTATTTTACTGAAAATTAACTTTTTCGTTGAAAATTCGTCTTTTTGGCTCCAAAATTCAACAATTTGATTGAAAGTGCAACTATTTGGTAAAAAGTTTTTTTTCAATTCCTATTTTTCGGTTGAAAATTCAACTATTTTATTCAATTCTTTTTTAATAAAAATTAAAAGATTACCTATTATATTTTTTTTTGAAAATTAATTTTTTTAGGTTGAAAATTCAATTGTCTTGATAAAATAATATTTCTTGTTTAAAAATGTATCTTTCTTCATTGGAAACTAACTTTTTTTTTGCTTGAAAGTTAAAGTATTTGCATGTTTTTTTTCTCGGTTGTGAAATAAAAAAAATGTTTTGGAGGTTGCAAATATTTTTGTAATTGAGGGTCGCAATTCATAAGTGGATAATGGAAAAGGCACTTAATTATTGGTCATCAACTGCTACCAACTCTGCCGACAAAAGGGAACCCGAAGCACTTTTAAAATTGTTGTAAACCGAGAGGAATCGACAATTGAAACCGGGCAGTTGTTCCTTGCCTTTAAACACTTTCTTTTATATTTTTATGACTTCCAAAATTTTAATGATTGAATTAGCAATTAATGGTCGATTCTATAAAAATTCCAAGATTCTAATCTTTTCTCTTTTTTTTTTTGCATCATAAAAGTATAAAAATTCTTTGATAAATTCTTGCGATATTACTTTTATTATTCAAGCTTAAAGGAAAAGAAAGATAGCAGATCACCCTATTGCAATTTAAATGTCCCGTAAGAGTACAAAGTCTACTTTCTGCAGTGAATCACAATCTGTTTTTGATCTGTAAATATTCTCTTTAAACTACAATTTTGAATCAATAATAATTATATAATAATAATTCTAATTTTTTCTATAAAAACTATATATTAAGCTTGTGTTTGAAATCTTTAAAAATCGATATTTTCTTCTAAATGTTTTTAACTATTTACAAGTTTTGAATTATTTTTTAATCTTTCTGAACCTTCTAAATATCTCTTGAATTTACTCGAATTTTTTCTCAAATTGTGCAATGTTGAAAATTCAAAAATGTTGCTTTAAAATGTTTTATATTCTTTTTCTAAATTTGAGGAAAGTATATGAACTCTTTTATTCTTTTGCAACCTTTGAAATTTTTTCAAATTATGTATGCCTTTAAGAAAAAAGGATTTAAAATTTTAATTTAAAAAAAGAATTGAATTCAAACAAATAGACGAATTTTCAGCCAAAAACATTTTTAACGAAAAAAATGTATTTTCTAAAAAAAAAAGAGTTAAACCAAATAGTTGAACTTTCAAACAAATAGTTGCATTTTTAGTAAAAAAATCACATTTAAACAAAAAATACAATAGTTTAATTTTTATTACAAAAAAATCAATTTATAAAAGTAAATTTGCTAAAAAACATATAAATTTTGTCCAACTTGTGTATTTTTTATCCAAAAGTAACAATTTTCCATAAAGTAGTTGAATTTTCAACAAAAACAATTATTTTTTTTTACCAAATTGTTGATCTTTTAAGCCTAAAAACGAATTTTCTACCAAAGAGTTGAGTTTTCAACCAAAAAGTTAGATTTCAATAAAATACTTCAATTTTTAACTAAAATTCGGAATTTTCCACCTCAGATGGATTTCCAATCGTTTTCAAGCAAGGAATTGAAGTTTTTACTGAAGAGACGAATGTTCAATAAAATACATGAATGAATTTTTAATAAAATTGTTAAATTTACAACAAAAATTAATTTTAAATAATTACAGTTTAATTCAAACGGGAAATACAAATTTTCAAGAAAACAGTTGAAGCCTCAAACAAAAGATTAATTTTTAACCAAACAATCGCATAAACGGAAAACTTCTATAAAAAGAGAAAAATTTTCAAAAATATTTAAAAATAAGAAAATTGCCTTAAAATCTTCCGGATTTATTCGATATTTTTGGGAATCTTTTGAAATTTTGTTGAAAATTAATTTTCGAAAATAGAAAAATATTTCAAATTATTTTTGAACATTTAATAGTCGATATTTCAATTGAAAAATATTTTTATTTGAAATCCAAAAATTTTTATTCCTCTAAAAAATACGAATTTTCAGATAAAAAAATTAATGTTCAAATTAAAAAACTAATTTACAACAAAACAGTTAAATTTTCAAAAAAAAAATTAATTTAGAAGAAATTACAGTTGAATTACAGAAAAGGCGGATTTTCAACAAAATAGTTTAATCTTTAACCAAAAAAAATCAATTTTCAACCAAAAAATTGCATTTTTCACATATAAGAGATTTAAATAAAATGTTTAAAAATATCAAAATTACATTAAAATCTTGAAGATTTTTTTGTTGACATTTTTTTAAACAGAAGGAAATACGCGTGCGAGTTTCGTTTTCATCCATATTTATTTTTTTTTGTACAGACATAGAATTAATAAATATATAAATAATAATAAACGTAAACAAATTTAGATGTATTCCGCACTTGGGAGAATTTAAGTTCATAATAATTTGAGTAAATCTGCATACTTGCTCGCAGAAGTTCAATCGAAAATGCCGAGTAGAGTCTAAGAGAATTTTAACTTCAATTAGAGAATAATTACACTTAGAATTATCTCAGTGACGAGATGATAAGATTATTAGATTATTTCAAGCATTCAGAGTTTAATCAAGCTTCGTTAAGTTTATATGACCAAAATTTTTTATCAAGACCTCATACTCTGATTTAATTCTTTATGATATTATTTATTCATAAGATTTATTTCTCAAAATTCTAAAATGATGAACTTTTAAGAAAATAGACGAATCTTTAACAAAAAAAATATTAAGTTTCAAGCGACAATGGGATAGTTATATTTATAGTTAAAAGAAACTCATTTTTAACTATAAAAAATAAACTTTTAACAAAATAGTTAACTATCTAACCAAAGAAATGAATTTTTCACCAAGGATATTAATATTATACCACAAAAGACGAATTTTAACTCAAATATAAACATTTTCAATCAAATAGGGACTAGTTCAATTTTCAGTTAAAAAAATCAATTTTTCATTCAGGAAAAAAATATTTTACCAAGCAATTAAATTTTCAACAAAAAATTGAGTTTGAAACAAAGTGGTTCAACTGTCAAATAATTTTTCGACAAAATAGTTACTTTTTTAACCGCAAAAATTAATTTTGAACTACAATTATGAATCTTCAATAAAAAAATTAATTTTAAACCAAAATAGTAATATTTTCGTCTAAAAAGATAAGTTAAGAGTAGTTACTAATAGTTACGTTTTACTAGTTATATTTTAAGTTATAAAAATTAGTTTTTAAACAGAGAAAATAATTTCCAACAATATACATGAATTTTCAACAAAATAGCTAGATTTTTAACAACAAAAAAATGAATTTTCAATCAAGAAAATTAATTTTCTTCTTAAAACACGAATTTTCAACCAGAAAATATAATTTTTCAACCGATAACAGAATATTTATATTTACAATTTAAAAAATAAATTTTCAATAAAATAATTAAATTCTCAACCAAAAAAATAAATTTTGAATCAAAACTATAAATTTTACACCAAGAACCAAACTATTTAATTTTTATTTACAAAAAAAATTCATGTTTCAACAAAGAAATGCAAGCAAACGATTAAATTTAAAACCAAAGAGATGAATTTTCAAGCAAGAAGATCAATTATTTACCAAAAAGTCCAATTTTCAACAAAATACATGATTTCCAACTAAAAAAGATTAAATAAATTTGAACTAAAATTAGGAATTTTTAAACAAAAATGAATTTTCAACCAAAGAAGATAACTTTTCAATCGATAATGGAATATTGGTATGTACCGTTAACAATTTAAATTTTAACCATATAAAACAAGTTTTCAACAAAAAGCGTTAAGTTTTCAATAAAAAAGTTAAATTTTCAATAAAAAATAAAATGTCAACGCGAAAGATGATTTTTTCACAAAGAAGATTAATTTTGAGGATGCACAAATGTAAATTAAAATTGTAAGTGAGGGTGAACACACTTTACGAGCCCATCGGAAAATGATGGAATTTTCCGACGAGCCTCACCAGCAATGCTCCCAATTTTGGGATCTTTTCGTATTACGCAAGCGTCGCGTCAACAACTGGATTAGTTACCGTTGGCGCGCTTATTTGAAATGATTACTTTTGTTTATAATTGTTTACAACAAATAATTATTGTAAAGTGCGTAAATATATTAAAAATGATTTGAAATTTATATTTGTCATGAAAAAAGGTATTCGTTTATTTATATTAAACATCGGTTATTCATTTCTGAAGAATAAAAATCACATAATTATTTTACGTTTCAATTAATAAGTCTTTTTTGTGATTAAAGAATTAATTCTAATTATTTGAGAAGTATTAGTTGTTGCAAACAATCTTCTTGCACATTCAATTATTTTAAATAAACGCGCCAACGGTAACTAATCCAGTTGTTCACGCGAAGCATGCGCGATACGAAAAGATCCCAAAATGGGGAGCGGTGCTCACAAGAGTGAGCAGGTGAGGGCATGGAGAGGGTGAGTGGCGTCACTTCGTCAGTTAAAGATTGACAAGGGCCAAGGGCATCGACCGCAGGGGCTACAGATCCTTTGCCTCCGAAAAAGCGGTTATCGATTTCGAATTGCTTTCTCCGGTAACTTTCTTGTTATTGCATTTATTTTATTTAAATTTTACAATTATCACGCAATTGACTTTATTTGTTACTTTTCTTTATCAGTTTCGTTAATCTTCTTTTTTCAGCGCCATAATTTTTTTTTTAATAATAGATATAAATTCAGTGTATTTAGACATTTTCAATGATTCTACCCGAAACAATCATATTTTTTACGCGATTTTTAGTAAATGATTTTCAACTACTTATTAACGATTGATTTTCTATCATAAAAAACGAATTTGGTACAAAATAGTTAAATTTTTAACCAAAGAAATCAATTTTCGATCATAAACATTAATTTTCAATTTAAAAAATTAATTCTTGATCAAACTGTTTTGTCACGCTTGAGTGCACAGCCCCAGCAGCTTCTCTCGCCCATCTCAGCGACGCGGCGTTCATTCTTTGAAACACTAAATCCAGATTGGACTTTAGTTACAATTTCCGTTCCTAAAATTAATTTTTAACTAAAAAAAATCGAATTTTCAACAAAATAATTGAATTTTTAACTTTAAAGATTATAAATAATACAAATAAGTTTTTCGAGGTAAAACTTTTTATTTAAATAATTGATAACAATCTGCACAATATTTTAAGTATTTTAAATAAATTATTATGAATTTTATTTATTTCGAAAAATATTCAATTTAAAGAATGCAGCGATAAATTGATTCAGTCCATGCGAGTTTTCGATTTTTTTGCAGAAAAATTATGGAATTGGGATCATTGAAATTTAATTTACATAAGCCAAATTATTCAGTCCCGAATGCCGGAACTCTTCTGAACGGCTTATTCAAATTTACCTAATTATGAATTGAATAACACGACTTTCGATTATAAGACAAATTGTATTCTATTATCCTAATTATAAAATCTAAATATTTTACACTTTATACAAAAAAAATCGATAAGCGACCCATTTTCGAAAAATTGACTTTCACCATTGTTTTTTTTCATAGATTGGAATGTTAATTTTTTACGTTCTCATGAATTTAAAGTTTAGGAAAATTCAGTATTGAACTTTCTTTATTTTTTAACAATTAAATTTTCAATTGTTAAAAGTTCCATGATCAATTGTCGTTTAATTTTTAGCAATACAATTTTTAACAGTTGAATATTCAATTTGCAACAGTTGGAAAATACATTTTTAACAACTCAGTTTGCAGTTTTATTAAATTCAACATTTTTAAATAATTTCATTTTTAACTATTGTGTTTTCATCTGCTGAAAATTCAATAATAAATTTTTTTCAATTTTCATAACTTAAAAATTAAATTTGCTCAAATTTTAACAATTGCAAAATTGAATATGCTGCAGTTTTCAACATTTGAAAAATTGAATATGCTGCAATTTTCAAAATTTGAAAATTCGACTTTCATCAAGTTTCTTCCATTTTTAAGAAAAAATTATTTTTTTTTTCAATTTCCAGCAGTGGCAAATTCAATTTTAAACGATTGAATGTTCAGTTTACTCTAATTTAAAACAATTGAATTTTGTTCCGTTTAAAATTCAATGGTTAATTTCCTTAATTTTCAACGGTTGAAAATTCATCTTCAATTTTTTAAAGTTGAAATTTCAATGTTCATCCGTTTCCACAGTTATTAATTCAATTTTCAATTCTCTTCCATTTTTAACCGTTGAATTTTCTACTGTCGCAAATTCAATCGGTCCAAAATTCAATTATCAATTTTCTTCAATTTTTAAAAGTTAAACATTCAATTTTCTTCAATTTTCAACAGTTAAATATTCAATTTTCAGCATTGGAAAATTCCATTTTTAATAGTTGAAAATTCAATTTTAGCGATTTACTTTTCAGTTTTCTTTAATTTAAAAGAATTGAATATTCACCTGTTGAAAAATCAATTATAAATTTTCTTCAATTTTAAAATGTTTTTATGTTTTTATCAGTTGGCAATGGAATTCTCAACGATTGAATTTTCAATTTTCTTTAATTTGAAACAATTAAATTTTAAACTGTCTAAATTTCAATTATCCATTTTCTTCAATTTTCAACAGTTAATAATTCAATTTTCAATAATTGAACATGCATTTTTAAACGATCGAATTTGTAGTTTCTTTTAATTTCTAACAATTCCATTTTTATCTGTCGAAAATTCAATGATCAATTTTCTTTAATTTTCGACAGTTAAAAATGTAATTTTCTTCAATTTTTCAATCCTCTTTAATTTTCAGATGTTGAATTTTCCATTGTTGCCCACTCATTTATCAATTTTCTTCGATATTCGACAGTTCATAATTCACTTTTCAACAATTAAATATTCAATTTTCAGCATTGGAAAATTCAATTTTCTTTAATATAATTTAAAGCCATTGAATTTTAATCTGTCCAAATTTCAATTATCAATTTTCTTCAATTTTTAATCATTGAAAATTCAATTTTAAACGATTTAATTTTCAGTTTTTTCAAATTTAAAATAGTTGAATTTTCATTTGTTGAAAATTCAATGATCAATTTTCTTTAATTTTAAAATTTTAAGTTTTCTACTCTCGCTAATTTAATTATAAATTATCTTCCATTTTTATCAGTTGAAAATGCAATTCTCAACGATTGAATTCAATTTTCAATTCTTTTCAATTTTCCACAGTTGATTTTTTCCACTGTTGCCTAATTTAATTTTTTCATCAATATTTTCAACATTTAAAAATGCAACTTTCTCCAATTGTCAGCTGTTGTATATTCGATTTTGAACTTCCGGCCGGAAGCATTTTTCGCGCGAAATTCAAATATTATATTCTCGTTAGTATTTTAATTTTAATTTCGGTATAGCCGTGCCGCGGAGAATAATCATTTCTGGATGCAGAATAATAAAATTGCACAAGTTAGAATGCAGATGCATCTGATGGGAAATAAAATTGTGATTGCAATGCCTTTCTCTTTTGATTTGCAGCCTCGTCAGCATTGATTCTGAAGACAGAGGCCGACGACAACCGATTGTCCAGTCTGTCTGGAGACGACCTAGGCTCTGAGGTAAGAAGAGGCGTCGGAACCGACAACGCAGTCGCATTTACAACCCAAATTATGGATTCGGCTTCGACGCAGCCGAACATGTTGAACAACGCCGACTACACCGTAGGTCAGTCTCAAAAACAATATTATTTTTCCAATTTAAAATTCCTTTTCTAATCCCTTTTCAACTTGACATGATCAATTCCGAATTTCTATTTCTCTCTCGCTCGGTTCAGTGACTCTCAAGTGTTTTGAAATTGTATCGCATATTGAAACGTGAGATCCGGTGGCTTCATCTCCAGTGGCTAAGGTTTATGGTGCGCAGTAAGGTGATCCAAAAATGAATTTGATTTTTTTCTCTCGAATTTTCATGCTTATCGCGCGTAAATTTAATCGAATCCACACAAGAATGTTTTTTTAAAAATGTTTTTATATTTAGAATTTTTCTGCAAGCCCCATGAAGTTTGATACGCATTTCCCATAGGAAAAAATCCGTTTTTGTACATTTTATATAGAATCGTCATTGTTAGGTGAATCAAATATGAACACAATTTTTTTGTATTATTTGCTAAACAATTTATTTTTGATCTGAAAATTCAATTTTAAACGATTGAGTTTTCACTTTAAAAAAATTTTAAACGATTAAACTTTCATCTGTTGAACATTCAATCATTAATTTTGTTCAATTTTGAACAATTTTAAATTTAATTTTCTTCGATTTTTTAAGAGTTATTAATTCAATTTTCTGACATTTTCAACAGTTGAATTTTCTACTTTTTCTACTTCAATTTTCAACACTTGAAAATTCTATTTTCATTTTTTAACAGTTAAAAATTTATTTCTCAACGATTTACTTTTTAGTTTTCTTTAATTTAAAACAATTGAATTTTTAATGATTGAAGGTTGAGTTATCAATTTTCTTCCATTTTTATATTTTTCGACAGTTGAAAAGTAAACTTTCTTTAGTTGTCAACAGTTAAAAATTCAATTTTCTTTTATTGTTAACATTTAAAAATTTAATTTTCAACGATTATATTTCCAGTTTTCTCTGTAAAACAATTAAATTATCAATTTTCTTCAATTGTCAATTTCATTCAAACAATTTAATTTATATTTAATTTTTAACAGTCGAAAAGTCAATTTTCTTTAATTTTCAATAGTTGAACATTCCATTTTAAACCATTAAATTTTCAGTTTTCGTTATTTTAAAATAATTGAACTTCCATCTGTTGAAAATTCAGTTATCAATTTTCTTTAATTTTCAACATTTGAAAATTCAATTTTCATTTTTTAACAGTTAAGAATTCAGTTCTCAAGGATTTCATTTTTCTTTTTCTTTAATTGAAAATAATTGAATTTTTAATGATTGAAGATTGAGTTATCCATTTTCTTCAATTTTCATATTTTTCGACAGTTCAAAAGTAAACTTTCTTTAGTTGTCAACAGTTAAAAATTCAATTTTCTTCTATTTTTAACAGTTAAAAATTTAATTCTCAACGATTCTATTTTCATTTTTCTGTATAAAACAATTAAATTACCAATTTTCAATTTCATTCAAATAATTTAATTTTCTTTAATTTTTAACAGTTGTGATTCAATTTTAAACGATTGAATTTTCCGTTTTCTTTAATTTAAAAAAAATTGAATTTCCATCTATTGAAAATTCAATTATCAGTTTTCTTTAATTTTCAACAATTTAAAATTAAATTTCATTCGATTTTCAAGGGTCATATTCTCAATTATTCAAATTTCTGTTTTATTTTAATTTAAAAAAATTGAATTTTCGGTTTTCTTCCATTTTTAATAGTTGAAAATTAAATTTTCTTCAATTTTCATATTTTTCGACAGTTAAAAAGTAAACTTTCTTTAGTTGTTAACAGTTAAAAATTAAATTATTAATTTCCTTGAATTTTCAACAGTGATAAATTCAATTTTCTTCTATTTTTAACAGTTAAAAGGTTAATTCTCAACGATTTAATTTTAATTTTTCTCCATAAAACAATTAAATTATCAATTTTCTTCAATTTTCAATTTCATTCAAACAATTGAAGTTTCTTTAATTTTTAACAGTCGAAAAGTCAATTTTCTTTA
>JAWWLR010000034.1:106576225-106589774 GCA_035041075.1 Acraspis erinacei | reverse complement strand
CAAAGATGTTAAACATTACAAAATATTTCAGAAAAATTAAAAGTTTTCCTAAGAATTCAAAGAAAAATTTCAAAGATGATAAAATATTTTAGAAGATTTTAAAGATTTCACAAAATATTTGAAATATTTCCAAGTTTTTGCAATGATTTTTCAAAAGATTTAAAAGATTACAAACAATTTAAGAAAATTAAAAAGATTTCACAAATTTTTAAAAAATTTTAAGATTTTACAATGATTTTAAGAATTTCACATAGATTTTAATGATCAAAAAATATTTTAGAAAATTTCAAAGATTTCGCAAAGATTTAACAAAGGATTGACAATGATATTTAAAGGTTCCCATGATTTTACAAAGATTATAAATATTACAAAGGAATTCAAGAAATTTAAAAAATGTTAAATTTTTCAAATATTTCACAAGAATTACAAAATATTTCATAAAAATTACAAATTTTCTTAAAAATTGAAAGAAAAAGAAAATTTTTTTAAATGATAAAGTATTTTAGAAGATTTCAAAGATTTTAAAAATTAAAAAATATGTCAGAAGATTTAAAAGACCGCAAAATTTTGGAAGATTTGAAATATCACAAAATATTTTAGAAAATTTTAATTTTTTAAATATTTTACAAGATGTTAAAAAATTTCCAATATTTTACAATGATTTCACAAGGATTTTAAAGATTAGAAAATATTTCAGACAATTTTAGATTTCACAAATTTAAAAAAAAAATTCAAGATTTTACAATGATTTTAAGAATTTCACATAGATGTTAAAGATGAAAAAATATTTCAGAAAAATTGAAAGATTTCGAAAAGATTTAAAAGATTTTAAGAAAGTTTTGAAGATTCAAAAAAAATTTCAAAGATTCCAAAAAATTTCAACGTATTTTCGAAGTTTTATAAAAGATTTCACAAAGATTTTGTAATATTTCCAAGTTTTTGCAATGATTTCACAAAATATTTTAAAGATTACAAAATATTTCAAAAAAATTCAAAGAACAATTTCAAAGATGATAAAATATTTTAGAAGATTTCAAGATTTCGAAATATTTCCAAGTTTTTACAATGATTTCACAAAAGATTTTAAAGATTACAAAATATTTCAGAAACATTTAAAAGATTTCACAAATAAAAAAAAATGTCAAGATTTAACAATGATTTAAAAAATTTCACATAGATTTTAAGGATTACAAAATATTTCAGAAAATTTAAAAGCTTTCCCCAATTAAAAAAAAGATTTCACGACAATTTTAAAGATTCCTAAGATAAAAGGATTCAACAAGGATATCAAGAATTACAAAAGATGAAAAAATATTTTAGAAAATTTCAAAGATTTCGCAAAGATTTCCAAGATTTCGCAAAGATTTTGAAATATTTTCAAGTTTTTACAATGATTTCACAAATGAAAAAAATAAATAAAAATTCCATGATTTTACAAAGATTTGAAATACTACAAAAGATTTCAGAAAATTAAAAAAGTTAAAAATTTTCAAATATTTGACAAGACTGAAAAATTTCCAATATTTTACAATGATTTCACAAGGATTTTAAAGGTTACAAAATATTTAAGAAAAATTAAAAGTTTTCCTAAGATTTCAAAGAAAAAGAAAAATTTCAAAGATGATAAAATATTTTAAAATATTTCAGATTTCACAAAGATTTTGAAATATTTCAAAGTTTTTGCAATGATTTCACAAAAGATTTTAAAGATTAAAAAATATTTCAGAAAATTTAAATGTTTTCCTAAAAATTTCCAAACATTTTGAAGATTCAACAAACATTTCACAAATTTCAACATATCTTAGAACTTTTAAAAAATTTCACAAAGATTTGGAATATTTCCAAGTTTTTGCAAATGATTTCACAAAAGATTTTAAAGATTACAAAAAATTTCAGAAAATTTAAAAGATTTCGCAACATTTTTGAAGAATTCAAAGATTTCACGACAATTTTAAATATTTTGTGAAGGATTCACAAATATAGTTAGAAATTCCTATAATTTTACAAAGATTTGAAACATTACAAAATATTCCAGAAAATTAAAAAAATGTTAAATTTGTCAAATATTTCACAAAAATTTGAAAAAATTTCAATATTTTACAATGATTTTACGAATGATTTCACAAGGATTTTAAAAATTACAAAATATTTACAAAAAAATTAAAGTTTTCCTAAAAATTTCGAAAGATTTTGAAGATTTAACAAACATTTCGTAAATTCCAAAAAATTTCAACATATTTTAGAAGTTTTAAAAGATTTCACAAATTAAACAAAAAACAAATTCCTAGATTTTACAATTATTTCACGACAATTTTAAAGAGTCGTAAGAAAAAAAGGATTCAACAAGGATATAAAGAATTACAAAATATTACAAAAGATTACAAAGATTGCAATAAAATTTAGAAGATTTCAATAATTTCATAAAAATATCAGACTTTTAAAAATTTCCAAATATTTTACGATGATTTCATAAATATTTAAAACACTAGGAATTATTTCTTAAACATTATTCAGAGATTTCAAAGATTTAAACAAATTTCGAACGATTGTTAAAATTCCACAAAAATTTCAAGGATTCCAAAAGATTTCACCAAATTTGAAAGATTTTATCATGACTTCACAAATATTTAAAATATATTTGAAAGATTATAAAATATTTCAGAAAATTCGAAGATTGCACAAAGATTTAAAATATTTGACGCAGGATTCACAAAGATATTTAAAAATTTCCAAGATTTTCCAAAGTTCTGAAACATTACAAAAGTTTTCAGAAAATTAAAAAATTTTTTAATTTGTCAAATATTTCACAAAGACTTTGAAAAATTTATATTGTTTTACAATGATTTCACAAGGATTTTTAGATTACAAAATATTTCAGAAAAATTTAAAGGTTTCATAAATTTGTAAAAAAAAAAATCCAAGATTTTACAATGATTTTCAGGATTTCACATAAATTTCACAGATTGCAAAATATTTCAGAACATTTACAAGATTTCGAAAATATTTCAGAAAATTTAAAGGATGCCTCAAAGATTTTACGATTATTTTACAAAAATTCAGATTACAAAATATTTTAAAAGATTTACAAACTTTCGCAAAATTTTTGAATATTTCAAACATTTCCAAAATTTTACGACGATTTTACAAAGATTTAAAACATTACGAATTATTTCAAAAATATTGTTCAGAGATTTCAAAGATTCCAAAAGATTACAAAATATTTTAGAAAAATTAAAAGAATTCGTTAAATTTTCACAGATTACACAAAGAATTCGAATAATTTTAAAGATCTCCAAAAATTTCAAAAGATTTCGCAAAAGTTTTAAAGATTTCCCAAAATTTTACAATGATTTCACAAAGCTTTCAAATATAACAAAATATTTAAGAAGATTAAAAAGATTTCGTAAAAAATGTATAGATTTCAAAGATTTCCAGAAATTTTCAAAAATTTTAAAGATTCCCCAAAAATTTCATATATTTAAAAATATTTCCCATATTTCACCATGATTTTGCAAAAATTTTAAAGATTTCATAAATATTTCAAAAGATTTGCCAGATTTTAGAATAATTTCAGACCGATTTTGAAGGTTTCACATAGATTTCGAAGTTAAAAAAATATTTCAGAAAATTTCAAAGATTTTAAAAGATTTCCATAATTCTACCATTTTTCACAAAGTTTTTGAAGATTTCACATAATATTTCAAAGATTACAAAATATTTCAGAAGCTTTCCAAGATTTCGCAAAAATTTAAAAGCTTTTAAAGATTTCAAAAAAGATTTTAAATATTAAAAAATATTTCAGCAAATTTAGAAGATTTCGAAAAAATTTTTAAGTTTTCTAACAAAGATTTCAAGGATTCTAAAAGATACTAGAATATACAATAATTTAAAACATTACAAAATTTTTCAGAAGAATTGAAACAATTCGAAAAAATTTTAGTTTTCAAAGATTTCAAGGATTCCGAAAAATTTCAGAAAATTTAAAAAAATTGAAAGATTTAAAATATTTGTAAAATTTTACAATGACTTTAAAAAGATTAAAAATAATACACAATATTTCAGAAAATTTAAAAGCTTTCACATTTTTTACAGATTTCCAAAATTTTACAATGATTGTCAGGATTTCAAATAGATTTCAAAGTTAACAAACTATTTTAGAAAATTGGAAAGATTTCCAAAATTTAAAAAAACTTTGCAAGTTTTTACAATTATTTCACAAAGATATTAAAGATAACAAATATTTCAGAAGATTTCCAAGATTTCGTAAAAATAACAAAGATTTCATTAAATTTTACGAAGGATTCACAAAGAAATTTAAATATTTCCATGATTTTTCAACGACTTTACCAAAATTTCAAAGATTACAAAAGATTTCACAAAGATTTAAAAAAATTTCCAATATTTGACAATGATTTCACAAGGATTTTAAAGTTCACAAAATACTTCAGAAAATTTAGAATATTTTACAAAGCTTTTAAAAGATTTCCAAGATTTTACAATGGTTTTTAAGGATTTCAAGTAAATTTCAGATTGCAAAATATTTCAAAATATTTCAAAGATTTTGGAAAAATATGGAACATTTCAAAAAATTTCAGATTTGAACATATTTTAGAAGATTTAGAAACTTTTACAATTTCGAAGATTTAAAAAAATTTCGAAAGTTTTTAAAAATTCCACAAAAGTTGCAAAGATTACAAAATATTTCAGAAAATTTGAAAGATTCTGCAAAGATTTAAAGGATTTTACAAAGATTAGAAACATTACGAAATATTATAGAAAATTTCAAAGATTTCGCAAAAATTTTAAAGTTTGCAAAGATTTTAAAGCATTTCCAATATTTTACAACGATTTAAAATTGAAAAATATTTCAGAAAATTTGAAAGATTTAGAAAATTTTACGAAGGATTCACAAAGATATTTAAAGATTTCCAAGATTTTACAATGACATAAGAAAAATTTCAAAAATTACCACCTATTCCAGAAGATTTAAAAGATTGTAGTTTCAAATATTTCGCAAAGATTTAAAAAGATTTCAAAGATTCTAAAATTATTTCACAAGTCTTTAGGATTACGAAATATTTCAGAAAATTCCGAATATTTCACAATTGTTTTAAAGCTTTTCAAGATTTTACAACAATAATAAAAAAATTTCAAAATATTTGAAAGATTCCACAAAGATTTCAAAATATTTAAAAAAATTTGAAAGATTGAAAAGATTTCCAAGATTTTGCCACGATTTAAAATATTATAAAATATTTCAGAAAAAGTAAAAGATTTCGATAAATATAACGATAAAATAAACGGTTGTTTTCCTAATAATTTCATGATAATCACTTTATTACTATATATTAGTAAGTTACCATCTTTAGAATAATAAAAAAATATTTTACACGTACAATATGCACCTGAAATTCGTAGGAGGATCAGAAATATTTTTGAAGCGGCTCTTCCAGAATTTCCTCCAGGATTCTGACTGCATTTTGCGCATTCTTCTCAACCACTTCGTCCTCGTCCTCTAATAATTCTGACAGGGAAGGCAGAATTTCGGATAAGAGTGGCCTGAAATCTTCACCCAATTTTCTTGCTATTTCCACCTGAAGTACAAGAGGGCGAAATTAATTATGATTAAGTTATCACATTATCTAAGAGGAATTTCAAATTCTCTAACAGTTTTTCCGGGTCTACTTACTAAATTTTTTCAACAAAAATCTGCCCGCTTTAAGATTTTAAAGATTTCACATAGATTTACAAGGTTGAAAAAATGTTCAAAACATTTCAAAGATTTTGCAAAAATTTTTAAGTTTCCAAAAATTTCACAAAGATTTTCACGTTTTTACGATGATTTTAAAACATTTCAAAGATTTCAAGAAATTTAAAAATATTTTAAAGATTTCGAAAATACCAAAAGATTGTAAAATATTTAAGAACATTCCAAATATTTCAGAAGATTTCAAAAATTTCGAAATAAATTTCAAAACGATTTTAAAAGATTTTCAAGTTTTTTCGATGATTTTAAAACATTTCAAAGATTTCAAAAAATTACAAATTTAAAAGATTTCAAAAATTCCATAAGATTTAAAAATATTTACAATAATTATTGTACAATAATTTTACAGAGATTTACAACTTTCCAAACCTTTTCAGAAAAATCTAAAGAATTTGCACCAAAAAAAATTCACAACGATTTAGAAGATTTCATATAAATTTCAAAGATTAAAAAATACTTTAAGAAGCTTTCAAAAAGTTTAAAAAGATTTCCAAGATTTTACAATGATTTCACAAAAATTCCGAACATTACAAAATATTTTAGAAGATTTTAAAGATTTCACAATGTTTTTTAAAAAGATTCCCAAGTTTTTATAATGATTTTACAAAGATTTAAAAATTACAAATTATTCAGAAAATTTAAGATTTCGCATATTCTTTGAAGATTTCACAAAGATTTAAAAATATTTCCAAATTTTTACAATGATTTCAGAAAGATTTTAAAGCTTAAAAAATATTTCAAAAAATCTAAAAGTTTTCACGAATTCTTTTTAAAGATTTCCAATGTGTTTCAATGATTACAAAATATTTCAGAATATTTAAAAGATTTCATAAAAATATAGAAAATTTCACATAAATTTCAAAACATTACAAAGATGTTTTTAATTTTTTAAATTTTCAAAAGATTTTAGAGATTACAAAATATTTCAGAAAAAATTTTAAATTTTAGTTTCCAAAAATTTAACAAAGATTTTCACGTTTTTACGATGATTTTAAAACACTTCAAAGATTTCAAGAAAGTTCAAAATATTTTTAAAAAATTTCAAAAATACCAAAAGATTGTAAAATATTTCAGATAATTACAAATATTTTAAAGATTTCACATCGATTTAAAAAATGACCAAATATTTTAGAAGACTTCAAAGATTTCGAAAAAAATTAAGTTTTCAAAAATTTCACAACGATTTTAAAAGATTCTCAAGTTTTTCCGATGATTTTAAAACATTTCAAAGATTTCAAAAAAATACAAATTTAAAAGATTCAAAAATATTTACAATAATTATTTAACTTTTTCAGAAAAATTTTAGGAATTTGCACAGAAAAAAATTCACAACGATTTAGAAGATTTCACATAAATTTCAAACCTTAAAAAATACTTTAAGAAGCTTTCAAAAAGATTTCGCAAAATTGTAGATTTCACTAAGTTTTTAAAAAAGATTCCCAAGATTTAACAATGATTTTACATTACAAAGTATTTCTGAAAATTTAAGATTTCGCATATTTTTTAAAGATTTCACAAAGATTTAAAAAGATTTACAAATTTTTACAATGATTTCAAAAAGATCTTAAAGCTTACAAAATATTTTTAAAAATCTAACAGATTTCACGAATTCTTTTTAAAGATTTCCAATGTGTTTCAATGATTTCAATGTTTCAATGATTACAAAATATTTCAAATAATTAAAAGATTTCATAAAAATATAGAAAATTTCACACAGATTTCAAAACATTTCAAAGATTTTAAAAATGTTTTAAATTTTGAAAAAATTTGAAAGATTCTACAACGAGTTTAAAAAATATATAAAAAACTTCTAAGATTAAAACATTTCCATTATTTTACAATGATTTTTAACGATTTTAAAGATTATAAAATATTTCAGAAAAATTAGAAATTTTTAGTTTCCACAAATTTCACAAATTTCGAAAGATTTTAAAGATTTCAAAATATTTCAGAAAATTTGGAAAATTTGAAAGATTTTCAAAGACTGTACAATGATTTTACAAAAATTCCGAAGACGAAGAATAATTTCAGAAGCCTTAAAAAAATTCCCAAAATTTTTATAGTTTTCAAATGTTTCGGAAATATTTCAGAAGATGTAAAAGATTTCGTAAAAATAGCAAATATTTCAAAACATTCCAAAGATTCGACAAAGATTTCAAAAATTTGAAATGATTTTAAAATGTTTCCAAAAAATTGAAAGATTTCCCAGATTTTACCATGATTTCACAAATATTTTAAAGCTTACAAAATATTTCAGAATATTAAAAATATTTCATTAAAATATTGAAAATTTCACATAGATTTAAAAACATTTCAAATATTTTTAGAAATTTAAAAGATTTGAAGGAATTTACACAGATTTCAGGAATTCCAAAAGAGTTCAAAATATATAAAAAAAATTGGATATCTTAAAGATTTCCAAGATTTTACCATGATGTTAAAAAAATTTTAAACATTATAAAATATCTCAGAAAAATTAAAAGATTTCGCAAAATTTTAGTTTTCACAGATTTCACAAAGAATGCGAAAGATTTCAAAGATATTAAAAATTTTCGATAGATTTTACGAAGGATTCATAAAGATTTAAAAAAATTACAAAGTCTGAAAATAATTTCAAAATATATTAAAAATTTTTTTAAGCTTTCAAAGATTTCATAACATTTTTGAGATTTCAAAAATTTAAACAAATTTCGATAGATTTCCAAAGATTTCAGAAAATTACAAAAAAAAATCACAAAGATTTCAAATATTTCACAGATTTCAAAGATGACAAAATATTTCAGAATTTTTCAAAGATTTCACAAAGATTTTTAATATTTCTCATAGATTTTAGATTTTCAAAGATTCAAACAAAATTTGATAGATTTCAAAGATTCCACAAAAATTTCAAAAGATTGATAAGATCTCGAAATTTTTTTAAGTTTTCAAACATTTCATAAAGATTTAAAAAGATTTCCAATATTTTAAAAAGATTACGCAAAGATTTCACTAAATTTTCGAGATTTCAAAGATTTAAAAACAATTCCATCAATTTGAAAGATTTCAAAAGATTTATAAGATTTCGCAAATTCTTTTTAAAGATTTCCAATATTTTACCCTGATGTTGCAAAGATTTAAATTTTTTTTAATTTTTCAGAAAAAGTTCAAGATTTTGCCAAATTTTGTAAGTTTTCATCAAGATTTTAAAACATTTCCAATATTTTAAAATGATTTCATAAAAATTTTAAAGATTTCAAAACATTTAAAAAATGTTGAGAATTTTCAAAAATTTTTAAGGATTCGACACAGCTTTCTGGAATTCCAAAAGATTTAAAAATATATATAAAAAAATGTTAATCTAAAAGATTTCCAAGGCTTTACCATAATGCTCGCCAAGATTAAATAGAAATTTTGAGATTTTAAAGATTTTAAAGATTCCCCAAAGATTTCAACGATTCCAAAATATTTCAGAAAATTTAAAAGATTTTTCCATGATTTCACAAATATTTTAAAGATTCCCAAGCTTTTAAAATGATTTTATAAAGATTTAAAACATGAAAAAGTATTTCAGGAAAATTAAGATTTCGCACATTTTTTTTTTAATTTTTCAGACTTCGCAAAGATTTTAAAGATTACAAAATATTTTTAAAAATCTAAAGGATATCGAAAACTTTTTATAAAGATATTCCAGACAATTTTAAAGTTTCTAAAAATTTCAAAATATTTAAGAAAATTTGGAAGATTTCGCAAAGATTCAAAAGATTTTAAGAAGGGTTCACAAAGATTTTAAAAAATTTCAAAGACTGCAATTAATTTCAAAATATTTAAAAAAAATGATTAAAGCTTTCAAAGATTTCATAACATTTTCGAGATTGCACAAGATTTCTAAAGATTTCAGAAAATTAGACAAAAATTTCACAAAGATTTCAAATATATTTCATAGATTTGAAAGATGACAAAATATTTTTTTAAATCTAAAAAATTTCAAAGATTTTACAATGATTTTAAAGATTTTAAATAGATTTAAACATATTCGCAAAGATTTGAAAAGATTGCCGAAGATTCTTAATTTTTTTTAAAGATTTTAAAAATTATACGAAGATTTCAGGAATGCCAAAAGATTTCAAAATTTATTAACAAAATTTGAGATCTAAAACATTTCTAATATTTTACAATGATTATGCAAAGATTTTAAAGATTACAAAAGATTTAAGAAAAATTGAAAGATTTCACAACATTTTAAAAGTTTTCACAGATGTCATATTTTAGAAATTAGAAGATTTTGTAAATATTAAGAAGATTAAAATATTTCAGAATAATTAGAAGATTTCTTTAAAATATCGAAAATTTCACAAAGATTTCAAAAGATTTCAAAAAGTTTGAATTTGGAAAATTTAAAAGATTTTAAAAGATTAACGAACATTTTTGAACGTTCAAGATTTTACAAAGATTTTAAATATTACAAAATATTTTAAAATTATTAAAAAATTTCCAAGATTTTTCCATGATTTCACAAAGATTTTACAGATTAAATAATATTTCCAAGATTTAACAATGACCCTAAAAATATTTCACAAAGATTGTAAAGATTATAGAATATTTCCAAAGACTTCAAAGAATTCGCCAAAATTTCAAAGATTTTTTAATGATTTCAAGAAGACTTTAAATATTTCAAACGGATTTCAAACATTAACAAATATTAACAAAGATTTGAGAATAATACAAATGTAAAATAATTGCTCCATGTGTCGAGATTTGAGATAATTTAAAATATTTCGCCAAAAATTTTCAATATTACAAAATATTTCATAAGATTTAAAAGATTTCGCAACATTTTTCAAGATTTTAGATTTCACAAAGATTTTAAAATGATTTTATAAAGACTTAAAACATTACCAAGTATTTCAGGAAAATTTTGATTTCGTAATTTTTTTTCATTCTTCAGACTTCACAAAGATTTTAAAGATTACAAAATATTTCAGAAAATTTCGAAGATGTCGCAAAGATTCAAACAATTTTACAAAGGATTCACAAAGATTTAGAAAAATTTCCATTTTCGAGATTGCACACGATTTCCAAAGATTTCAGAGAATTAGAAAAAAATTTCACAAATATTTCAAAGATTTTAAAGATGACAAAATATTTCAAAAAATCCATTAAAAATTTCACAAAAATTCTTTTTAAAGATTTCCAAGATGTTACAACGATTTTAAAGATTTCAAAGATTTTACAATTATTGCACAAAGATTTGAAAAGATGCGCAAAGATTTCAAGAATGATCAATCCCTCGATCAAATAATTTTCATTAGTAAAAACCGAGAAAAAAAATCAATCCGCATAAATTGGTAAATAAAACAATTGAGAATAATACAAAGAAAAAATAATTGTTTTAATAAAAATAAAAAATGATTCAAAAGATTTTACGAAGTATTCACAAAGATTTAAAAAAATTTCAAAGACTGCAAAATATTTATTAATAATAATACTATTTAATACTTTCAAAATATTTTGCAAAAATTGTTAAAGCTTTCAAAAATTTCATAACATTTTCGAGATTGCACAAGATTTCCAAATATTTCACAGATTCGCAAAGATTTAAAAATATTTCCAAGATTTTACAATGACCTTTCAAATATTTCACAAAGATTTAAAAATATTTTAAAATATATTTCCAAAGACTTCAAAGAATTTTCCAAAATTTCAAGAGTGATCAAATAATTTTTATTAGTAAAAACCAAAAAAAAACCAAAAAAAAAATCAATCCGAATAAAAAATTGGTAAATAAAATAATTGAGAATAATACAAATGTAAAATAATAAATTTGTGTTGTAATAAAAATAAAAAAAGACTTACGAAACAGTTGACGACCGTATTTCGGACATAAGGCTTCGTGTGTCCGGATTTGAGAACAATCTGACAAACCAGTTGTCTGTGGAGAGAATCGTCGGGAATGGCCCCGGTGAAGGAGGCGATGCACGGGACAATTAAATCTTTGGCTCGCTTCTCGAATTCCTCTCGAGTGCCCATGACATTTTCTATCTGGTCGACAATCGGCTGCACGAGAATACTGAATCGATCCTGGGTGACAAAGTCGTGAGAGTTGTAAGAAAAGACTCGGTGCAGAGTGAGCATGATGACTTCGACGAGCTCGACGCGACTCGACTCCTCGGCAAGGGTCGTCTCCTCAACCTCCTCGGTTATCGAAAAATTGTTGGTGCTTAGTAGCAGTGCTGCATGCTTCAAAAAGTGTCCCGCAAACAGAACAAAGAGGGATTTCAAGCAGTCGGCAATCGTCGCTGACAGTCTGAAATTTTATTTTTGTTTTTTTTTTCTCTCTCGATATAATAGTAAATAATTTACCAAGACTTCAAAGTTTTCATTATATTTCCGAAGATTTTAAGAAGATTTTCAGAAAATTAAAGAAATTTTGCACAAATTTTACAGATTTCAGAGAGATTTAAAAAGATTCGCCAAGATTTCCAAGATTTTGCCATGATTTCACAAATATTTCAAAGGTATTTTACTATAATTTCACCAAGATTTCCAAGATTAAAAAATATTTCAAGAAATTTCACAAAGATTTAAAAAGATTAACAAACATTTTTAATTTTTTTTTTCAAAATTTAACAATTATTTCACAGACTTCAAAAGATTTCAAAAGATTCGCAAACATTTTTAAACATAGATTTTAAAATATTTGCAATATTTTACCATGCTTTTTCAAATACTTGAAAGATTTTAAAGAGAGTTTACCATGATTTCACAAAGATTTTACAAATTTCAACCGACATTTCAAAGCATTCTAAATTTGTAAAAAAGATTTCTAAGGTTCTGGGGTGATTACACAAAGATTTGAAAGAATTCACAATGATTTCAAAGATTACAAAATATTTCTGAAGATTTCAACGATTTTGAAAGATTTTAAACATTTTACAATTATTTCACCAAAATTTTCATAATATTTCGGATGATTTAAAAAATGACGTAAAACTGTTACATTTTTCATAGATTTTACAAAGATTTAAAAAATCTTACAATAATTTCACAAATATTTTAAAGATTGCACAAAGATTTGAAAAGTTTTAAAAAGATTTTGCCATGATTTCACCAATACGTTAAAAAATTCACCGAGCTTTCAAAGATTACCAAATTTTTTTAAAGATTTCACAAAGACTTAAAAAGATTTCTAAGATTACAAAATATTTAAAAAGATTTCAAAAGATTCACAAAGATTTCAAGAATTACAAAATATTTAAGAAGATATCAAAAGATTTAAAAACATTTCCAAGATTTTACCATGATTTCACAAAAGATTTGAAAGATTTCCAAGGTTACAAAATATTTCAAGAAATTTCACAAAGATTTAAAAAGATTAACAGACATTTTAAAAGATTTCCAAAATTTAACAATGATTTCACACAGATTTTAAAGATTTCATCTTTGATTTAAATGATCACAAAATTTTTTCAATAATATCACAAAATTTTAAAAAGATTTTCAAGATTTTACAATAACTTCACACAGATTTCAAATGATTTGAAACATTTCTAAAAAATGATCAATTTTTCATAGATTTCATAAAGATTTAAAAAGATTTCAAAGAGTTTACAATTATTACACAAAGATTTGAAAAGATTCGAAAAGATTTCCATGATTTTACTACGAGTACACACATATTTTTAATATTTCACATGAATTTAAAAGATTTAAAAATTTAAAAAAAAAATCATAAAGATTTAAAAAGATTTTACCATGATATACAAAGATTTTACAATTATTTCACAAAGATGCCAAAGTTTTCAT
>JAWWLR010000034.1:106518847-106529627 GCA_035041075.1 Acraspis erinacei | reverse complement strand
GTTTATTTTTTATCACCAAAATATAATTTTTAAACAAAAAGTATGACTTTTTAACTAAATAGTTTAATTTTCAACCAAACAGTTGCCTTTTTATTCAAGAAAGATGAAATTTCTCATAAAACAGATGAATTTTCAATTAAAAAAACAACATCTTTAAAAAATAATAGTGAAATTTTCATCCAGAAAGGTTTCAGTTACCTCTTCAACATCAAAATATTAAATTTAAGCAGAGTTTTCAACCAAAAAGTATAACTTTTCAACAAAACTTTCGAAGATTCAAATAAAAATATGAATTTTCAAACAAGAAGTAAATTTCAGTAACGAAAATTTAACTTTCAATCCATGACGACGAATTTTTAACAAAAAAGGAGAAAAATTCATCTTTTTAGTTGAAAATTCATGTCATTCGTTCATTCTTTTTTTTTGCTTGAAAATTCAACAATTTAGTTGAAATTTTTTTCCATCTTGTCTAAAAAAATCGTTATTGTTAGAAAATAATTTTTTCAACTGAAAATTTAACTATTCTATTTTTGGTAGAACATTAATGAAATTTTGTTGTTTCTTTTTTTTTGTAGAAAATTAATCTTTTTCTCTGAAAATTCCTCTGTTTGCTTTAAAATTCAATAATTTGTTTGTATTTTTTTCGCCCTTTTTGACAGAAAGCTATTTCTCAGTTTAATTTTCGAATTTATCTTTTTGTGGATGAAAATTGAATCACTTGATTGAAAGATGAACAATTTTTTTTAAATTAATTTTTTTGCTCCAACATTCGTCATTTTATTTGAAAATTCATTGAAAAATGCAGCTATTTTGTTGGAAAATCGTCTTTTTGGTCAAAATTAATGTTTTGGGTTGAAAATTCATCACTTTGGTTGAAAATTTGTCTTGTTTTTGTTTTATATTAATGTTTTTATCTAAAAATGTAACTGTTCCATTTGTTGTTGAAAACGGAGCATTTTTAGATGAAAATTTTACTAGTTCGTAAAATCTATTTGCTAGAAAATAAATCTATTTTGGTATTATTTTTCTTGATTAGAAAATCATCTTTTAATTTAAAATTCAATTATTTCGTAGAAAATTAGTCTTCATGATTGAAAATTATAGTAGTCAAGTTGAATATTACATCAATTTAGTTAAAAATTCATCTCGTTAGCTGAAAACTAACTTTTTTAACTAAATATATATATAGATATATAAAAGTCTAAATGAAAAAAGTATATTATCCAGTTGAAACTGGATATTCTTTTATTCAAAATTAAACTATTTGGATGAAAATTCATCTTTTTTTGTAGAAAATTAATTTTCTTAGTAAAAAAAATCATATTTTTGGTTTCAAATTCAACAATTTAGTCATTTTTTTGGTTGAAAATTTAACTATTTAGTGAAAAATAAATCTAATTTGCAGGGAATTAAACAATTTTGTTAAAAAGTTCATTTTTGGTTGAAAATTCAATTGTCGTTTGGAAAATTCAGTTCTTTAGTTGAAAATTTAATTATTTTTATCAAAATTTTTTTCTGTTAAAATTTAATTCATATTCTTGCTTGATGATTAATTTTTTGTCTAAAAACTGAACAATTTCTTTTTAAATCTAACTATTCATCTACTTGGTAGAAAAATTAATCTTTTTGTTTGAAAAGTCATGTTATTCGTTGAGTCTTTTCTTATTTTGACTTGAAAATTCTACAATTTAGTTGAAATTTCTATCTTTTTTTACCAAAAACTCTTTATTGTCAGAAAAATTAAATATTTACTTGATAATTCCTTTTTTTCCTGGTTAAAAAAAATTGCACTGAAAATATAATTCTTTGATAAATTGAAAAAGTGATTTTGAACTGGCTACTGAGCGTTTTATTAAAACAAAAACAAAAATACTAATTCTTTTAAGTTGAACTTTCATCCAGAAAATATTTCAGTTTATTTTTCATCACCAAAATATAAATTTTAAACAAAACGTATTACTTTTTAACAAAATACTTTAATTTTCAACCAAACCAAAAAACTGAATTTTTTAATTCAAAAGAACGAATTTTTACAACCAAAAAGGATGAATTTTTAACAAAATAGTTCAAGTCTCTACCAAATAATTGCATTTTTATAAAAAAAATTAAATCTATCTTAAAACAGTCGAATTTTTATTTTTTTAAATTTCAAAAAAACAGTTGAATTTTTATCCAAAAAAGATTTCTGTTGACTCTTCAAGATTAGAATATTAATTTTTTAAGAGAAAATAAATTTATACGAAAAAAATTGAATTTTCAATCGAAGAAGACGCATTTTCAACCAAAAAAGTAAAATATTTTACAAAATAGTTGAATTCTCTACCCAATATTTTCGCCTTTTTATTCCAAGAAAGATGAAATTTGTACTAAAAAAGGCAATTTTTAATGAAAAAAGACCAATTTTTTTAGTTCAACTTTCACCCAGAAAAGATTTCAGTTTATTTTTCATCACAAAAATATAAATTTTAAATTTAAAGTAAATTTTCTATGAAACAGTTAAATTTTCAACCGAAAAGTATTGACTTTTTTACAAAATAGCTTACTTTTCAACCAAACAGTAGCCCTTTTATTCAAGAAAGATGAAATTTCTCATAAAACAGATAAATTTTTAATTAAAAACACAACATATTTTTAAAAAAAATAGTGGAATTTTTATCCAGAAAGGATTTTAGTTCCCTTTTCAACACCAAAATATCAAATTTAAACCAAAATTGTAAAATAAAAAAACAAATAGGTAAATTTTCTGTTAAAAATGATTTAATTTGACTTTTCCCGATCAAAATTTGAATTTTTAAACAAGAAATAAGTTTCATTAAAAAAATTTAATTTTCAATCCATAAAGAAGAAGTTTTAACCAAAAAGGATGTATTTTGCTGAAGATTCGGCTCTCCAAGTAGAAAAATTAATCTTTTTGGTTGAAAATTCATGTAATTCGTTCATTCTTTTTTTTTGGCTTGAAAATTCAACAATTTAGTTGAAATTTTTTTCCATCTTGTCTAAAAAAAAAGTCGTTATTGTCAGAAAACTCAAATATTTTGTTGAAAATTCCTTTTTTTCGGGATAAAAATAAATTGCACTGAAAATATAATTCTTCAATAAACTTAAAAAGTTATTTTGAACTGGCTACTGAGTTTTTTTATTAAAAAAAAAAGATTGAAGGAAGTCTAGTAGAAAGATCAAATTTGTATTGAAACAAACAAATTTTTAATGAAAATATACCACTTTTTTAAAGTTGAACTTTCATCCAGAAAACATTTCAGTTTATTTTTCATCACCAAAATATAAATTTTAAACAAAAAGTATGACTTTTTAACTAAATAGTTTAGTTTTCAACCAAACAGTTGCCTTTTTATTTAAGAAAGATGAAATTTCTCATGAAACAGATGAATTTTGAATTAAAAAAACAACATATTTAAAAAAAAGAGTAGAATTTTCATCCAGAAAGGTTTCAGTTCCTCTTCAACATCAAAATATTAAATTTAAACAAAAAGTACATTTTCTACTAAATAGTAAAATTTTCAACAGAACAGCAGAGTTTCAACCAAAAAGTATAAATTTTCAACAAAACTTTCGAAGTTTCAAACAAAAAATTGAATGTTTATTAAAAAAAAACATATGAAATTTAAATAAAAAATATAAATTTTCAAAAACAAAAAATAGTGAAATTTTCTGTTAAAAATGATTTCACTTGACTTTCGACGATAAAAATATGAATTTTCAAACGAGAACTAAGTTTCAACAACGAAAATTTCACTTTCAATCCATAAAGAATAATTTTTAACCAAAAAGGAGAAAAATTCATGTCATACGTTCCTTATTTTTTTTGGCTTGAAAATTCAACAATTTAGTTGAAATATTTTTCCATCTTGTCTAAAAAAAAGTCGTTATTGTCAGAAAACTCAAATATTTTGTTGATAATTCCTTTTTTTCCTGGATAAAAATGAATTCCAGTGAAATTATAATTCTTCGATAAACTGAAAAAGTGATTTTCAACTGGCTGAGTGAGTGTTTTATTTGAAGAAAAAAAAAAAAAGAAAAAAAGATTTTAGGAAGCCAAGGTTCTAGCTTTGAATAGAATACTTGACTTCTAGTGTCGATGACCCAGTTTAATTGACGCTGAATTTGTGTTGCAGGCGATGGAGAATATGAGGCAAATTCCTCAGTGGCACTGTCTTCGTTACAGAAAATTTGACTTGGTTCGAAGATGCAGAAATTATCGCTTGGCAAGAAAGCACTGACACATCCAACAATCTTATCACATGCCATACCAACCCATCAAGAATCCCTACTCAACGTTACGTCAACGTCAACTCACTCTCCATCGGAAGCCCTTTTTTCATCATCCCACACATTTTTAACTCAATTCGAACTCTTCCGGAATTCTAGAAACTAGCGATTAGAATTCAATTTTTTATTTCTCAATTTACTCTTAATGACCCGGCACAAATCTTCGTTTAGTATTTATTTCAAATACAGTAACTTATTTTAATTCCAGTATGTATTCACGTCATGATGGTGATGCAAATCAGTTCCGAACAATGTATGCCAGGTTGGAGAAAAATAAAGGGTTGAATCAATCCAGTTTAGAGATAATAAATACCTCATTTTTAGTTTCCAGAAATGTGTACAAAAATTTTTTCACGAATTTCAATAATAATTCAAAGACATTTTTATCTTAGAATTTACAACCAAACAATTTCTTTAACGAATTAGTTAAATTTTTAACTAGAAATAATCCGCTTTCTACCAAAAATGAAACAGTTACATTTTTACAGAAAAAAATTTATGTAAAAAAAAAAAAAAACAAGACAAATTTTCAACCAACGTGATTAATTTAAAAAAAAAATGACGAATCTTTGAGCAAAAAAATTTATTAAAAAAAAAGAGTTCATCTTTCAATAAAGTGATTAAATTTTCATCCAAAAAAAGATAAATTCCGAACAAAAAATGTAGTATTTGAATTTTAAACTGAGAAATATTTTTCTGTCAAAAAGGGAGAAAAAAATGCAAACAAATTCTTGAATTTTAAAGCAAACAGAGGAATTTTAAGCGAAGAAGATTAATTTTCTAAAAAAAAGGAACAACGAATTTTCATCAATGTTCTGCCAAAAATAGAACAGTTAAATTTTCAATTAAAAAAATTATTTTCCAACAATAACGACTTTTTTTAGACAAGATGGAAAAAAATTCAACTAAATTGTTGAATTTTCAAGCAAAAAAAGAAAAAAAGAAAAAAAGAATGAACGAATGACATGAATTTTCAACCAAAAAGATTAATTTTTCTCCTTGTTGGTTAAAAATTCGTCTTTACGGATTGAAAATGAAATATAGGTTGTTGAAACTTAGTTCTTGTTTAAAAATTCATATTTTAATCGTCGAAAGTCAAGTGAAATCATTTTTAACAGAAAATTTTAATATTTTTTTAAAATACGTTGTTTTTTTAATTGAAAATTCTTCTGTTTTATGAGAAATTTCAACTTTCTTGAATAAAAAGGCAACTGTTTGGTTGACAATCTAACTATTTAGTTCAAAAGTCATACTTTTGGTGTAAAATTTATATTTTGCTGATGAAAAATAAACTGAAATCTTTTCTGGATGAAATTTCAACTAAAAAAATTGTTGTGTTTTCATTAAAAATTGCTTTTTTTAGTACAAATTTCATCTTTCTACTAGGCTTCCTTGAATCTTTTTTTTTAATAAAAAAATCTATAGCCAGTTCAAAATCACTTTTTCACTGTATTGAAGAATTATATTTTCAGTGCAATTTATTTTTATTCCGAAAACAAGGAATTTTCAACAAAACATTTTATTTTTCTAACAATAAAGAGTTTTTAGTCAAAAAATATACAAATTTCAACTAAATTGTAGAATTTTCAAGCAAAAAAAAAGGAACGAACGAATAACATGAATTTTTAACCCAAAAGATTAATTTTTCTACCAAGTAGATAAATAGTTAGATTTAGAATGAAATTGTTCAGTTTTTAGACAAAAAATGAATCTTCAAGCAAGAATATGAATTAATTTTTAACAGAAAAAAGAATTTTCAACCAAAAATGGACTTTTTAAAAAAATTGTATAATTCCCTGCAAATTAGATTTATTTTTATTTGTCAAACAAAAAAATGACTCAAAAATTTTTGAATTTGAAACCAAAAATATGATTTTTTGACTAAGAAAATTAATTTTCTACAAAAAAAGATGAATTTTCATCCATAGTTTAATTTTGAATAAAAGAATATCCATTTTCAACTGGATAATATACTTTTTCATTTAAAATTTAATATATAAATTTTTAGTTAAAAAAGTTACTTTTCAGCTAACGAGATGAATTTTTAACTAAAATGATGGAATATTCAACTGGACTATTATAATTTTCAAACATGCAGATTAATTTTCTACCAAAAAAAGACAAGTTTTTAACAAAATCCTTGAATTTTCAACGAAATAATTGAATTTTAAATTAAAAGATGATTTTTTAATCAAGAAAAATAATACCAAAAAAGATTTATTTTCTACCAAATAGATTTCACGAACTAGTTAAATTTTTAACTACAAATAATCCGTTTTCAACAACAAAAGGAATAGTTACATTTTTAGACAAAAACATTAATGTAAAATAAAAACAAAAACAAGACAAAATTTCAACCAAAGTGATGAATGTTCAACCCAAAAGATTAATTTTTACCAAACAGACGATTTTTCAACAAAATAGTAGTTATGTTTCAACCAAAACATATTTTAATTCTTGATAAAAAACAGTAGAAATAAACCAAGAAGTACGACTTTTTAAGATGAGTTGAATTTTAAACTGAGAAATATTTTTCTGTCAAAAAGGGAGAAAAAAATCAAACAAAAATGTACTTTTTAACAAAATTGTTTAATTCCCTGCAAATCAGATATATTTTTCACTAAATAGTTGAAGTTTCAACTAAAAAAATGACTAACAAAATTGTTGAATTTGAAACCAAAAATATGATTCTTTTACTAAGAAAATTAATTTTCAACGAAATAATTGAATTTTAAATTAAACGATGATTTTTTAACCATGAAAAATAATACCAAAAAAGATTTATTTTCTACCAAATAGTTCAATCTGAAACTAAAACGGATACATTTTAAGCTAAAAATAGTTCAATTTTGAATTAAAGAATTAATATTCAAACAAAGGTAAAACGAAATTTCAACAAAATAGTTGAATTTTAAACCACAAATATGATTTTTTAACAAAGAAAATTAATTTTCTACCAAAAAAATTGAATTTTCCAAAATGTAGTAGTTGAAATTTCAACCAAAAATATGAGATTTCGACGAAGAAGATTAATTTTCTATCGCAAAAAAGAAATAATTTTTTACAAAATAGTTAAATTTTTAAGCAAAGAGGCGAATCTTCGTAAAAGAAATTAATTTCTAACAAAATAGTTCAATCAAGTAGTTGAATTTTCTACTAAAATATTTGAATTTTCAAAACCAAGGTAAATGCTTAACTTTTTAATATAAAATAAAACTAGTTGCCTGAAAATTCATATGTTTTTTCGAAAAACTGAAAAATTGTCTGTCTCTTTTAGTTAAAAATTATTGATTAAAAAGTCATTTTTTGGTAGAAAATTGGACTATATTGTTGAAAATTATTTTTTTTTATAGAAAATTAAATTTTTTAATTTAAAATCAGCTATTCGTATTTATAGCAGAAAATTCATCTTCTTGGTTGAAACTTGATCTTTGTGGTTGAAAATTCAATTTTTTTAGATAATTAATATTCTTGGTTGAAAATTATTTTCTTAAACGAAAATTTAATTATTCTATTTTTGGTAAAAAATTTATGTTTATCTTGTAAAAATTCGACTATTCCGTTGGAAATTAATGTATTTTATTGAAACTTCGTCCTTTTAGATTAAAAATTAATATTCTTAGTAGAAAATTAATCTTATTGATTGAAAATAAATATTTTTTCTTAAAAATTTGATTTTTTTGTAGAAATTGATTAATTTTTTAACCAACAAAAATGAAATTTCAAATCAAGAAAATGTTTTTTTTTCTACCAAAAAAAGGAGAATTTTCAACTAAAAAAGATCAGTCTTAAAAAAAATGGAAAAGTTACATTGTTTCAGTAAAAAATTAATTTTTAACGGTGTAGTTTAACTTTTGCCTAAGTAGTTGAATTTTCAATTAAAATAATATAATTTTGCACAAAATAGTTAAACTATTTTGTTCATTTTCATTTAAAGAATGACTTTTTGCTAATACTGTTAAATTCTCTACCAAATAATTGTATTTTTGTCCAAAAAAAGATGAAATTTCTCTCAAAACAAATGAATTTTTACTTTCAAAAACCTTTCTCAAAAAATAGTTAAATTTTCATATAAAAAAAAAGATTTCAGTTGACTTTTCAAGACCAGAATATGAATTTTTTAAGCAGAAATAAATTTCTACGAAAAAATTGAATTTTCAATACAAAAAGACGCATTTTTTCAAATAAAAAAGAGGAATATTATACAAAATAGTGGAATTCTAGAATTTTTAAACAAAAAGTTGCATTTTTATCAAGCAGAGGAAATTTAAATTAAAAAAAATATCTGTTAAAAAAATTCAGTTGACTTTTCACGATGAAAAAATTGAATTCTTAATTTCAAAGAACGAATTTTTACAACAAAAAAATATAAATTTTAAACAAAAAGTACATTTTCTACAAAATCGTTAAATTTTCAACAAAAAAGTATGATTTTTCAACCAAATTATTGAATTTTTAAACAAAAAGTTGCAATTTTATCATAAAAAAAATTAATAATGAGATGAATTGTTAATTAAAAATTTTTGTTAGAAAAAATAGTAGAATTTTTATCCAGAAAGTATTTCAGTTTTCTTTTCAACATCAAAATATTAAATTTAAGAAAAAAGTAAATTTTCTACGAAATAGTTCAAAATATGAATTTTTAAACAAAAAATAAATTTGTCGAAAAAATTGAATTTCCAATCCAAAAAAAAAAACGAATTTTTAATCACAAATGATGACTTTTTAATAAAATTGTTGAATTATCTATCAAGTAGTTGCATTTTTATCGAAAAAAAATTTAATTTGTCTTTTTTTTTTAATAGTTAAATTTTCATCCCAAACAGCTGTATTTTTGTTCAAGAAAAATTAAAATTCTACTAAAACGGGTGAATTTTTAAAATCAAATAGACAAATTTTCAAAAAATAGAGTTGAATTTTCATCCAAAACAGATTTCAGTTGAGAAAATATGCAAAAAAATATTAATTTTTAATTTAAAAAAAATAATAAAACCGTTGCATTTCTAATCCAAAAGAATTTTAAGAAAATAATTAAATTTTCAAACAAATAAAAAAAAAGAATTACAACTAAAAAGATAATCTTCACTGGGAATAGTTGTAAAATAATAAAGTTCCGTATTATAATTATCCAAGTTAAAAATGAGAATTACTAACCTCTTCAACGTAATCTTTTTTCGAGAAGCTGTTCTGTTTGTGAATGAAAGATTCCAGTTTTTCCTTGCTGGAAGCTGTTTCTGCTGCCAAAGTACGCGCGAAAGCTGTTGCTGGTAGATTTTTGTTCACTGATAAACTTTCTAGAGATATTTCAGAGTCTGCTGGCGATTCTAGAGTTAAAAGTTCCTGTGAAATCATTGTTAGATTAATTAAAAGACAACATTATCAACATTTTCCGGCGGCCGATTTCGAATTCCCGATCATTTCCCGGTCAAGCTTTTTTTCCCGTTTTTTCCTGGTCAATCAAATTTTAAAAATCGAACTCTATACTAAACATTGTTAAATTTTTTAATTAAAATTTGTTTCAACCTAAAATTTCTAAAATAGACGGTAAACTTTTGCATTTTAAATTTCTAAATTTAGAATTTCTTTTAAATTTTTTCAGATTTCAAATTATTTATGACTTTTTTCCGAAGTTCTAAATTACTTTTAAAATTAATTAAATTTTTCTTACAAACTCTTGAAAACCCTGCAGATTTAAACAAATTTCCTTCAAATTTTGGATTTGTAAATAACAATTGAACACTTATTATTTTTATTACGAATATCTTATTATTAAGAATCGTTCTATCAAACAAATTATTGTTCAGTTTTTAATACCTAAAGTACAGATCCATTCGAAAAATAATTTACTCATTTATTTATATTTATAGTTGATAAAATAATATTCTTTTTTTATCAAAAATTTTCAACTCTAAACGCTTTTAATTTTTAATTGTGTAAGTTTTCAAGACTGCAAGTTTAAAATTCTTTAAATTAAAAATGAATTTTTATTTAAAATTATGAATCTTCAATAAAAAAAAATAATTTTCGACAAAAGATTTTATTTTTCAATTAAAATGATGAATATTTCACTGAAATACTTGAATTTTCATCCAAAAAGAAGAATTTTTAAACAAGGAAATTAACTATCAAAGAAAAAATCATTTTCTACCACAAAAGTAGATTTTTCTAACAAAATATGTAAATTTTCAACGAAATAAATGAGATTTCAATTTAAAAAGACTAATTTACATCTAAATTCTTAAATTTCGAACTAAAAAAAATTAATTTTCAATAGAAAATGGATCAGTTACCGAAATACTTGAATTTCAACAAACAATTTGAATTTTTAAATAATTTTTAATTAAAGAAGACGAATATTCAACAAAATAATTAAATATTGAACTAAAAAAAAATTTCAACAGAATCTAGAATAGTTAAATATTCATTTAAAAAATTAAATATTAACCAAATAAAATAGAACTTTTGAACAAAATAGTTCAATTTTCAAACAAAA
>JAWWLR010000034.1:106489128-106511980 GCA_035041075.1 Acraspis erinacei | reverse complement strand
ATTAACCAAATAAAATAGAACTTTTGAACAAAATAGTTCAATTTTCAAACAAAATTTATTAAAAAAAATAGATTAGCCAAATTTTCAGTTAGAAAAAATTAATTTTCAAGCAAATGAAAACCAATGTTCGACATTTATTAAATTTATTAAATAAAAACTTAAATTTGCAACCGAAGAAGTGAATTTTAAATAAAAAACAAATTTATTTAAAAAAAACAATTGAATTTTTCACCATTTTTATTAGTTAATTTTTTTAATTTCCTTATCTTTGATTCTAATTATTTAATATAAATTTTCAAGATCTGAAATTGTTTCTAACGGCATTTAATTTCAAATTCAAAATGAAAAAATGTATTTTTTGTTTTTAACAATTGGTCCTTTTCGGTAAGCAATTAATCTCCTTGATTGAAAATTCATTTTTAAACCATAGGAATAATTTTCGAACAAAAAGATGCATTTTTTACCAAAAAATACAAGTTTTCAACAAAATACATGAATTTTTAACAATAAACTAAAAAAATATCATCTGAAATAGTTGAATTTTCAACAACGAAAAATTAACTTTGACTAAAAACTTATTTTCAACTAAAAAATATCAGTTTTCGACCCAAAAATTGAATAATTAAATTTGTAGTCAAAAAATGGGAGACAAATTTTTTATTGAAATTATGGAATATTCAACTGGATTTTCAGCGTAAAAAAATAATAATTTTCAAACAAAAAAGAAACAAATTTTCAACAAAATAGTTAAATTTTTGGCAAAAATTCCTTTTCATTAAAAAAAAATAAGTTTTCGATTCAATAACTAGAAAAGATCAATTTCCATTAATTTTTTTAAATAAAGACGAATTTTCCATAAACTATATAAATTTACAAACAAATAGTTTAATTTTGGAATAAAATATATTAATTTTCAACAACAAAAAAATCTAAAAACTACTTGAAGCACTTTCTTTTTTCCTTTTAATTTCGAATATAGAACTTTTAAATTGTGAGGAATTCTTTCTTCTAAATCCGAATTGTAATTCTTTAAATAAAATTCTGCGCGACATTAGATAAAGGAGAAATAACTATTCTAAATTGATCCAAATTATAAAAATAATGAAAAATTTAATATTTTAATGCGAATAAAAGTAAATTTCCGTTTTTTTTTTAATTTTTAAAATTCCATTCCCTCGAGCAGCCGTTATTATTAAAAAATATAGGCCAATGAAAAGTTGGCACTACCTGGTTTGAATCCAAGAAGAAGAGCTGCGACTTTCTCTGCCATCTGTTCGATTTCGATGTCTTCTTTTCGTGGGCAAATGGAATAAAAGTTGCGCCTAATATGCAACTGTCTTTTTCTACGACATTGGACTTTGTGTAAACATTTGTTGGATTTTCTGGTGTAAAGATGAACACTAAACAGGAAGAATTAAAAATTTAATTTTAAGTTAAAAAAGTTATTTTTCAACAACAAAAAAAACGAAAAGTGGAATAATTAAATTTTTAGTTAAAAAAATAATTAACATAGATACATTTTTAAAGCAAGAAATAAATTTTCAATTAAACTGATGAATTTTTAAACAAAAATTCAATTTAAACCAACAAGTGGAACTTTAAAAAAAAGGTGAATTTTCAACTCAGAATATTAATTTTATATAAAAAAATACAAGTTATACTAAAAATAAAATAGCTTCTTCAAGTTAAAAAAGTTAATTTTCAGCAACAAAAAAAAGACGATTATTGAACTAAATAGATTTTATTTTCAACTAAAAAAATAAATTTTTGAGGAAAAATAAGTTAAATTTACACTATAAAAAAATAATTTTCCATAAAATAGTTTCACAGTTAAAATTTCTGTTAAAAAGAAATAATTTTTCAATCAAAAATAGGAATTTTGTAAAAAAGATTTCAATTTTAAAACAAAAAATTAATTTCCAATTAAACTAATGAATCTTTAATTAAAAAATAATTTTAACCAACTAATAGTTGAACTTTCAACAAACAAAAAAAAGAAGATTTAACCAAATAATTTTAATAATAATTTTCAACTAAACAACATACATTTTTAATTTAAAAAAAAATACATTTTTAAGCAAAAATAAAATATTTAAATGTTCAGCATAAAAAAAAGAATTAGAAATTAATTTTTTTTTGAAAAAATAGAATAGTTAAATGTTGAGCTACAAAATAAAATGTGCAATAAGAAAAATTAAGAATTTTGTACGAAATACTTCAATTTTCAAGCAAACAAATAAATTAGCAATTAAAATGATGAATTTTAAGTAAAAAACAATTAAAATTGTAACCAACTAATTGAATTTTAGGAAAAAAGATCAATTTTAAAGTAAGAATATTAATTTTCTACTAAAAACTACGAATGATCAACAAAATACATTAATTTTTAATAAACTTGATACATTTTCAACTTAAAAAAATAAAACAAAGATTTTAATTTAATTTTTATTTAAAAAAGATTTGTTTCGTCTAAACATGAAATAGCTAATTGTAAGTTAAAACGGATTATTTTCAACGAAAAAAGACGAATAATTAACCAAATAGTTGAACTTTCAACTAAAAAACATAAATTATTAAGAAAAAATAAAAAAGGTAAATTTTCAGTATCAAAAAACGAAGAATTTTCAACAAAAGAGTTCAATTTTCCACTAAGAAGATACATTTTCTACTAAAAAGGACAAATTTTCAGTAAAATACATAAATTTTCTAATAAAAATTCAATAGTTAAATTCGGAGTTTCAAAAAATTATATTTTAACCAAATAAAATAGGTTTTTTTGAAAAATTTACTTAATTTTAGAATCAAAGAAATCCTTTTTAAAATAAAATGATAAATCTTGAACAAAAAAATAAATAATTTAGAAAGGTTAATTTTTAACTGAAAATTAAGTAGCTAATTTTAAATTAAATTTTATAATTAATTTTTTTTTCAATCAAAGAGTTGCATTTCTAACCATTTTTAACAGTTAATTTTTTTGGTAAAAAATTCCTTATTTTTTATGTCAATTTTTCGATTTAAATTTGCAAAATCTCCTAGGTTGAAAATTCAACTTTTTTCATTCAAAAATTGACTTTTTTGACAGATAAATAAACTTTTTTTCATTAAGTTTGGTAACAATTTCACTTTTTTTGTAAGATAATTAATCTTGTTGGTTAAAAATTTAATTAATTTGTCAAACATTAATTTGTGATAAATTCAAATTTTTTTATTTCATAATTAATTCTCTTTTTTGTCTTTGTTTGAAAATTCTACATTTTTGGTAAATAATTAATTTTCTTTGTTGAAAATATAACTAGATGGTTGAAAATTTTTTTGTTTTGTTTTGTTCAAAATTCAGTTTTTGACTAAAAATTCAACTATTCGATTAAAAAATAATACTTTTTAACCGTAAATTTAACTGTTCTATTTTTGCTTAAAATTTGTTTTTTTTTTTTTAATTTAAAAATTTAACTATTTCATGAAAAATTAATGTATTTTCTTAAAAATTCTTCTTTATGGTTCAAAATTTAATGAAAAAAAATTAAAATTAAATTAATATTATTAGTACACAATTATTCTTTTTGGTTGAAAATCGATCTTTTTGTTGAAAATTCTCCTGTTTTTGTAGAATTATTCTTCTTCCTTGAAAATTAATTTTTACAATTGAAAATGTAACTATTCTATTTTTACTTAATATTTGATTAAACCGCTTGGTTAAAAATTCATCTTTTACGTGGAAGATTGAACTAGATTGTTGAAAATTAATTTTTTGTTCGAGTGAAAATGAACTTTTTAATTTTAAAAACGAGCTACTTGTCTTTTCAAATAAAAAATTAATCTTCTTGCTTGAAAATTCATCTTTTTGTTTACAAATTTCCTTTTTTGGTAGATAATTAATCTTTTTAGTAGAAAATTTCTATCATTGATTAAAAATTCACCTTTTTGTTCAGATAATTAATATTTTTAATTGAAAACTTAATTATTCTATTTTTTTTTTAAATTGATGTTCTTTAGTTGAAAATTCAATTATTTCATTGAAAATTAATGTATTTTGTTGAAAATTTATCTTGTAATTTAAGTTTTTTTTGGTAGATAATTAATCGTTTTAGTTGAAAATACTTTTCTTTTTAAATCAATGTCTTTTTCAGTAGAAACTTAATTTTCTTTGTTGAAACTTCATCTTTCTGGTTGAAAATTCTTATAATTAATTAAAAATTCACGTATTGTTGTTTTTTAGTTGAAAATTCAACTGTTTATATAAAAATTAATGTATTCTGTTGAAACTTCATCTTCTTGGTTGAAAATTCATCTTGCTGGTCAAAAATTTGATTTTTTTGTGTAGATAATTAATTTCCTTAGTTGGAAATTCCTATCATTGATTTTATTCGAGAATATTATTATTCGGGAATTTTATTATTCGGAATTATATAATTTTGGATTTTCATAATTTGGGAATTTTGTTATTCGGAAATTTATTATTCAGAAATTATTTGTAAATTTTATAATTTGAGAATATTTCAAATTCGGGAATTTTATTATTCGGGCATGTTATTATTTGTGAATTTCATAATTTAGGAATTTTGATATTCGGGAATTTTATAATTTGGAAACTTTGTTATTCGGCAATTTTATTATTCGACAAATTTTTTTATTCGAGAATTTTATTATTCGGGAATTTTGTTATTTGTGAATTTCATCATTTGGGAATTTCATAATTCGTGAATGTTCCAATTCGGGAATTTTATTATTTTTAGGAATTTTATTATTCGGAAATTTTATTATTTGTATGAATTTCAAAATTTGGAAATTTTATTATTCGGAAATTTTTTTATTCGAGAATTTTATTTTCCGAAAATTTTGTTATTTGGGAATTTTATTATTTGTGAATTTCATAATTGGAGAATTTTCCAATTTGGGAATTTTATTAATCTTTAATTTTATTAGTCGGAAACGCTGTTATTCGAGAATTTTATTATTCGGAAATTTTATAAGTTTGGATTTTCATAATTTGGAAATTTTATTATTCGGAAATTTATTATTAGGGAATTTTATTATTCAAAAATTATTTGTAAATGTTATAATTTGAGAATATTTAAATTGCGGAGTTTTATTATTTGGAAAGTTTGTTATTTGGGAATTTTATTATTGGTGAATTTTCCAATTCGGAAATTTTATTATTCGGGAATGTTATTATTTGTGAATTTCATAATTTGGGAATTTTATTATTGGGAAATTTGCTAATTCGGGAATTTTATTAGTCTGAAATTTTGTTAATCGGGAATTTTATTATTTTTAGGAATTTTATTATTCGGAAATTTTTTATTCGAGAATTTATGATTCGGAAATTTTATTATTGGTGAATTTCATCATTTGGAAATTTTATAATAATTAGGAAATTTTTATACGGGAATTTTAATATTCGTGTTCATTTTTCCAATTCGGGAATTTTGTTAATCGGGAATTTTATCATTCGGGAACTTTGCAATTCGGGAATTTTATTATTTGTGAATTTTATTATTCGGGAATTTTATAATTTTGGATTTTAATTATTTGGGAATTTTATTATTCGGCATTTTTTTATTCGAGAACTTTATTATTCGAGAATTTTATCATTTGTGAATTTCATAAATTGGAAATTGTATAATAATTAGGAAATTTTTATTCGGCAATTTTACTATTCGTGTTCAATTTTACAATTCAGGAATTGTATTATTCGGGATTTTTTTTATTCGAGAACTTTATTTTTGGAGAATTTTATTATTTTTGAATTTTATAACATGGAAATTTTATTATTTGGAAATTTTTTATTCGGGAATTTTACTATTCGTGTTCAATTTTCCAATTCGGGAATTTTATTATTTAGAAATTAATTGTAAATTTTATAATTCGGGCATTTTATTATTCGTAAATTTCTTTATTCGGGAATTTTATAAATCGATTTGAATTTTGCAATTCGGGAATTTTGTTATTCGGGAATTTTATTATACGTGAATTTCATAATTGGGAAATTTTATTATTCGGAAATTGTTTTATTCGAGAATTTTATTATTCTTTTACTTGTCTTTTTCAGTAGAAAATTAATTTTCTTTGTAGAAACTTCATCTTTCTGGTCAAAAATTTGATTTTTTTTGTCTAGATAATTAATGTCCTTAGTTGAAAATTCCTATAATTGATTAAAAAATCACATTTTTGTTCAGATAATAACTATTCTTAACTGAAAACTTAATTATTATATTTATGTTTAAAAAATGGGAGTTTTTTTAGTTTAAAAACCAATTATTTCATTGAAAATTAATGTATTTTGTGTGAAAATTCATCTCTTTTTTAGAGAATGTCTTTATTCAGTAGAAAATTAATATTCTTGGTTGAAACATCATTCTTTCTGGTTAAAAGTTCAATTTTTTCGGTAGATTCTTATTATTAATTAAAAATTCACGTATTGATGTATTTTTAATTAAAAAATCAACTGTTTAATTAAAAATTAATGCATTCTGTTGAAAAATCGTCTTTTTGGTCCAGAATTTGATTTTTTCTCTCTAGATAACTAATCTTTTTAGTTGAAAATTGCTCTTTTTGGTTGAAAATTCATCTCTTTCATTGAAAATTTACCTAGTTTATATTCTAAAGTCCCATATCCATTTCATCACTTTTGCAATAATTGAGAGATTAAATGAATACGAAAAACTTACACGAATTGTCATCAGTGAAAGCAGCCATGAATGTTGAATTGGGATCGGAAGTAAGTGTAGCGAGTTTTAAGGGAACACTCCAGATAATACGAAGCGTTAAAATATCCCAGACGGCTATATGTTCCTTTGATCCAGTCACAACCAAATGACACAGATCCTGTTTGCCAAATTCGACGTGACTGAAAAAATTAAATAGCATTTTTAGTTACTGCTTCATTCAAATAATTTTTTTAGAAAACCTCTGGATAATATTCATTTTACGTTATTGTTTGAGGGTAAAGAATGTAGGAAAGACTGCATTTTAATTTCATGGATTCCGGGGCCCATAGGGTCAAACTCGAACCAAAACCAACGCCCAGCAAGGATCCGTCGACGGAAAAAACTGCGTCAGTCGAGGGCAGTTGGCGATAAAAACCAACGCTGTAACACTGCCAGTGTTTAGTTTGTTCTGAAACATTCATTAATTTGATTTAATCACAGAAAAGAAAATTATAACAGGGTGGTCAATGTAATTTAAAAAAATCTTACTACAGTGAATTTTAATCTTTTAAATTTGAAGATTAAATATTTCTTTGATTCAGACTTTTTTATTGCAAACGCTCAATAATTTACAAGCATAAAATGGAAGCTTTTCACACTTTTTAAATCAACAATTTTAAATTAAATACCGTTTAACAAAAAATTTAAAACTTTATATCATATTAATTTTATATCATTTTCAATGCTCTAAATTGAACATTTAATAAAATTTTAAACAATTTTAATTTAGAAAAATTGACTGATTACAGTTTTTTTGGGAAGAGCATTTTTTAAATTGGAAGTTAAATTATTTATATTTTTAAAATTTCAAATTAATAATTGTTCAATTTTTATTTATACATCGAAATTCGTTTTGAAACATTCCAAAATCCTTAAAAAGCTTTAAAACTTTAAAACTTTATTTTAAAACTCTTTAAAAATCTACATTTTGTTAAAAATTGGTTGAAATATTTTCAAATTTTAAATTAAGTTTTAAAATTATTTTAGAAATTTTAAATATCTTTTTAAACATCTTCTTTTTTTATGAATTTTAGTAATATTTTTAAATGTTTTTGAGCATTTTTCAATTCGGGAATTTTATTAATTGTGAATTTCAGAATTTGGAAATTTTCCAATTCGGGAATTTTATTATTCGGAAATTCACTAATTCAGGAATTTTATTATTTGTGAATTTCATTATTCGGGAATTTTATTCTTTGTAAATTTCAAAATTTTCCAATTCAGAAATTTTATTATTTGTGAATTTTATAATTTGGGAATTTTATTACTCGAAAATTTTTTTATTCGAGAAATTTATTATTCAGGAATTTTATTATGCGGGAATTTTTCAATTTAGGAATTTTATTATTTGTGCATTTCATTATTTTTAGGAATTTTGTTATTCGGGAATTTCATTAATTGTGAATTTTATAATTTGGGAGGTTTATTAATCCAAAATTTTTTTATTTGAGAATTTAATAATTCGAGAATTTTATTATACGCCTTAAATTTTACAATTCGGGAATTTTATCTTTCGTAAATTTTGTCATTTGGGAATTTTACTATTCGTGAATTTTCCAATTCGGGAATCTTATTATTCCGGAATATTATTATTAGTAAATTTCATACTTCGGAAATTTTCCAATTCGGGAATTTTTTTATTCAAAATTTATTTGTAAATTTCATAATTTGGGAATTTTCCAATACGGGAATTTTCCAATTTGGGAATTTTATTATTTGTAAATTTCATAATTCGGAAATTTTTTTCCAGAATTTTATTATTTGTGAATTTCATAATTTAGGAATTTTGTTATTAGGAAATTTTATCATTTTTTAATTTTATAATTAGGAAATTTTATTTTTCGGGAATTTTATAATTTTGGATTTTCATAATTTGGAAATTTTATTATTAGGAATTTTATTATTCGGGAATTTAATTATTCAGAAATTATTTGTAAATTTTATAATTTGAGAATATTTCAAATTCGGGAATTTTATTATTCGGAAAGTTTGCTATTTGGGAATTTTATTATTCCGGCATATTATTATTTGTAAATTTCATACTTCGGAAACTTTCCAATTCGGGAATTTTATTATTCGGCAATTTTGTTATTCGGGAATTTTAATATTCGGAAACATTTCAATTCAGGAATGATATTATTTGTGAATTTCGGAATTTTCCAATTTCGGAATTTTACAATTCGGAAATTTTTTCCCAGAATTTTATTATTTGTGAATTTCATAATTTAGGAATTTTTTTATTCGGAAATTTTATCATTTTTTAATTTTATAATTAGGAAATTTGTTATTCGGGAATTTTATTACTCAGAAATTATTTGTAAATTTTATAATTTGAGAATATTTCAATTCGGGAATTTTATTATTCGGAAAGTTTGTTATTTGGGAATTTTATCATTCGTGAATTTTCCAATTCGGGAATTTTATTATTTGTGAATTTTATAACTTGGGAATTTTGTTATTCGGGAATTTTATTATTCGAAAATTTTTTTATTTGAGCATTTTATTATTCGAAAATTTTATTATTTGCGAATTTTATAATTCGGGAATGTTCCAATTCGGGAATTTTATTATTCGGGGAACTTTCCAATACGGGAATTTTATTATTCGTGTTGAATTATCCAATTCTGATATTTTATTTTCCGAACATTTTTTTATTCGTAAATTTTTCAATTCGGGAGTTTTATTATTTTCAGGAATTTTATTATTCGGAAATTTTCTTATTCGAGAATTTTATTTTTCGGAAATTTTCAAAATCGGCAATTTCATTTTCCGAAAATATTGTTATTCGGAAATTTTATTATTTGTGAATTTTACAATTTGGGAATTTTATTAATCAAAAATTTTTTATTTGATAATTTTATTATTCGGGAATTTTCCAATTCGGGAACTTTATTATTCGGGAATTTCATTATTTGTGAATTTTCCATTTTGCGAATTTTATTATTCGAAAATTTTTGTTTATTCGAGAATTATATTATTCGAGAATTTTATAATTATGGATTTTCATAATTTGGGAATTTTTTTTCGGAATTTTTTCATTCGAGAACTTTTTAATTCGAGAATGTTATGATTTGTGAATGTCATGACTTGGAAATTTTATAATAATTAGGACATTTTTATTCGGCAATTTTACTATTCGTGTTCATTTTTACAATTCGGGAATTTTATTATTCAGAAATTATTTTGTAAATTTTATAATTTGGGAATTTTATTATTCGTGAATTTTCCAATGGGGGAATTTTATTATTCGGGAATGTTATCATTTGTAAATTTCATAATTTAGGAATTTTGTATTCGGGAATTTTATTATTAGGAAATTTTGTTAATCGGGGATTTTATTATTCGTGAATTTCATAATTGGGAAATTTTATTATTAGGGAATTTTCCAATTCAGGAATTTTATTAATTGGAAACTTCATTATTCCGAATTTTTATTATTCGAAAATTTTGTTATACGGGAATATTCCAGTTTCGGGAATTTTATTTTCAACATTTTTAAGTCATCCTAATCATTAATTAATGTAGATTTACAGCTGGTCAATTAAAAATGTTTTTGATGCACAAATTGTGATTCAAAACGCTTTTAATTTTTAACTCCTTAAGTTTTCAAAACTGCTTTTTAAAATTCACATTTTAAATATTACTATATCATTATCTGATTTTACAGATTCTTCTTCTAAAAATAAAAAAAAAATCCGTTTATTTCCCGGTTCAGATTCCACCCTGTATAAGAAAGAAAAAAATTATTAAAATCGAAATATTCTTACTGTATGACGATTCTGGATCGACCAGATTCCACAATTTGAATTTCTTATCCTTTCCGGAAGTTACAGCAAAATGATTGTAACCAGTTAAGGAAGTATTCGGCTGGAACTTGAGAGCGTTAATTCCATTTTCGTGGGGAAATTCTATCGATGTATTTAATACAAAACTGAAAAAATAAATAATAAGTAAGCACTGCCAAAAGATTTAATAAAAAAAAATAATATTATTAAAAGTTTAATTGGAATTTACATTTGATTTTTCGTGTCGAAGTTCCAGAATTTTAACCTGACTTCTTTAAACGAGACCTCATCCTCTCGTTCTTCGACTGTTGCCATCCAAGTTCCATCGTAATTTAGAGCAATTTTTGTCACCTCGGTATTTACAATCACGGCATTTCTTTCTTGCGATATTAAATTTTGCGACGTTATGTTGACCTAGGATTTCAATTTTCACATTATTTCAAATATGCAGTATTCATATTTTCAGTTCTCGGACTCTTTTAAGAAATTCAGAATAGTTCCAATCAAGTCTATTCAAATCCCGACAAAAATTTCCAAAAAAATTCAGGTTTTTTTCAACAAAAAGTTGCGTTTTTAAAGAAAAAGATTAATTTTGTACCAAAAAGGCAATTTTTAAAAAGAAAATACATAAATTCTGAAACGAATAGTTGAATTTTCAATTACAAAAGAGCATTTTTCAACCAAAAATTGCAAAGCTAAAGTTTCAATTAAAAGAATTAATTTTAGTTTAAAAAAACTAATTTTCAACAAAAAAAAACTATTTAAAAAAAATGGTTAAATTTTCAATAAAATCGAATTAAATAGTTAAATTTTCAGTTAAAAAAATTAATTTAAACCAGAAAAAAAGAAAAAAATTTTCTACCAAAGAAATGAATTTTAAACTAAAATGATAAATTAATTTTGTACCGAAGAAAACAAACTTTTAACAAAATTCAAGAATTTTTAACCAAAAAGCTGAATTTTTAGTCAAGACAGATTTTTTTTAATTTTTAAGAAAGTATTTTAACTTTAAAACCTAGTTGTTAAATTTTTAACCTAAAAGATTAATTTTTAAACAAAAAGACTAATTTTCTAACGAACATTGTTTTTACAAAATGCAAGAATTTTCAAACAAAAAGTTGAATTTTCAACTAAAATAGATAAATCCAAAAAAAAACATGTTAATTTACAACGACGAAGTTGAATTTTTAAGGAAGAAAAAAAAGGTATTTTTATTTCTAAGAAAGCAGTTTCAACTTTTAACCAAAAAGGTTAATTTTCTTCCCAAAAAACATAATTCTTAACAAAATGCAAAAACTTTCAACCAAAAAGTTGAATTTTTAAGAAAGCGGTTTTTAATTTTTAACGAAAAAGATGAATTTTTAAACGAAAGGATTAATTTACCACAAAAAAGACGAATTTTGATTCAAATTCAAAAATTTTCAATCAAAAAGTTACATTTTTAAGAAAGAAAGAAAAATGTATTGTTATTTTGAAGAAAGTAGTTCAAATTTTTAACCAAAAAGGTTAATTTTGCAGCGAAAAACATAATTTTAAACAAAATTAAAGAATCTTCTAACAAAAAGTTAATTTGTAAATAAAGGAAGAGAATTTTTTTTTGTTTTTTAAGAAAGTATTGTCACTTTAAAACCTAGTTGTTAGTAAGTTACATTCAACGAAAAAATTTTTTTTTTACTAAAATAGTTGAATCTTCAATCTAAGAGTTAAATTTTCAACAAAGAAGATTAATTTTCTACCAAAAACGATTAATTTTCAAGCTAATTAATTAAATTTAAAGATAAAAATTCGAATTTTCTACAAACAATTGACTTTTAAAACGGAAAAGATGAATTTTCAACCAGACAGATTTTCCACAAAAAATACGAATTTTCAATTAATTTTTAATCAATAACAAAATAGTTAAATTTTCAGTTAAAAAACAACAACTAATAACTTGAATAGTTGAATTTTTAACTAAAAAGCAGACGGTTTTTGAACAGAATACATGAGTTTTCAAATAAAAAATGTAAATTACCAACCAAGAATTGAATAGTTAAATTTTCAGTTGAAAAAAAATGAATTTTCAACCAAAGAGATAAATTTTAAACCTCAAATGATGCAATATTCAATTCGAATTGTCGAGTTTTAAACCAAAAAGAATAATTGTTAACAAAAGTTTAATAGCTAAATTTTCAGTTCAAAAAATTAAATTTCAACCAGAAAAAAAAGAAGAAAATTTTTATTTTATGTCTATCAAAGTAATGAATTTTAAAATAAAATGATAAATTATAATAATAAAACAGTCCAACTATCAACAAAGTTTTTTTTCTTTTCAACTAAAAAAACTTAAAGATTAATTTTCAAAAAGAAGATTAATTTTCCAGAAAAAAAATACAAATTTTCCACAAAGTTCATAAAATTTCGACCAGGTACCTAAACTTTCAACTAAAAACGATCAATTTTTAATCAATAATAAAATAGTTAAATTTTCAGTTAAAAAACAACTCTTTTTTTTTAAACTGTTAAATTTTCAATAAAAATGATAAATTTTCTCCTAAAATAATGGATATTTAACTTGAATAGTTGAATTTTTAACCAATAAGCAGATGATTTTTGAACAAAACACATGAGTTTGCAACTAAAAAATATAAATTGCCAACCAAGAATTGAATAGATAAATTTTCAGTTTAAAAAAATGAATTTTAAACCAAAAAGATGAATTTTCAACTAAAAATATTAATTTAAAAGATTACATCTCTACCAAAATCTAGGAGTTTTCAACAAAATGAAACAAAATTAATTAATTTCAAAACTAAAGTTGAATTTTCTAACAAACTGATAAATTTTTCAACTGGAATTATGAATCTTCATCTGGAATATGAGATTTTTAAACCAAAGAGATCAATTTTTAACAAAAAAGTTCAACTTTCAACCAAATAATTAAATTATCATTTAAAAAATGAATTCTGAGAGAAAAATGTAGCAGTTGATATTTAAACTAAAAAAGAAAACTTGTCAACATGAGTTGATTTTTCAACTGAGAAATATTTTCCAGTCAATACATTTCCTACCGAGAAAATACATTTTCCACACAAAAAAGTACGAATTTTCAGCAAAATTCATCAAATTTCTACCAGATACCTCAAATTTTTACTAAAAATGATAAAATTTTAATTAATAATCAAAAAAATTTTTAGTTCAATTTTTTTAAAGCTTAAAACAAACAGATTTTCAACAAAATATTTAAATTCAGTAACATAAAGCTACTTTTACAACTAAAAAATCATCCATTAGATGTCTTGAAATCTGTTGATATGCTCTAAGAATTTCAAAAAAAAAGTCGTCAATATTTTTAAATCTTTTGGAATCTTATAATTTCTTTTGGAATCCTATAAATCCCACAAATGTAGAAATTTTCATTGATAATTAATTAAAAATAGATCGCCAATATTAAAAAAATATGAATTGTGTGGAATCCCTGAAATTCTCACTAAAATCGAGTAAAATACTGTTTAAAATTAAAAAATTTGTGATATTTTTCAAAATTCCTTTAGAAATAATGAAATCTTTAAACTCCCTTTGAGTCTTTAATATTTTCTGAAATTTCTTTGCAATTTTATACAATACCTTGAATGATAAATTCCTTAATATTAGAAATTCTTTAATCTCGGAATATTTGAAATCTTTCAAATCCTTTGGAATCGATTTCATTTTTTTAAAATCTTTATAATGTGTTCTTTAAAAATGAAAAAAAAAACTATGAAATCCTAAGAAATATAAATTTAAAAAATGAGAAAACTTACGTTATATAAAAGGCTTTTAGTCGGTATGTCGTAAAATTGAACAAAGCCGGTTCGACTGTTCAATACAAGACTGCCAGTGCGAGGATCGACAATTAAACCGGCAGGAAACAAATTTTTATCGGAACTTACAACTCCCCAAGTAAATTTTTGGATCACGGATGTAAATTTTAGTTGAGGATTTACAACCGAAATACCTGTGGAATTAAAATGGTTAGTTTAAACAATATCTGGGTGAGTATAAAATAAAAAATATAATAAAAATATAAACATAAAATATAAAATAACAAATTAGAGGAAATTCACGCAAACATTTTAACAGAATAAATGAATTGTTAATTAAATAGATGATTTTTCAACAACAAAAAAATGAATTTTCAAATAAAAACCAAAAGACATAATTGATCAAAAAATATTTTTTTTAAACGAATGGTTTGATTATCAGTATAAAAAATTAGTTTTTAATGAAAACTCTATTTTTCAACCAAAAAGATGAATTTTCGACTGAAAAAGATAAATTTTCAACAAAAATGAAAGAATTAAATTTTTAGTTAAAAAAATTAATGTTCAATTTAAAAAAACGTTAAATCAAAAAATTTCACTTTCAACTAAAGAAAATGAATTCTCAACAATATAGTTGGATTAAAAAAAAGTGGCAACAAAAAAGAAACGATTTTTTAACAAAAAAAGTTATTTTTTAACGAAAAACGACGAATTTTTAACAAAATACATCAATTTCAAACTAAAACAGATAATTTTTTAATAAATAATGTTAAATAAAATGTTAAATAATGTTAAATAAAATAAATAATTTTTCAAACAAAGAAATGAACTTTCAAACAAAAAAATGAATTTTCGGCTAAAAAAGATCAATTTTCAACCCAAAAAGAAACGAATTTTTATCAAAAAAGTTATTTTTTAACAAAAAGGTTTAATTTTATCACAAAACAATTAAATTTTTAATCCGAAAATATGAATTTTTAAGAAAATAGTTGATTATCAACCACATAGTTAAATTTCTAACTAAAAATATAAGTTTCTTAACAAAGTACATCAATTTCAAACTAAAACAGATAATTTTTTAACAAATAATGGAACAGTCAAATTTTCATTTAAAAAAATTAATATTGCAACCAAAAAATTAAATTTTCAAACCAACAAAAGAATTTTCCAATAAAAAGATGAATTTTCAGCTAACAAAGATAAATTTTCATAAAAAATGAAAAATTACATTTTCAGTTAAAACAATTAATTTTCAATTTAAAAAAATGTTCAATCAAATAATTCATTTTCAACCAAAGAAAATGCATTCTCAACAATATAGTTAAATTAAAAAAAAATTGGCATAAAAAAAGAAACGATTTTTTAACAAAAAAAAGTTATTTTTTAACAAAAACGACGAATTTTTAACAAAATACATCAATTTCAAACTACAACAGATAATTTTTTAACAAATAATGAAACAGTCGAATTTTCAGTTAAAAAAATTAATATTGCATAAACAAAAAAATATTCATCAAAAAAATTAAATTTTCAAAAAATGAAATGAACTTTCAAGCCAAAAGATAAATTTTCGTCAGAAAAAGATCAATTTTCAACCCAAAAAGAAACGAATTTTTAACAAAAAAGTTATTTTTCAACAAAAAGGTTTAATTTTATACCAAAATAATTAAATTTTTAATTCGAAAATATGAATTTTTAAGAAAAAAGTTTATTATCAACCACATAGTTAAATTTGTAACTAAACATATAAGTTTTTTAAAAAAACAAAAGCGACGAATTTTTAACAAAATACATCAATTCCAAACTAAAACCGATAATTTTCTAATAAATAATGGAATAGTCAACTTTTCTGTTAAAACCCTTAAATAAAAAAAAAATCATGAAAACAATCAAATTTTCAAACAAAGAAATCAATTTTTAACCACAAAGATGAATTTTCAACTGAAAAAAGATCCATTTAAAAAAAAATGAAACAATTAAATTTTTAGTTGAAACAATTAGGTTTGAATTTACAAAAAATGTTCAACCCGAAAAAAATGCACTTTCCACCAAGGAAAAAAATACGAATTTTCACGAAAATATTTGAATTTACAAATCAAATAGTTGAATTATCAACGAAAAAATATACATTTTCACTCAAAATGGAACAGTTATTTTTTTTTTAACAAAAAAGTTATTTTTTAACAAAAGGATTTAATTTTCTACAAAAAAATTAATTTTTTAATCCTCAAATATTCAATTTTAAGAATGAAAGTTATTTTTCAACCAAATTTTTGAATTTTTAACGAAAAAATATATAGTTTCTAAAAGAAAAAACGAATTTTTAACAAAATATATCGATTTTCAATTAAAACAGATAACTTTTCAACAAAAACTTGAACAGTCTAATTTTCAACCAAATAAACATTATTTTCAACTAAAAAGATTAATTTTTTGTACAAAAAAAGTCTTACACAAAATCTAATTTTGAACTAAGAATTAAATAGGTAAATTTTCAGTTGAAAACATTAATTTTGTAGCAAAAATAAACCTGAATTTTCAACAAAAATAGTTAAATTTGCAAACAAAGAAATTAAACTTCTACCAAGCTTACATTTCTAGCAAAAAAGACGAATTTTTAACGAATTTAATCAATTTCCAAGTTAAAAAGGTCATTTTTCAATAAAATAAATTAATTTTTAACAAAATAGTTGCACTTTCTTCTAAAAATAATTCAATAAAATACATGATTTTTCAAAAAAGTTGAATTTTTAAGTAAAAAGGATTTTCATTTTAATTTAAATAAATAGTTCTACTTATTATACAATTTATTTCTAAATGTTTTTCAACATAATGATAGAAGAGAAAATTAAAATGGTAAATTATTGTTTAATAATGGAAAATAATTCTGTTTTTAACCTTTCGCTATCAGACTATAATTTATATACTTTCTCATATTTTTAGAGACAAGAAAAATAAAATTATGGGCAAAAACTTATTTTGCAGAATTCAAAAAAAAAAAACTTAAATTTTTTTAATAATTCTGAAAGATTTTTTTTTTTAATTTTCAGGATTTAATCATATTTTAGGTAAATTAAATTAGGCTGGGTGTCAAGAAAAGAAAGAAAATGTTTGGAAGATTCACAATCATTTCCTACAATTTTTCAAAAGAGTGTTAAAGATTTTAAAGAGATATTCAGAAGAGGCTTTTTTTCCTACGAAAAATTAGAATAAATTTTTATTTTGAAAATTTAATTTCAAGAGATTATTTCAAAAGATTTCAAATGATTTATACAATTGTCAAGGAAGAAACGGAATGATTTTAAGGCAATTTTTCAAATTATACGGAATTTAAAAAAATCAGAAAAAATTAGAAATTCCTGATAAAATTTAGAAAATTATAAGACAATTTTTTATATTTTGAAATTATTAAAAAAAACTATAAGATAAATGTCAGTTAAAAATATTTTTAGGAATGTTGAGACATTTTAAATAGTCTTTATTTTTTTTAGTTTCAGCTCAAATTTCCGTGTTCAAAAAACTTTTAACAAATAAATATTTATTTAAAATTGTTCTATTGTATTATTAATATTATTTTGTAATCCTTATATTGTAAAATAAGTTTTAAATTGTACATTTCCATTAGTACTTACAATAGATAACTTCAATATTTGTATGAAAAAAAATATTGAAAAAGCATCCAGTATTACAACAAAATAATGTTTTTAAATTTATTTTTTAAGGTTTAAAATAATATTACGTAATATGTGAACGCTCGCTTAATTTAACCAAGAAAAAAAGAGGAATTTTCTAGAAAATAATTTAATTTTCATCCAAGATTCATCAGTCTTCAACTTTTGTAATTTTTGGATAAAAACTTACCGTTATCCAGAGTAGAAACAGCAATGTAAATGTTTTCGGGTGCAATAGTAATGTGTTTGATGGGCGCTGGCAAACGTGGCAAAAAGGCTTTATTTTGCGGATTCGAAAGGGTCCATTTTACTAAAACACACTCTCCACCTCCCGTGTACATGTGACCACCTGTCGACGAATTAATTAAAATAAATAAAATTACGTATTTCATAGTTTATATTTCTACAAAAAAAGATGAAATTTATACAAAAAAAGAAAAGGCAAAATCTAAATTCAGCACAAAATTAAATTTTCAATTTCTTTTCAAACCCGAGAATGTTCAATTAAAAGAGATCAATGTTAAACAAATGGAAAAATTCAATTTAAACCAAAAAAAGAAGACTTTTCCACTGAAAAGTTAAATTTTTATGAAATTTTCAATCAGAGAAAAAAATAAATTTTTAACAATACAGTTCTTAATAAAAGAGATTTCTTTAAAAAAATTATTCAAGCAAATATTTCAAACAAAATAATTGAATACTCAATTAAAGAAGAATATTTTTTAACCAAAAAGTTTCATTTTTATAAAAATAAAATGGCAATATAAAAAATGTCAAGATCAAAATATGAATTTTTAAACAAGAGATAATTTTCTACGAAAAAAAATTGAATTTTTAATCCAAAAGACGATTTTTTTACCACAAAGGATTAATTTTTAACAAAATAGTTGAACTTTCTATTAAATAGTTGCATTTTTATTCAAGAAAGATTAAATTTGTACTAAAACAGATGAATTTTTAATAAAAGACAACTGTTTTTTTTTAAATTAATAAAATTTTTTACATTAAAATTCGATTCAAACAGGTGAATTTTAAACAAAGGTAAATTTTCTAGGAAATAGTTGAATTGGCAACAAAACAGTTTCATTTTTATCCAAAAAGATGAACTTTTCAATAAAAAATATAAATTTTCGTCCAACAAATATTTCAGTTGTCTTATCCGCAAGAAAATATGAATTCTAAACAAAAGTTGAATATTATACGAAAAGAATTCAAGTTTTAACCCAAAAAAAGGAGAAGTTTTAACAAAAAAGTTTAAGTTTCAACCAAAAAGGATGTCTTTTCAAGAAAATTCTTTAATTTTCAACTAAATAATAAAATTTCTAACTAAAAATATAATCTTTAGGAGAAAATTTTTGCGAATTTGCAAAAATTACGCAAAAGAATAAACAACATTTCTCTTGAGCTGTTAAATAATTTAAGTACGGTCCCGTACAGAAACTGTAATGAAAATTGCGAAAAAAATTAATTTTGTGCTAAAAATAAAAAGAATTTTACACAAAAAAATCGTTAAATTTTCAACCAAAAAGATCAATTTTTAATCTAAAATTCAATAGTTTAATTATTATCAGTTTAGGAAATTAATCTTGAAATAAAAATAAAAACGAATTTTCAGCTAAAAATGTAATAGTTTAATTTTCAGTTAAAAAAGTATATATTGCCGCCAAAAATAAAATAGTTATATTTTCTAGAAAAAAGTTGATTTTTTAACCCGCAAAAATGAATTTTCAAGAAAAATGTTAATTTTCAACCAAATAGTTCAATTTTAAACTAAAAAGGATCTGTTTTAAACAAACAATGGAATAGTTAAATTTTTGGCAAAAAAATAAGATTTAAAATAAATAAAACGATTTTTCAACAAACTTGTTTAATTTACAACGAAAATGGTGCAATTTTAATAAAATACCTGATTCTTAAAAGAAAAAATTAAATTTTCATCTAAAAAAGATCAATTTTGACCAAAAAAAAAGAATTTTTTAACAAAATATTTGAATTTATAAACAAATGATTGAATTTTCAATTGAAAAAAATTTTAAGCCTATATTGGAAAAGTTCAATTTTCAGTTACCAAAATCAATTTTCAACAAAAAAAAGAAACGAATTTTAAACAAAATACTTAATTTTTAATAAAACAGTTGAATTTTCAACCAAATACTTCAATTTTAAATTAAAAAGGACCTTTTTTAAACAAAAAATGGAATAGTTAATTCTAAGGAAAAAAAGAGTTTTCAATGAAAAAAAGACTTTTCAATACACTTGTTAAATTTACAACCAAATAGTGAAATTTCAACTAAAATGGTGGAATTTTAATAAAACAGTTGCATTTTTAACTAAAAAGTTAACATTTCTACAAGCTTCCTGAATTTCCAATCCAAAAGGACGAATTTTGTACAAAATGGTTAAATTTTCAACCCAAAAATATGAATTTTCAAGAAAAAAAGTAATTTTAAACAAAATTTGTGCATTTTTAATCTCAAAATATGAATTTTAGATTTTCAACCAAATACTTGAATTTTCAATCCAAAAAAATAATTAATTTGAACTCAAAACTACAAAATATCAACAAAAACTGAAATAATTAAGTTTTAAATTAAAAAATTCAATGTTTAACTAAAAAAGACGTATTTTGAACTGAAAAATCTAATTTTTCAACTCAAGAAAATTACTTTTCATATAAAGAAACAAAAAAAATTTCAATCAAAATGATAAATCTTCAATCGAAAAAAAATAACTTTTAACAAAAGAGTTTAACTTTCAACCAAGTAATTTTATCTCAAACCTAAAAGGTAACTTTTCAATTAAAGACATACATATTTCACTGAAATACTTGAATTTGAACCGAAAAGAAGATTTTTTCAACAAGGAAATTTGCTTTCAATTAAAAAAATTTCAATTAGAAAAGATCAGTTTTCAACCAAAAATGGAACAGTTAAATTATAAGTAATAATTATAAGTATAAGTATAATTATCAGTTAGATAAATTAATTTACAGCCAAACTGATGATTTTTCAACTAAATAAATAATTTTTCCAACAAAATTACGAAAAGAAACCTACTAATTTGAATAAAGCACAAAATAATTCAAGCTTTAAAATCAAAAATACCAAAACAGTTAAATTTTTAATCCGAAAATATGAATTTTTTAAAGAAACAAGTTGATTATCAAGCACATAATTAAATTTGTAACTAAAAATATAAGTTTTTTTTTAAACAAAAGCGACGAATTTTGAATAAAATACATCAATTTGAAACAAAAACAGATAATTTTTTAATAATAGAGATACTTAATAAAGAGATACTTTATCCAAAAAAAATAATGGTTTAATTATCAGTATAAAAAATTCGTTTTTAATAAAAAAAACTATTTTTCAACAAAATGGTTAATTTTTCTACCAAAAAGATGAATTTTTGACTAAAAAAGATCAATTTCCAACAAAAATGAAACAATTAAATTTTCAGTTGGAACAATTAATTTTCAATTTACAAAAATGTTCAATCAAAAAAATTAATTTTCAACCAAAGAAAATGAATTCTCAACAATATAGTTGTATTAAAAAAATGGAACAGTTAAATATTCACGAAAACATAATAATTTTCAACAAAAAAGAAACGAATTTTAAACAAAAAATGGAATAGTTAATTTTTAAGGGGAAAAAAAGAGTTTTCAATGAAAAAAAAGGCTTTTCAACACAGCTGTTAAATTTACAACCAAATAGTGAAATTTGCTACTAAAATAATAAATTTTCTTAAAAAAAATTTAAAAAAATGAATTTTCAAACAAAAAATTTTTTTCAACCAAATAGTTCACATTTCTACCAAATTCTTGAATTTTCAACCCAAAAATATGAATTTTCAAGAAAAAAATTAATTTTCAACCAAATTTGTGGATTTCTAATCTCAAAATATGGATTATCAACAAAAAGTTAGATTTTCAACCAAATACTTCAATTTTTTACCAAACAGTTCAATTTGCAAACTAAAAAAAATAATTAATTTGAACTAAAAACTATAAAATGTCAACAAAAACTAAATAGTTGCACTTTCAACTAAAAAAATATAATGAAATAGTTAAATACTTAGTTAACAAAATAAATTTTCTAAAAAAATTATTAAAAAAAACGAATTTTCAAACAAAAAAGTTAATTTTTAATAAACGAGTTCAAATTTCTATAAAATCATTGAATTTCCATGCCAAAATTTCGAATTTTCTATTCAACAGTTCAATTTTCAACCAGAAAATATGAATTTATAACAGAATATAACATAATTTTGTGAAAAAGTTGATTTTTCTTCCAAACTGTGAAATTTCCAAGCCAAAAATGCGAAGTAGTAGAATTAAAAAAAAAATTCATTTTCAACCATATAGTTATGTTTTCAACGAAATAGTTGAATTTTCTATAAAATTGTTGAAATTTCAAGCCGGATGTTCTATAAAACAGTTGAATTTTCAAGAAAAAAGTAATTTGAAACCAAATTTTTGAATTTTCAATCCAAAAGGACGAATTTTCTACAAAATAGTTAAATTTTCAACCCAAAAATATGAATTTTCAACAAGAAAAGTAATTTTAAACTAAATTTGTGAATTTTTAATCTCAAAATATGAATTATCAACAAAAAGGTAGATTTTCCACCAAATACATGAATTTTCTACCAAGAAGTTCAATTTTCAACCCAAAAAAATAATTAATTTGAACCAAAAACTATAAAATGTCAACAAAAACTGAAATAATTAAGTTTTAAATTAAAAAATTCAATGTTTAATAAAAAAATACGTAATTTGAACTGAAAAATCTCATTTTTCAACCCAAGAAAATTGCTTTTCATATAAAGAAACAAAAAGATTTCAATCAAAATGATAAATGTTCAATCAAAAAAAAAAAAAAATTTTTAACAAAAGAATTTAACTT
>JAWWLR010000034.1:106473936-106486307 GCA_035041075.1 Acraspis erinacei | reverse complement strand
TTACAACGAAAATGGTGCAATTTTAATAAAATACCTGATTCTTAAAAGAAAAAATTAAATTTTCATCTAAAAAAGATAAATTTTGACCAAAATCAATTTTCAAATAAAAAAGAAACGAATTTTAAACAAAATAGTTCATTTTTAATAAAACAGTTGAATTTTCAATCAAATAGTTCAATTTTAAATTTAAAAAGACCTGTTTTAAACAAAAAATGGAATAGTTAATTTTTAAGGAAAAAAAGAGTTTTCAATGAAAAAAAGACTTTTCAACACAATTGTTAAATTTACAACCAAATAGTGAAATTTTCTACTAAAATGGTGGAATTTTAATAAAATAAATGAATTTAAAACAAAATAGTTGCATTTTCATCTAAAAAAATAAAATGAAATAGTTAAATACTTAGTGAAAATAATAAATTTTCTAAAAAAATATTTAAAAAAACAAATTTTCAAACAAACTTTTTTTTTCAACCAAATAGTTAACATTTCTACCAAATTCTTGAATTTTACCAACCCAAAAAAATAATTAATTTGAACTAAAAACTATAAAGTGTCAACAAAAACTGAAATAATCAAGTTTTAAATTATAAAATTCAATTTTTAACCAAAAAGGCGTATTTTCATATAAAGGAAAAAAAATTTCAATCAAAATGATAAATCTGCAATCGAAAAAAATTAATTTTTAACAAAAGAGTTTAACTTTCAACCAAGTAATTTTATTTCAAACTTAAAAGGTGATTTTTCAATTAAAGACATACATATTTAACTGAAATACTTGAATTAGAACCAAAAAGAAAATTTTTTCAACAAGGAAATTTGCTTTCAAAGAAAAGGATTATTTTCTACAAAAAAAATCGATTTTTTGACGAAATACATGAATTTGTAATTAAAAAATTTTCAATTAGAAAAGATCAGTTAAATTATCAGTTAGAGAAATTAATTTTCAGCCAAACTGATGAATTTTCAACTAAATAAATAAATTTTCCAACAAAATTACCAAAAAAAAAAAACCTATTATTTGCTGTTTTTTTACCTGATTTACTAAAAGCTATAATAGTAACTGGTAAAGTGTGCCAGTGATATATTGCCTCAACTGGTCGCTGGCTCAAATTTTTGTACAAGACAACTCGACCACTCGAATCTCCGACGGCAACACATTGGTCATCCGGATGGCCAGCGACACACGTAATTCTTCTACTAATTCTATGCCTGTTCACAAAATAATTTGATGAAATTTAGATTAGAATTTATCATAAATTTAATAATAAATCGAAAATTTTTGTCTCACTTAACTATTATTCAAGAACTTACGCTTTCATCGATAAATTCTTTGCTGGATCTAGTCTGAAAACTGTGATTTCTTGACCAACAGCAATCAGATTGTCTCCATAATTTCCAACAATGTCAATATAATATACACTACCCGTTCCCCTAGAATATTTAACACAGATTTACATTTTTTTATAAAATAATTTTCGGAAGAAACGTCGATTTTTTTCCTGTTAATTCAGAGTGTCTACTCGAATCTTTGAAATGAAAAAATTCCCTGACAATTCGTTAAATTTAAAAAAAAGTTATTTTCAGAAAAAAACGAGTTTTTTACAAATTAGTTCAATTTTCAATCAAAGAAGTTAATCTTTAAGTAATAATATTAATTTTTAACAGTGTAGTTCAACTTTAACTCAAGAAGATTAATTTTTTTACCAAAAAGACGAATTTTTAACAAAATAATAAACAAAAGAGTTTACTTTTCAATTTAAAGGAAAATATTTATTTTATACGAATTTTCTACAAAAAAGCACAATTTTTAACAAAAGAGATTACTTTTTATTTAGAATAATAAATCATTAACTAAAAAATAACTTTTTAATAAGCGGGTTTAAGTTTCAACTAAGCACTTGAATTTTAAACCAAAAAGATAAATTTTCTATTAAAAAAGACGAATTTTCAACTTAAAAAAAAGGATAAATATTCAACCAAAATGGAATAGTTAAATTAAAAAAAAAAGATGAATTTTCAACAAAAATTATGAATCTTGAAATGCAATAGTTGAATTTTAAATAAAAAAGACGAATTTTCAAGAAAATAGTTTAATTTTCAACTAAAAAAGATCTGTTTTAAACCAAAAATTGAACAGTTAAATTTTCAGTAAAAAATTAATTTTTCAATGAAAAAAAACGTTCAACAAAATAAATGAATTTAAAACGAAATAGTCCAATTTTCAACTAAGAAAATAAGTTTTTGCCAAAAATAAACTTAGTTAAATACTTAGTTAACAAAATAAATTTTCTAAAAAAAATTAAAAAAAAAAGAAATTATCCATCAAAAAAAGATTTTTAAGTCGATATAATTAGAACAAAAATTTGAACCAAATTGATGATATTTCAACTAAAAAAATAAGTTTTTTTTCCAAAAATGAAATATTTAAATACTTAGTTAACAAAATTAATTTTCTAAAACAGAATAGTACATAATGTTGTCAAACAGTTTGCATTTTCAAAAAACCACATGAATTTTCAACTAAAAAATATAAATATGCAACTAAAAATGGAATAGTTAAATTTAAAAAAAAGATGAATTTTCAATTTGAAAAATAAGTTTTCAATAAAAAAAAAAAAATTTCAACAAAATTATTAAATTTACAACCAAATAGAGAAATTTTCAACCAAAATCGTGCAATTTTAAAAAGATACCTGAATTTTCTAAGAAAAAGTAAAATTGTATATACAAAAAGATAAATTTTCACAAAAAAATAGAAATAAGAAATTATCAATAAAAAAATATTTCTAATTGAAAAAACAACGATTTTTGTAACAAAATAGATTAATTTAAAACGAAATAGTCGAATTTTCAACTAAAAAATGAATATGTAACTAAAAATGGAAAAGTTACATTATTAAACAAAAATATGAATTTTCTACAAAAAAAGACCAATTTTCAACTAAATAGTTGAATTTTTATCAAATAAAATAAAAGATAAATTTAAAACAAAAAATAGAATAGCTAAAATTAAAAAAAAATGATGAATTTTAAACTAAAATTATGAATTTTGAAATTCTTTAATGTTGAATTTTAAATAAAAAAGACGAATTTTCAAATAAGTAGTTGAACTTTTAACAAATAAAAAAAGATAAATTTTCAACAAAAAATGGAATAGTTAAATTTTCAGTAAAAAAATAAGTTTTCAATGAAAAAAAAACATTTTTCAACAAAATTGTTAAATTTACAACCAAGTAGTGAAATTTTCTACCGAAATCGTGCAGTTTTAATAAAATACCTGAATTTTCCACGAAAAAGTACAATTTTACATAAAAAGATCAAATTTTCACAAAAAATGAAAATAAGAAGTTTTAAATAAAAAAAATTTCTAACTGAAAAAAAACAAACGATTTTTGTAACAAAATATATGAATTTAAAACGAAAAAGTCGAATTTTCAACTAAAAAAATAAATATGCAACTAAAAATGGAAAAGTTAAATTTTTAAACAAAAATATGAATTTTCTACAAAAAGACCAATGTTCAACTAAATAGTTGAATTGTAACAAATAAAAAAAAAAGATAAATTTTCAACTAAATAGTTGAATTTTTAACAAATAAAAAAAGATAAATTTTTAACAAAAAATGGAATAGTTAAAAATTCCAAAAAATTATGAATTTTTAACTGAAATTATGAATCTTGAAATATAATAAGCTGAATTTTAAATAAAAAAGACGAATTTTCAAGAAAATAGGTTAACTTTTGTTATAAATGAGTTTAACTAAGCAGTTAAATTTTAAATGAAAGAGATTAGTTTTTACCGAAAATACAATTTTAATGGTTTAATCTTCAATTCAAAACATTAATTTTCAACGAAAGAGATAAATTTTCTATTTAAAAAAAAGACGAATTTTCATGAAAATACATGAATTTTCTACCACAAAATACCAATTTTCAACTAAATAGTTGAATAAAAAAAATATATTCAACCAAAAATGGAATAGTTAAATTTAAAAATAAATTATGATTTCAATTTTAAATATAAATTAAAATTGAATTTTAAATAAAAAAGATTTTACTAAATAAGACGAATTTTCAAGAAAATATTTGGATTTTCAACGACAAAGTTAATTAAAAAAAAAAGTTTTCAACAAAATACAATTATTAAATTTAAAAAAAAAAATATTTTCAGAAAAAAACGAGCTTTCTACGAATTAGTTCAATTTTCAACCAAAGAAATAAATCTTCAACTAATAAAAGTAATTTTTAACAAAACAGTTCAACTTTTAACCAAGAATATTAATTTTTTTTGCCAAAAAGACGAATTTTTAACAAAATAAAAAACAAAGTAGATTAATTTTCAATTAAAATAATGAATCATCTACAAAAAAAAATTAATTTTTCAAGCAGAGATACATTTTCTATAAAAAAGACGAATTTTCAACTAAAGAATATAAATATTCATCCAAAAATGGAATAGTCACATTTTTAAACAAAAACATTAATTTTATAGCAAAAAATACAAATTTTAAAGCAAAAATGAAATAGTTAAATTTTCAAAAAAGTTAAATTTTTAAATAAAATTATAAATCTTCAAATGTAATGGTAGAATTTTAAATAAAAAAGATTCTACCAAAAAAGATCAATTTTCAAGTAAATAGTTGAATTTTCAACTAAAAAAATACATTTATAACGAAAAATGGAATGGTTAATATTTTTAAAAATATGACAAATTTTCAACTAAAATGATGAATCTTCAACTGGAACTCTTGAATTTTAATTCAAGAAGATAAATTGTCTAAAAAAAAACGAAAAAAAGTACATCAATTTTCAACTAAATAGTTAAAGTTTGAAATAATAAAGATACATTTTCAATCATTAAAGGTCCATTTTGAACCAAATATTTTAATTTTCAAATAAAACAGATTAATTTTTAATTTTAAACCAAAAATATGAATTTTCTACGAGAAAAAGACGAATTTTCATAAAAATACATACATTTTCAACCAACTATTTGAATTTTCAACCAAAAAAAGATTAAAAAGATTAAGTCTTAACCAAATTTCAATCAAAAATATTAATTTTCTACCAAAAAAAAAGAATAATTTTTAACAAAATACATGAATTTTGAACCAAATAGTCGAATTCTTAACCATAAAGATTTATTTTATTTAAAAAAAGATGAATTTTTAACAAAATAAGCGAATTTCCAACCAGAAAAGAGAAATCTTCAACCAACCCAGAAGATGAATTTTCAACTTAAACAAAAACGATTAATTATTATCTAACAAAAAAAGAAAAAAGTTTGACCTAAAAGATAAATTTTCAAGAAAATACATTAATTTTCAATGAAATGATTAAATTTTCAACTAAAAAGATGAATTGTCTACAAAAAAATCAAATTTTTGACCAGAAAGAGGAAGCTTCATCCTAGAAGATTAATTTTCTCCTCAAAAAGAAATTTACTAAAGAAGAGATGAATTTTCAACTAAAACGACTAATTTTTCTATCAAAAAACTAAATTTTTAACTTAAAAGATAAATTTTCCACAAAATACATTAATTTTCAATTAAATAATTGAATTTTCAACTATGAAACATCCATTTTTAAACAAAAATAGAATAATTAAATTTTCAATTGAGAATAACAATTATGTGAACGAAAAGGTGCATTTTTAATCAATGATAGGAATCTTCAACTAAGGAAATTAATTATCTACAAAAAATTTGATTTTTAACCAGAAAGATGATGTTTCAAAGAAAATGATTAATTTTCTACTGAAAAAGACGTTAACTAAAAAAGGAATGAAATGTTAAACAAAAACGATGAATTATTATCTAACAAAAAAAGAAAAAAGTTTGACCTAAAAGATAAATTTTCAACATAAAAAAGGAAGAATTTCCAACTAAAAAAGAGAAATCTTCAACCAAAAATGGAAAATTTATATTTTCAGTTCGAAAGTTTATTTTAAGAGAAACAAAAACATCAAAAATAGAACAATTTTCAACTAAAAAAAATTGAATAGTTTAATTTTTTAAATTAATGAATAATCAACTGGTTTAGTTAAAAAAATTAATTTTAAAGAAAAAATTCAACCAAAAACAGAATACTTAAATTTCCAGTTAAAAACATAAATTTCAAACCCCAAAAAATTTAAATCCAGTAATATACAGTTACTTTTACAAATGAAAAACAAAAAAAAATTATTATTTAATTTTGGATAACAATTTAAAAATAATTTAGACACGCTCTCGAAAAAATTCACCGACATTAAAAAAAGAAAATAATTTCATGACATTTTCAGGTTTTTCCCAGACGAGTAGACACCCTAGAATTAAGAATAAAATTTATTTTATTTTAATTATTTGTTCGTACTTACTTGATTTCTTTTGACATAATACAAGTGCCATGCGTTAAATGGTAGACAGCTAAATAAATGTTTCCTGATTGCCCGAGAGTGTAACTAATAAGAGCGTGCTGAACAGGCTTTCCTTTCGTATTTTTGTACTTTAGAATGTGAAAGAACTTCATTTTCAATTCCTTCTTGTCATTGTACTTGATATCTAAATTCTAATTAGGGAAAATCAAAAAATATTCAAAAGTAATTGAGGAAACACAGACGAGGGTGGCGATTCGTGGGGCAAAAAACTCAAATTTAAACAAGAGAATATCATGAAAATTATGTAAGAAAGATAATTAATGTTGGAGATAAAAAATTATAATTATTATTAATTATTATTCGTTCATTTTCCGGTTCACAAACCTTTCCTTTTAAAGAAAATTGAACTGGAAATTATTAGAATTTAAAAAAAACTGAGCAGTTTTTAAAGCAGAAGATAAATTATTTTAATTTTATATAGTTCCAAATTAATACTTGTTCAAATTTTATTTATACGTCAGAATATATTTTAAAATACTTTTAAATATTCTCTTAAATTTTTTGCAAAACGAAAAATCACTTTCTAATTTTTCCAGGCACCTCAAGATATTTTTTTATTTCAAAGTTTTCTCTTTTAAAATGATTTGAAAGTTTCCTAAAGCTTTTAATAAATTAATTTACCTAATAGTTTAATTTTCGACGAAAAATATCAACTTTGAACTAAAAATTTAAATAGTTATATTTTTAGTTAAAAAAAGAAAAATCTGGAATAAACACCTTTTAAAGTAGAAGTTTAATTATTTAAATTTTTATTTTTATTTATACTTAAAAGTTTGTTTTAATCCCTTTTTGAATATTCTCTTGAAATTAATTCTTTTTTTAATAAAAAAATCATTTTCAATTTTCCTAAGGATCTTCATAAAATTTCTCATTCTTTTAAAACATTTCAAAATTATTAAAAAGCTAGTACATTTTTCGTTTCAACAATTCAAAAATCTAGATTTTTTTAAATATATGAGATCTTTTGAAATTGTTAATTATTTTTTGATCTTTTCAAAACTTGTAACTAAAACCTACCAAAATATTATTATTTTTTTTCAAACTTTGATTTTTTTAAAAATATTCTCTTAAAATTAATTTTTCAAAATAAAGAATCATTAAACATTTTTCTACAGAACTTAATAAATTTTGTTTATATTTTAAAACCTTTCAAAATGCTGAAAAATCTATTAATTTTTTTGCTCAAAATGTTCAAAAATCTAAATTTTCTTTAGAATGTTTAAAAATCTTTTCAAGTTTTGAAAGGATTTTTTTATCTTTTCGAAACTTTGAACTTAATATTTTTAAATATTCTGTTAAAATAAATTGTTTAAACTAAAAAAAATAACATAGAATTTTCTCAGGACTCTTAGGAAAAATTTCGCTATTATTTTAAAACATTTTAGAATTCCTAAAAGGCTACAAAATTTTATTTCGAAATGGAACAGCTAAATTTTCAGTTGCAAAAACCAATTTTCAACAAAAAAAACTAATTTTTAACCAAAAAATTATATTTTCAAACAAGAGAATTGAATTTTCAAGCAAAATAATGAATTTTCAACAAAGGAGATTAATTTTCAATAAAAAAGGCACGAATTTTTAACAAAATACATGCATTTTTTTACCAATTAATTGAATTTTCAACTAAAAAATATGAAATTTTGAAGTAAAAATGAAATATTTAAATTTTCAGTTAAAAAAATTATTATTTAAAGAAAAAATTTTTTTTAAATAAAATTAATTACACTTTCAAACAAGAAAATTGGATTTTCAATAAAAAAATATAAAATTTCAACTAAGAACATTAATTTTCTATAGAAAAACGCGAATTTTTAACAGAATACGTGAATTTTCAAACAAGTATTCGAATTTTTAACTTAAAAATATAAATTTTTAGTTAAAAAAAATCCATTTTTTAACCAAAAGAAAAACTAATTCAAACGCGTATATTTGTTTAATTACTAAAGATTTCGAATTGAAAAAATTAAATTTTTAGTTACAAAAATTAATTTAAAAAAAAAACAACTAATTTTGAACAAAATGAATTAATTTTCGAACAGAAAGATGAATTTTTAATAAAAGATGCATTTTCAACCGAAAACGAAATAGTTAAATTTGCAGTTAAAATTTGTTTTAAACTAATTTTGTACAAAATGAATTAATTTTCAAAGAAAAGGATTGAATTTATGAACAAGAAGGTAAATTTTCAACTAATAAAATTATTTTCTAAGAAAAAAGACTAATTTTTAATAGAAAAATATCAATTTTCCATCAATTAGTTGAATTTTTAATTAAAAAAATATCAATTTTAAAGTAGAAATAAAATAGCAACATTTTCAGTAAAAAATTAATTTAAAAAAACAACGAATTTTTAAACAAAATAATTTAATTTTCAAGCAAGAAGATGTATTTTTAACTCAGAAGCTTAATTTTATTTAAAAAATATTAATTTTTAATAAAACATATGAATTTTCCACCAAATAGTTGAATTTTCAATTGAAAAAAATAAATTTTGAACTAAAAACGAAATTGTTACATTTTAAGTTAAAAAATTAATTATCAACAAAAAAAATTGCATTAAAAAAATTTTGTTTTAACCAAAAAGATGAATTTTGGACTAATAAGATTAATTTTCTACAGAAAGACACGAATTTTTAACAGAGTACGTGAATTTTGAAACAAGTATTTGAATTTTTAACTAAAAAATATAAATTTGAAGGTAAAAATTAAATATTTAAATTTTAAGTTTAAAAAATCAATTTTTAAACCAAATAAAAACTAATTAAAACATGTACATTTATTTAATTTATAATTGAATTGAATTAATTAAATTTTTAGTTACAAAAACTACTTTTTTAACAAAATTAATTACTTAACAAACAAAAAAATTGAATTTTCAATTAACAAATAGGAAACTTTCAACTAAAAACGAAATAGTTAAATTTGCAGTTAAAATTTTTATTTAAACTAATTTTTTACAAAATGAATTAATTTCCAAAGAAAAGAATTGAATTTTTAAACAAGAATGTCATTTTTCAACTAATAAAATTATTTTCTAAGAAAAAAGACTAATTTTTAATCAAATATATGAATTTTCCATCAATTAGTTGAATCTTTGATTTAAAAAATATCAATTTTAAAGTAAAAAGGAAATAGTTACATTTTAGGTAAAAAAATTAATTAAAAAAAAACAACGAATTTAAAAAAAAATCATTGAATTTTCAAGCAAGAAGATGAATTTGTAACTCAGAAGATTAATTTTATTAAAAAATATTAATTTTTAATAAAACATATGAATTTTTCACTAAATAGTTGAATTTTCAAATGAAAAAAAAATTTTTTGAATTAAAAACGAAATTGTTAAATTTTAAGTTAAAAAATTTAAAGCCAACACATTAAAAAAATTTGTTTTAACCAAAACGATGAATTTTTAACTAATAAGATTAATTTTCTATAGAAAGACACGAATTTTTAACTAAAAAATATACATTTTAAGGTAAAAATTAAATAGTTAAATTTTAAGGTAAGAAAATCAATTTTTAAACCAAATAAAAACTAATTAAAACGTGTACATTTGTTTAATTTATAATTGAATTGAATTCAAACAATTAAATTTTTAGCTACAAAAACTAATTTTTTAACAAAATTAATTAATTATTAAACAAAAAATTGAATTTTCATATAAGAAAGAGGAAATTTTCAACTAAAAACGAAATAGTTAAATTGGGAGTTAAAATTGGTTTTAAACTAATTTTTTACAAAATTAATTAATTTCCAAAGGAAATAACTGAATTTTCATACAAGAAGGTAAATTTTCAACTGATAAAATTATTTTCTAAGAAAAAGACTAATTTTTAATAGAAAAATATCAATTTTGACGCAAAAAAATAGTTACATTTTCAGCAAAAAATTAATTTGAAAAGATGAACGAAATTTTAAACAAAATAATTGAATTTTCCAACAAATAGTTGAATTTTTAACTGAAAAAGATCAGTTTTTAACTGAAAACGAAATTGTTAAATTTTTAGTTAAAAAATTAATTGTCAAAAAAAAATTACATTAAACAAAATTTGTTTTAACCAAAAAGAAAAATTTCCAACTAAGAAGATTAATTTTCTACGAAGAAGACGAATTTTTTTTAAATACACGAATATTTTACCAAATAGTTAAAATATTCAACAACAAAAAAATACTTTGTGACGAAATAATTAAATTTTTAAACACAACAATGAATATTCAACCAAAAAGATGAATTTTGAACAAATAATATGAATTTTCTAAAAAAAAGACAAGAATTTAAAAAAAATTCATGAATTGAGCTAAAAATAAAATTTTTAGTTTCAAAAATTAATTTTCATAAACAAGCTTCATATTAAAAAAAAAGTGAAATCACAAATATTTTTAATTGAAATTGAATTATGAACTTTTAAAACTGAAATTTAAAAGTTTTTCAATTCAAAAATGTTGTATGCAAATCTTGAACAATTTACACGTGTAAAATAGACATTTAAATTTTTATTTTTATTATTTTAACTTTTTTTCAGAACTTCTAAACATATTTTTAAATCATTCGCATTTTTCCTCAAATTTTTTTGAAATCCTGCCAAATTGAAAAAATGTCCTGATAATTTTCTAAATTAATTTTTAATAACTTTGTAAATATTTTAAAATTTTTTTAAATTTCTCTCTTCAAATTAATTTTTCGAAATAAAAAATCATTTTCAATTTTTTATTCTTTTGAAGCCTTTAAAAATTATACATCAAAATCCAACAATTTGACTAATAAATTACATTTTTTAAATAGAACAATTAAAATTTTAACTTTAAAACTTTATTTTTGTAGTTTAGTGATGAATATTTAATTTACAATTACTGATTTTAAATGAAAATTCAGATATTTCTAAATATTAAGAAATTGCTCTTTTTCTTAATTGATAAATTTAAAATTGAATGGTTTAAAAATGGAATATTTTAGACTGAAATAATAATTTTAATTTAATAAAAGCCAGTGATTATAAATATATTGTTTTGGGCGTTTACATTTGTTTAACTAATAATTTTTTCCAATTTTAACAGTTTAATTTTTAACGTTAAAATCTGGAAACTCTAAAATTGTGAACTGATTCAGAATCGTCTTATAAAATCAATTATTATTTAATATTTAAATCTTGAAGTACAGTACAATTTCAAGAACCATTAATTAATTCATATTCACATTTGATCTACTAAAAACATTTTTTTTTAAATCAGAAATCTTCAATTTTAAACGCTTCTAAATTTTAATTCTTTGAAGTCTTCAAAACTGAATTTTAAAATTCTTAAAATTAAAATCTCTCCGGGCTTAAAAATTCAAAAATCCCAGGTTTTTGAAGATTTCCAGGTCAAAATTGCCACCCTGACAGACTTGATTAATTAAAAAGTTAAAAAAAATGTTTTAATCTGAATACAAATTTACCAAGCTCGAGGTGACAAGTCCACTGTAACAATTCCAAAAAGTTAATTGTCCAGTGTTAATGCAGCCAATAATTGTGTCAGAAACATCTGGATGCAAGGCAATTCCAGTTATTCTGCCTTCAGCTGGCTCAAATTCTCGGACAAAGTCGCCTGTTTGAGCACTGTATGCTCTAATCGTTTGTTTCCATATTATAAACAAAATTCTGTAAGAAAAATTCTTTGTTAAATTTATGAAATAAGATGAAAACAGCTCTGTTTAAACAAATATTTAATAAATAATAATTTATTATTTCATTCTATTGAACCTAATTATCTAGAAAATAAATAATAATATAGTTACAGACTTTCCAGATCAAAACGCTCTAAAAAAAGAGGAAATAGGATGATTTTTCTTGAAAATAGGGGAGTAAATTGTTTTGAATTAAATAAATTTATTAGTCAAGGAATCAAGTTTTTCCTTCTATCCTTGTTTTTTACAACGAAATAATCAAATAACCGTTTGTTATAAATGTAAGAGATGA
>JAWWLR010000034.1:106455183-106466783 GCA_035041075.1 Acraspis erinacei | reverse complement strand
ACAAGACTGTAGGGTCATTTCCTACCTTACCAACGGCCAAATTACACTACAAAGTGCTACGAAGTTCTGCAGGTTGCATAAAGGAAGGTGTTATAAATCATCATTACAACTTTAAAAGTTAAAAACTTTTAAAAGTAGAATTGCTTCTAATTTTTCTTCTAGATAATTATTAATTCGTATTCGCGTCAAAGTTTCAATTTATGGTTATTTTTAAATAAATTCTTAATGTTTGAAAAAATTATAAATGTAAAAAAAATGTTGGTTCGAATTTATAATTTTTGTTAATACACAGACAGTTTTTTGGATTCGGTTAATTGTAAATTTTTTAGAATAAAATTTAAATTATTAAGGGAACGAAAGAAAATTCATAAAAAATAAAATTTCTTAATTTAAGCAACTAAGAAAATTGTTGTTCCTTAAATAATATTTTTGTTATTAAAAATATTATAATATAATTTTTTTGTAAAGTACAAAGTTTTTAAAAATTATTGTCTGAGATTAAAATAGTAATAATTAAAAAAATATATTTCTGGAGGATTAAATTAGGCAAATTAATTCTGGAGAATTAAATTAGGCAAAGGTTCTTTAAAAAATATTATTTAATTTAAATACAATTACTGTTATTTTTAATTTAAGCAATAATTTAAAAAAATATTAAAAAAATGTTTTCTTTGATAAATCATATTCGGACAAAAACGATATTGTTTAATATTTAAAAAATTAATTGTTTAAATTTGAATTATAACAATTTAAAAAAATTATTTCTAGATGATCAATTTTGTTCAAAAAGTGCATAGTATTAAAAAATACAAAAAAAGCATATACAAAAATCGAATTTTTAATTAATAAAATTAAAAAGAGATTTCGAGATAAATCAGTGCTAAATTGTATCCTGAACAATTTCTTTGGAAAATTTTATAAATTAAAAGTATATATTTTTTGAAGTTAGAATTTTTGTGATGACTGAAAAATACCGCAGCACTGTACACTTTCTGATTTATAAAATTCCCTAAATAATAAAATTGCGAAAATATATGAATCTCGAATTAGAAAATTCCCAACGGAAAATTTCCGAATTATAAGATATCCGAAATAGAAAATTTCCTAATTTAAATAACTAATAAACGTTTATTAAATATTATTTATTTATTAAAAATACAATAATCAACCATATTCATCCAAGAAAAATTTTGTTATGTAAATATTTGAAGTTTTTACAATTTATTCTTCGTATTTAAAATAAAAATAATTGAAAAAATACATTACTGGATGTTTCTTTTTAGTTTCGAGATAAATCAGTGCTGAATTGAATCCTGCAAGGTTTGTTTCGAAAATGTTATTAGGTTCGGAGAAAATGTAGGAAGTGGGTTTTTTAGTTCCAGGCGAGAGGCGAACGTGTTTTTTAAACTTATTTCTTTAAACAATTAAATTAAATTAATTAAATTAAAAATGTATTTTTTGATGAAAATATTTTATTATCGTATCTTTAATAAATAAATAATATTCATTACATTTTTTTTAAGTATGACGAGAATTCCGAATTGGAAAATTTACAAATAATAAAATTAACGATCTGAAAAATTTACAAAAAATAAAATTCCCGAAAAGTTTATGATATTACTGAATAGTAAAATTCCCGAATTATAAAATTCCTGAAATTGGAACAATCTAAAAAATGTAATAAAAATAAAAAAGTCGAGTATTTTTATTAAAGAAAAGTTTTATTTAATGTTTAAAGTCTTTTTAAAAATTATTTTTTTAATTAAGAACAATTTTTTGTATTGCTTAAATTAACGAAGTTTATCATTCGGAAATTTTCTAGTTCGGGTAATGAGCAAAAAAACTAGAATTTTCTTTACCTTTTCTATGAAAGGATGCAAGTGAATAATTTTTTAAATAATTGAGAACTATTTTTCACAAAAAATACAACTCTTCACATTAATTAATTGCGGAATTAATCCCAGAAAATTGTAACTTTTCAAGATCCACAGGGGAAAATAATGTTTAAACAAACTAAAATTGTTTATAAATTAAAAAAATGCCTGTCAAAAATGTCCAATATCCTTTAAAAAAAATATATTACTCTCTAAATTCCTTAATTGTGCCATTAATTCTAGAAAATAATAAAGTTTCATAATTTACAGCGGAAAAAATATTTTAAACAAGTCGAAATTGTCCACATAATTGACAAATACGCTAGACACGAAAAAAACGTTTTATTCATTTATAGACGGTATCATTTATCCCGAAAAATAATAACTTTTTAAGATTTTCTGGGGGAAAAATATGGTTTAAACAAACAATAATTGCTTAAACGATTTAAATTTAGTTACAAAATAATTAGAAACTTGTTACTTATTGAATAAATATAATCTATGACTATTTTTCATTTTCGGTGCATTTTCTGGGCACAATACAAGGGACTTGATGGGCTCAAAATTAAAAGCTATTGGGAGGAAATTATTCCTTGAACATTCCATAAGCACGGGTTAACGTTAATCGATAAAAAAAAAGAATTTATTTTTCCGGAAAACCAAACAAATAGGGTGGGGAGGGGGAATGTACAACAAAGATAAAAAATCGGATCATTTTTATTCATTATTATCTGTTGTTTGTAAAATCTTCAATGAGAACTTGTTAAAAAAATTAATTCGTACGTTATATAAAAACAGAATCAAATTTCAGCAACGTTGATAAAAATATAAAATAATGTCTATCTCACATCTATTTAAAATTTTAATTTCTTAATTTTTTTATAGCGACACGTGGATGTTTCAGACACGTTCGTTTCTAATTTAGTACAAATATGAGTGTAATAATTAAATACATTAAGAAAAATGTTTAATACCTCAATAAATTAAGAAAAATCTTGTGCCTGATGGCTAGTAAATAGAAAACAATTGTTATGTAAAGTAGTTTCTATAAAAATGAAATAAATGTTGGAGAGGTGACAGATATAAATGATGCAACTGTGTTTGAAAAACTTATTGTTAAAGTCTATTAATAAGCAATGTGTTAGAACTCGGAAGACTTTCCCATCAATCACTTTATTCAAAAAATAGAATCCAACAACTTAAAATGTTTGTCAGAATCTATAATAAGAAAAAATACCTTCCTTCTTCTCCTTTACTCACTCCTACACCCCCTAAATTCCCCTCTACCCGCACTCACTTCACGGTTCGCCCTCCCGCCTGAACTTCTTCTACCACTACTTCCACATCTCCTCGCTTCCCAATTGAATTTTTGATTTTTCATTATTATTCGTGCTTAAAATTTTCATTTTCAATTGAATTTAAAAATTTTGAAAATGCTATTACTCTGAGAGTATTTTTTTACTATAATTATCCGTATATAGAATTTTAAAACTCAGAAAAAAGTGGTCTCAAAAATTTTCAAAATGCACTCACTTTTTGAATTTGTATCGAAAATGGCTGGTGAACGAACTCGTTTTTTCTTTTGGGACCTAAAAAAGAGTGCCAAAGATGGATTCGATCCGTTCATTTTTTCAAGAGTTATTGTGTTTACGGACCGCCGGACGGCCGGAAGGCCGGACGGACGGACAGACAGACGCCATCTTAAAAACTTCATTATCGGATTCAAGGGGTCACGAAACGTGGAGATACGTTTAAACATGGCGGTGTCAAATTTCCGACAATTCTAATACTTTCTCAATCATAAATGACGAGAAAAATAAAAAATAAAATTTTAATTAAAAATATAATATCGTTGCATGAGTCTAATGATAACTACTGTTGCGCTAGTGAATGAGTAAAAGGTCGAATCTAATGAGATAACCTTGTGAACTAATGAATGAAATTTCCGAGTACAACTCAGACGCTGAGGGGATTCCCCACAAATTTTCAAGGTTTTTTTTTCATTGAAACGTTTCACAAACTAAATAATATAAAAAATACATAAACAAAAGATTAAGGCTTATTATAAAGATTAATTTTTAATTCTGAAGATTTCAATATATTTGATAATTCAAATTTTATAAAGGTTTCAACAAATTTAAGACAAAGCGTAGATTTGTGAAAAGTTTGAAAGGCTTCAAGAGAATAAAATTTTTTCCTAAGATTCCAGGGAAAAGTGCCAATTATTTTTTATTTTGTGAAATGAATGATAAGAGGAAATTGCAAAAGATTTTTAAAAATTTCAAATAATTCCATAAACTTTATAAAAAGAATATGGAAGATTTTAAAGCAACATTTTTTTAATTTGCACGATTAAAAAATTTCAGAAAAAAATCAGGTAAGTTTTTGAGATATTTAGAAGTTTTTACAATATTCAAAAATAATTTTAAACTTGGAAAAATTTCAAAAGATTAAAAAAACTCGAATCATTTAAAAAGATATTTAGTGGTTAAACAACTTTTTTTAAGAATGAAAATTTAAATTTTTAAAACGATTTTTAATTTTGAGAATTTAATTCTAAGCGAATATTTAAACAGATTTAAACCTTGCAAATTATGTCAGAAATTGTAAAAAAATTTAGAAGATTTTGATGGCAATCTTTTTAATTTTGCAGAATTTGAATAAAAGTTTAAAGAAGAATTCGAATTATAAAAAAATTATTAAGACGATTTGGAAGTCTTAGAAAAATTAAAAATTATTTTAAAATTTCAAAAGACTTCTAAAAACATCGAAAAAAATCTAGAAGATTTTGATATTTTGTTTTTTATGAGTTCAAGTGTTATTGATTTAAAATTAAAGTTTGGTTGGATTGAAATATCAACAATTACATTTTTCTTTAATTTACTTTTTTGTTTAAATTTTGATTTGCCATTTCTGAATTTTTTAAAAATCTTTTTGAATTCTTTCAAGAAACTTCGGCGCACTAATTTCCCGTTTTTCAGAGAAAACTGCGTTCGTTTTCCAACATTTTGTTAAATATTAATTTATTTGCATAAAAGTTTAATTATTCGGTTAAATGTTTTTTTGTTCACTGAAAAAAATTTGTACCTGAAAAGCCATCTATTCCATGATTTATTTAACATTTGTCTTCTTTACTTGAAAATTCACCTATTCAGGTGACCAATTCACCTTTCTGCTTCAACATTTATTTATGGTTACAAATTTAACTATTAAGTTGAAACTTCCTTTAAAAATTCAAATTTGGTTGAAAATAAATGTATTTTGTTGAATATAATTTTTTTGGTTGAAAATTATTATTTTTGGTCGAAATTGTATCTCTTTCATTAAAAATAAGCTTTTTTTAAATTCCAAATTAATTTTGTTAACTGAAAATGTAACTATTCCCATTTTTGTGGAAAATTGTTCTTTTTTATAGAAATTTATTCGTCTTAGTTGAAAATCCATCTGTTTAGTAGAAAATTTACCTATTTTTTTGTTCCAAATCAATTTATTTTGTTGGAAATTTGCCCTTTTTGGTGTTAAAAATATAAATTTTGTTGTTGTTGAAGATTAATTATATTAGTTAAAAGTTAATTAATCTGCATAAAAATTCAACTCTTTTGTTGAAAATGAATTTTTTTAACTGAAAATTTAACTATTCCCTTTCTTGTTGAAAATTGATGTTTTTTATGGAAATTTAATCTTCTGGGTATGAAATTCATCTTTATCGTTGAAAATTTGACTTTGTTGTTCAAAATAAATTTATTTTGTTGAAAATTTTTCCTGTTTGGGCTAAGAAATAATTGTATTGGTTAAAAATTAATTATATTAGTTAAAAGTTAATTAATTTGTTTAAAAATTCAACTATTTTGATGAAAATTCCTTTTATTTTTTGGTTGACAATAGAACTCCTATTAGTTTGGAAACTACTTTAAAAATTTTAATTTGGTTGAAAATTCATGTATTTTGTTGAAATTAATATTCTTTTGGTAGAAAATTAATATTCTCAGTTAAAAATTCATCTCTTTGTTTAAAAATATTTTTTTAAATTGAAAATTAATTTTTTTCACTAAAAATTTAACTATTCCCTTTTTGTTGAAAATTGACCTTTTTTATAAAAATTAAAGCTTCTTGGTTGAAAATTCATCTTTATGGTTGAAAATTTGACTTTTTTGTTCACAATTAATTTATTTTGTTGAAAATTTCTCCTGGTTTGGCTAAGAAATAATTATATTGGTTAAAACTTAATTATATTAGTTAAAAGTTAATTAATTTGTTTAAAAATTCAACTATTTTGTTGAAAATTCGTTTTATTTTTGGTTGGCAATTTAACTCCTATCAGATTGGAAATTACTTTAAAATTTAAAATTTAGTTGAAAATTCATGTATGTTGTTGAAATTAATCTTTTTTTGGTAGATTATTATTTTTGGTTAAAAAATCATCACTTTGATTAAAAATAAGTTTCACTTATTGAAAATTAATTTTTTAAACTTAAAATTTAACTATTCTCTTTTTTGTTGAAAATCAATCGTTCAAAATTGAACTATATTTTGTTGAAAATACATTTTTTTTAAATAAATTTTTTGAGTGAAAATAAAGTGAAACCCTTCTATTGCGTCGGTTTTGAGACTGACGGTGCTCGCCTAAGTGACAACCGCAGAACTTGCGCACCCCGCTCAGCTCCTATTAGACCAACCTACGGCGCGGCGTCCATTCTCGGAAAGGCTATAGAAGGAAGGGCTATTAAAGGGTCTCACTGTATATCTATTTCGCTTTTATTACAAAATTGATCTTTTTTAATTGAAAAATCCCTTTTTGTCTTTTTATTTCGCTGAAAATTCAATTATTTTGGTAGAAAATGAATATTTTTCGGTTAGAAATTCAACTTTTTTGTAAAAAATTCCTCAGTTCACATAGGAAACTTAGAATGATAATTCTTTAAATTATCTACATTTGGTGATTATTCAAACGCCTGGAGGTGATTTGATAAAGATATATGAATACAATTAAGTAATGTAGAATTTAGAAAAAATAATTTAGATAATTTAAAAGTTACTTTATTGCCGAATAATGATTAACTACCTTGTGGAAAATTCATCTTTTTCGTAGAAAATTATTCTTTACTGTTAAAAATTTATTTATTTTTTAAACTGAAAATTAAACTGTTCAATGTTTAGTTAAACATTAAACTTTTACCGTTCACAATTCAATTGTTTGGACAAATATTTGTATTTTTTAATAAAAAATGCAAGTATTCCAGTTAAATATTGATCATTTTATGCAGCTGAAAATTCATCTATTAAATTAAAAATAAAATTACTTTGTTGAGAGTTAAAATATTTAGTTAAAAATTAATTTTTTTTCTGGAGCATGATTTATTATTTTAATTAAAAATTCATTTCTTTCCTTGAAAAATAAGCTATTTAACTGAAAAAATTTTTTCTTTGGATAAAAAGGAATTTTTCCCTACATATTAACTATTTTGTTGAAAATTTGTTCCTTTTTTTGTCAAAAATAATTTTTTTAACTGAACATATGGAACTACTATTGCAGTTTTGGTGGAAGAATGATCTCATTTAGTTGAAAGTTCATATTTCTTTTTTTAAACATTGATTTTTTTACTTTAAAACTTAATTATTAAAGTTTTGGTTTAAATTTATCTTCTTTAGTAAAAAGTATTTTTTAAGGAATCTGTATTATCATCAGAGAATAACAGAATTTCTAGACGTCTTTACAGGCTAGATTTAGCCATGAATTTTTCAGGAAAAATTTATCTTAAAAAATAATTTTGTCGTTGTTGAAAATTTAATTATTTCAGTTGAAGATTCATCATTTCAGTTGAAATTAAAATTGAAAATGGAAAAAATTGAAAAAATTTGAAATGAAAATTCAAGCACTTCGTTAAAAATTCATGTATTTTTTTTTAATAAATTGAATTTTTTGGTAGAAAATTAATCTTTTTATTTAAAAATTAATCTTATTGTTTAAAAATTCATCTTCTTCTTTGGTTAAAAAATGAACTATTCCAGTTGAAGATTCATTATTTTATTGTCAAATGCATTTATTTTGAAATTTTTGTTCTGTTGGATTAAAGGATGTTTAGAATGAACGTCATGAATTAAATTAAATGTTTGTGTTTTGCAGCAAATATGAATATATTTTTTTCATCAAATCAAAATTTTGCCTCCCCAAATTGTCTTCACTAAGGTAAATTATTCATGACTTATAATTTTTTCTATGACATGTCATTTTTTAAATTAGCCAATTTTTTACAAAAATGTTGTTGGGTATAATTTGCCTGAGGACGACCGACAAACGTTGTAAGATGTAATTTTAATTTTCAACAATTAAAATTTTATTCGAAATAATCCTAGTCTTTTTATTTCAATTTGGTCGCAACGGAAATAGAACCCAGGTTTCTATTAAGGTAATTAATTTTTTTGCTAGGAAATTCAACTTTTGGATAGAAAATTAACTCTTATGTTAGAAAATCATATTTTTGGGTTTAAAATTAACCTTGTTGTAAAAAGTAATTGTTTTATCTAAAAATTGCATGATTCACTTCTAGGTCGAAATTGATCCTTTATAAAATGCAAATTCAATTATTTGATAAAAATTAAAGTATTTTGTATCAAATTCGTTCTTTTGGTTAGAAACTTAATATTTTTTGTTAAAAATTCATATTGTTTAAAGATTTAATTTATTGGTTGAAAGTATAGCTATTCTATTTTTAGAAAAATAATCTTCTGGGTTAAAAAATCATTTTTTGGGTTGAACTGTTTTGTTGAAAATTAATTTTGTTAAAAATTTGTCTTTCTTAGTCGAAAATTAATCTTCTTGGTTGAAAATTCAACCCCTTTAATTAAAAAAACAACTGTTTGGATCTAAATTAATCTTGTTTAGTTTAGGATTCGACAGTGTGTCAAAAAATTAAATTATTTAGTTGAAAATAAATTTTTTTTTAAATTGAACTGTTTCGATAAAAATTAAACTTTTTGGTAGAAAATTAACTTTTCTGTTAAAAAATCATATTTTTTCGTTGAAAATTTAATCTTTTTGTAGATAACACGTCCATTTGGCTTTAAAATTAAAAAACTTTGTTGAAAATAATAACATTTTGTTAAGTTTTTGTTTTAATTAATTGTTTTAAGATTTCAGATTCATGGGCAAATTTAAAATGATTGTTTTGTAATGAATTTCAAACAATTCGAAAATAATTAAAATTTGTCAAAACTTTTAAAGAATTTGGTTAGGTTTCACGAAAATTGAATAAAAAATAATTAGGTTCCTATGAAAAATTAAAATAATTATTTATTTCGAAAGATTAATCGGAAGAGACTATTTAAAAATATTTACAAACATTGCAAAAGATTTCAAAAATTGTCAAAGAAGAAGCTGAAAGATGTTAAGGCAATTTTTTTTAATTTTGCAGAATTTCAAAAAAATTAGGAAAAATTTAAATAATTTTTATATATTAGGAAGTATATATGGTCTAACAAGATTGAAAATAATGTTCTCAATATTAGTATAAAAATTTCTATTGATTTTTAATTTTTGAAAATGGACTTCAAGAGAAAATTAAAAAAAAGGTTCTTAAACCTATCAAACGATTTCCGAAAATTTCGGAAAAGAGTGAAAGAAGTTTTTAAAGCAAAATATTTTAATTTAGTAAGATTAAAAAATTTAAAAAAATGAAGTAAAATCGATACAATTCAAGAAATATTAGTAGAATTGAAGAAATTCACAAATAAACTTTAGACGCTTTGAAAGAATTTCGAAAGGTTTCAAGAGATTAAACAATTTTTTTAATTCCTGGGAGAAATTAAGAAGGTAAGGCAATTTTTTTACATTTTGAATGATTTATCAAAATGTTATGAAAAGTTCAAGACAATGAAAAATATTTTTAGGAATTTAAGACGTTTTAAATAGATTAGAAATATTTGAATACTTGGAAACATTTTCGAAAATTTATCAAATATTTCTTGATTTGTTTAGGACTAGTCCTAAGCATGTTTTAGAAAGACTCGAATTTTTTCTGATATTTGGTAAAATCATATAAAAGAAAATAAATGTTTAAAAATCTTCTAGATTCTTTTTTGGTACTTCTGAAATATTCAAAAATCTTTTATTAATTTTCTCAAAAATTTTATAAAAATTATATTTATATAAATTTAAAAACTTTCAAATAGTAGTTATTTGCAATTTTTATGTTCTATTATTATAAATATTATTTTATATTTTTTATTTTATTGAAAAAAAGTTTTAATTTTGTGAATTTCAAGTAGTACTCACATTTTCAGAAATGTTTTGCTAGTTATTTTGTTGCTGGTAACTCAATTGAAGTCTTTTTGGGATGAAAAATATCTTTTCTGAAAATTTATATTTTTGATTTTGATACCTTATATTTTTTAATACAAATATTGCATCTTTCTTGGATAAAAACGCAACTCTTTTGTTGAAAATTGAAATATTGTTTAGAAAATTTACTTTTGGTTTGAAATTTGTTGAAAAGTCGTTGAAAAGTCATTTAAAAATTTTTTTATGAAAATTCAACTCCTTTTTTGATAATTTGTCTTTTTTTTTAAATTCACATTTTTAAGTACAATTTCTATTCCTCTTTGAAAAAATGCAATTGTTTGGTAGTAGATTTAACAATTGAAAAGTCATACTTTTTGTTTGGAAATTCTGCTGTTTTTTTGAAAATTTATTTTTTGTTTAAATTTATTAATTTGGTGTTGTAAAGAGTAGAGAAATTTTTTCTACACGAAAATTCAGTTTTTTTTTAAATAAAAAATGAATCTGTTTTAAAACAAATTTAATCTTTTTTGGATCAAAACCTTTTGTTTGAAAAGTCTACCGTTCTGTTAAAAATTATTATTTGATACTTTTTGTTTAAAAAAAATTAAACTTTTGATTTAAAATTTATATTTTGGTGTTGAAAAATTAACTGAAATCTTTTCTGGATAAACGTTCATTTTCAAAAAAATTGTTATTGTTTTTCATACAAAATTCATCTGTTTTAGTATATTTTTCATCTTTCTTGGATAAACATGCTACTATTTAATAGAGATTTTAACTATTTTGTTAAAAATTCATCCTTTTTGGTAAACACAATTCGTCTTTTTGGATTAAAAATTTAATTTTTTTCGTAGAAATTTATTTTTTGTTTAAAAATTGATACTTTCATCTTAAAAAGTCACCTGGAAATAAAAACTCATCTGTTTTCAGAGAAATTTAATCTTTTTTGACTTTGTTTAAAAAAAATGAAAATGCAACTTTTTGGTTTAAAAATATTATTCTTTGCTTGAGTATTCAACTATTTTGTTTAAAAGATTTCGTTGAATCACTTTGTTAATTACTAATTTTTTTTTGAAGATTTATATTTTTAGTTGAAAATTCATCTCTTTGTTTGAAAGTTGAACTATTTTGTTAAAAATTAATCTTTTTTAATTGATAATTTAAATATTTGGGTAAAATTTAAACTAAATCGTTAAAAATTTATTCTTTTAATTGAAGGCTTATGTCTTTAGTTGAAAATTTAACTGTTTAGTACAAAATCCTTTTTTTTGTTTAAAATTAGTTCATTAAATAAAAATGCAACTTTTTCATTTTACTAAGATTTATACTTTTAGTCGAAACATCTCCTTTTTTGTAAAAAAATATTTTTCTTGGTTTGAAATTTCATGTTTGTTAGGCAAAAGTGCATAATTTTCGTGGAAAATTAATTTTTGCTGAAGTCATATTTT
>JAWWLR010000034.1:106438627-106453456 GCA_035041075.1 Acraspis erinacei | reverse complement strand
GAATACTAATGCTAGTATTTTGGTTTACTTTAGTTTGCTGGGGGGGGGGGGGAGTTCCGTTGTCAACGACAGGGGAGTTAAAATAAACTAAAATTGATTACGTATTTTTCGGACGATCCCGGATCTTAAAAACAAATAAAGAAATAAATTAAAAAAATAAATAGTTAATAAAAAATTGATATTTTGTGTGCAAAATGGTTAAACATACATACTTTACATATGAGTAGGATTCTGCTAGGTGGGTATACGACCGGGCTTCAGACGTTGAACCTGACCTTGAAAAACCGGAACGAATCATTTTTCGAGAGGAGTTGTAATTCCAACATAAATCAGGATAGATATCACGTAAATTTTAGATAAATAATTCTAGGAACTTACAGCCATAAAGTGGAATTTCCATGATTTGGGAATTTGTCACCACAAGATCACTTCTACCTAAAAGAAAAAAAAATATTTTTTTTTTAAATTTATATGAAGAGAGTTTAGGATTATTGAAGAATTATATTATCTCTTTGCAAAAAATTTTAAAATTCGGTGAATATTGTAGGTATTAACTTTTTTGAGAAAAAGAAATGGGAATTACCCTGTAATAATTTGAGATCATGGTCAGGACGAAAATAAATTCTCCCGTTATCCTTGACTTCGATAAATCGTCATTTCTAGGCATAAATCTTTTATTATGTTTTTATTTAACATTGAATTTGACTTTAAATTTGTTAATCAAAAATATTTTTAGAAAACGGATGAAAATGAAATCCAGGGGGGGGGTTACTTTCCACTTTTTATAATTTCTTGTTTTCTATTTATTTTTTTAATTTTAATTTTGAAAACAATTAAAAAACAACCGACATGAATTTATGAAAAGTGAAAGTCAAAAAGTGAAATAATGGTCCCCTGGGATCAAAGGAATAATCCTCAAAAAAGTTTCCAGCAGCTTCGATTTAACAATAAAAGCAATGAATTAATTGGCAACAATCATAATAACAAAGGACACGTATTGGAATTTCCTGAACATCTCATCCCGTTCTTTGAGGTCTATAATAAGTGTCGTCTCATCTACAATCAAGTTTCCTTATTCTGAGAAGTGTCCTCCGTTGTTTACTTCAATCTACGTATGATCCCAGCACCAATTTATTTTTTCAATTTTTACAGATTTTTAATTTTTATACATTGAAAACAAGTTAATTATCACTTTTAAATTCAAATTTAATAGTCTTATAATCTTTTCTTTTTTGACCATAGTTCGACCCTACCCCCCACCCCCATAAAAAGTAACGCAGACCAAAATTCTTTCAAAACAAAAAATAGTGTAATTTTTAATGAAAATAGGGAAATAAATTTGTTTAAATAAAATAAATGTTTACAGTAGCAGCAAAATTCATTTTCAATCAAACAGTCGCATTTAACAGCCAAATAGTTGAACTTTCATGCAAAATAAAAAATTGTAACAAAATAATTACATTTCATATTAAATAGTTAAATTTTCAAGCCAGACAATTTTTTGAAAAACAGTTTTGGATTTTTTTTGGAAAACTTCAATTTGAAACCGAGAAAAGCTCATTTTCAAGTAATGAAAATATTAAATGATAGATTTAAACTTTAAATTAAAATATTTTTTGCTTCAAACATGGAATTATTCAATTTTCGGTTATAACAAATTAATTTTTAAAAAACAAAGAAAAGAGAATTTTCAACCAAATAGTAGTTGAAGTTTTAAAATAAAAGATATTAATTTTTTATAAGAAACAGTTAATTTTTCAACTTCTAAAGGATAAATTTATAACAAAAATGGAACTGCTAAATTTTCAGGTAAAAAGCTTTAATTTAAAAAAAAATCGAATTTTCCATCAAGAACGTAAAAAGATGATTTATTTACAAAGCAGTGGAATTTTCAACCAGAAAATATAATTTTTGAACAAAAAAGTTTATTGTCTACAAAATGGTTAAATTTTTATAAGAAGAGTTTAATTTTTAAATTAGTATTTAAATTTTCAACCAGAAATATGGATTTTGAAACAAAAAGTTCATTTGCAACCAAATGATTTAATTTTATACCAACTTGTTGAATTTTTAATTTAAAAAAAGATTTTTTTAACAGTTAAATTTTCAACCCGGATAAATGAATTTTAAACAAAAATTATGAATCTTGAAAAATACATTGTTTAAAAGTAGGATAATTGTTAAAAATATATTTGACTTTCTAACAAAAAACCGACAAATTTTTAAACCGAAAAATTAGTTTTTGAACAAATAAATAAATTTTCTACAAATAATTAAATTTTTATAAAAATTGCTTAATTTCTAATGAAGAAGTTGAATTTTCAACCAAATAATTAAATTTTATACCAAATTCTTGAATTTGCAATCTAAAAAGACGAATTTTCTTCAGAACAGTTTACTCTTCAACACAAAAATATGAATTTTCTACTAAAATTATGAATCTTAAAAAAAATGCATTTAGTAAAAAAGCGTATAAGTTTAAACAAAGCAGTTGACTTTCCAACAAAAACGAACGAATTTTCGACCCAAACACATAATTCTTCAACAATTGAGTTAATTTTTTACAAAACAGTTAAATTTTTATAAAAGTAGTTAAATTGTCAACTAAAAATATGAATTTGTGACACGAAAAGTTAATTTTCAAGCAAATAAATAAATTTTATACCAAATTGTTAAATTTTCAATAAAGAAAAACGAAGTTTCTTCCAAACAGTTTAATCTTTAACAATAAAATATGAATTTTCCGCTAAAATTATGAATTTTCAAAAACAAAAAACGCATTGATTAAAAAGCAGTATACCTTTACATAAATTAGTTAACATTCTAACAAAAACGGGCGATTTTTCATCCCGAAATTATAATTTGTAAACAAAAGAATTAATTTTCTCTCTCTCTCTCTCTGTGTGTGTGTGTGTGTGTGTGTATATTGAACCAAAAATGCCATCTTTAAGTTCACAGTGTTAAAAAATTAATTTTTAACAAACAAAAAGTGAATTTTCAATTAGTTGAATTTCAAAAAATGAAGACGACTTTTTAATCAAATAGTTGAATCCTCAACGAAGAAGATGACTTTCGAACAATAAAATCTCAATTTTTGAACCAAAAAGACGAATTGAAAATAAAATTGAATTTTCAACCCAAAAATCTGAATTCTCAACTAAAATTATCAGTCTTCATAACAAAATTGTTTTTTTAATTATTATACATTTAAACAAAGTAGTCGACTTTTGAACAAAACCAGACGAATTTTGACTAAAATGTTGAATCTTAAAAAAATTAATTTTCAGCAAAAGAATTTTAAACAAAACTTTTATGTTCTTTAACCTTTTTTAAAATTTTGAACAAACAAACTACTTAATTTTTTTTATTTCTTTAAAATATCGGAGCTTTCCCCTTCTTCATTAGAAAAAAACATTTTCGAGTGACCGGTAGCTGAGGCAGTAGCGCTCCGGTTGCACAGTCAGAAGATTCTGTGTTCGATTCTCGCTGCCTCCACTTTTTTATTTCATTAGAAACAATGTTTAATTAAAATTTTTATAAAACTCTAATTTCCTTCAGATATTAAAAAAAAATATTTTTTAAAATGATTTTTTATGGAAAAACTGTCCTTTTTAGTCTTGAACATTTTGTTCGCAAAAAAAAAACGATTTTTGTTCAAAAAATTAATCTCTCCGTGAGAAAAAGGTAACTAAAAACAAGTATTGGCTGTATAATGATTTAAGATTACTGAAGGAAATTACATTTGTAAATATTTTAATAAATAAAAGAAGGAAATAAATGAAAAAAGTGCAGGCAGAGAGATTCGAACACGCAATCTTCCGGCTCTAAAACCGAAATTGGATATTTTCAGAGTTTACGAATAACCAAAAATTAAAGTTATTAATGAAAATTTGTAGTCATATAAAATATTCAATAAGTGGCACAAACCTAATATTAAAGAATTAAAAATGTGGTAAAATAATGTGTTCATGATTAATGAGACGAAAAATATTTTCTGAATAAGAAAAAAACAGGTTTCGAAGATACTAATAATGCCACAGCAAACAGATGTTATGAGTTTTAGATTTCTTTAGCTTCAACATCTAGCGGTTTTGCGAATGGAAATTTTCCTAGAGAAAAATTTAAATTTATTTTTTTGGACACAGTGAAAAATAGATGATGCCGAAACGTTTGATAATTTTGTTATTCTTGAATTCAATAATCTACTAATTAAAAAAAGAAGATTAATGATCAGAGATATCATAATCCTAATAAATTTCAAAGAAGACGAGAAAGTAATTTTTAGTTAAAAATAAAAATTTGAATAACTGGAAAAAAGCAGTTTGGTTTGAAGAATTATATCAATATAATTTTCTTAAGATTCTTGAGAAAATCTAAACAGATTTTTGAAGATTGCGGATATTTCTATAAAGGATCTAGAAAATGTAAAAGAATTCGTTTTTTAGGATATTTTCAAATTTTAAGAAAAATTCAGGTCATATTATATATATTTAAGACTTTTGGAAGTTTAGAAAAAATTCAAAAACGCTTGATACATTTTCTGAAATCTTTTCTAGTTTGAAAAAATTTTTATTTCCAAATCTTTAAAAATCTACATTTTGTTTTTAGTTTTTTGAAATGTTTACAAATTTTTAAATTATTTATGAAATTCTTTCAAGAGTTTTAAATGTTTCAAGAATATTCGAATTTCTGATTTTTCTTTTAATTTATCAAAATTTTAAAAATTAATTTAATATCTTATATTTTTGTTTTCCACAATTTTAGAAATCTTTACCAATCTTTTGAAATGTTTCAAACTTGTCTTTAAAAATTAATTTTTTAAAATAATAAGTCTTTTGAAATTTTCCCAGGAACCTTAAACAGATTTTTTTATTCTCATGAAACCTTTCATAATCCTTGAAAAGCTTCTAAATTTTATGTCAAAATCATAAAAAAGCCATATTTTGCTTAAAAAATTTTGTAAATATTTAAATGTTTTAAGTTATTTTTAATTTTTTCAAAACTTCCAGATATTTCTTGAACTTAATCGAATTTTTAAAATTTTATAATATGGCAAAGTTGAAGTAATTTTCTTTACAATTTTGTACATTTTTCTTCGACATTTCAGAAAATTATTTGAAATGTTTTGGAATCTACTTAAATTTTCTCTGAAAATTCACATTTCAAGATAAAAAATTATTCAAGAATTTCTCAGGGATCTTAAACAAAAATTTTTATTCTCATGAAACCATTCAAAATCCTGAAAAAGCTCCTAAATTTTATGTTTAAATCTTCGAAAATCTACAATTTGTTTGAAGTTTTTAAAAATCTTTTCAAGGTTGAAGTTGTTTTTGAGTTCTCAGAAAATCATTTGAAATGTTTTGAAATCTTTTTAAATTTTCACTTAAAATTCATTTTTAAAAATAACAGGTTATGTCTTTCAAACTAATTACAATTTTCCCTATCTTTTTGAATTTCTCTTATAATTCACTTTTTGAAATAAAAAATTATTCGAAGTTTTTCCTGGACTCTTAAGAAGATTTCTTTCTTTTCATAAAACCTTTCAAAATTATTGGTTAAAAGCTTCTAAATTTCCTTTCTATATCATGAAAAATCTACCAATTGTTTTAAGTTTAAATTTTTTCAAAACCTACAAATATCACAAATATTAAACTGACTTTAGGAAATCATTTGTAATGTTTTGAAATCTTTTTAAATTTTCTCTTAAAATTCTGTTTTAAATATAAGAAACTATTTGAAAATTTCCCAGGAATCTAAAAAAAAATTTTATTTTCTTAAAAAGCTTCTAAATTTTGGTTTGACATTTTCAGAAATCTAAATTTAGTTTTTTTTAAATCGTTACAATTTTTCAAATTATTTATAATGTTTTTCAACATTTTTATATTTCTTAAAATAATTCAATTTGAAATTTTCCCAGTAATATTAAGAAATCAAAATTTTTAATTATTTTGTAATCTTTTCAAAACTTATTCAAATTTCTTATAAAATGTTTTCATTGAGCAAAATTGAAAAAATTTTCTATAAAGTTAATGTTCTTAGACTTGTTAGGAAACTGTTTAAAATTTTGTGAAATCTTTTAAAATTTTCCCTTAAAACTCACTTCTCAAAATCAAAAAATTTCTTCCAGGAATTAAAAAAAAAATACATTTTGTTTTTTGATAATTTTACAACATTTTAAAATTATAATTGGGATTCTATCAAACCTTTTAAATTTCTTTTAAAATAATTCGATTTTCTATATATAACAAAATTTTAAAAATTGCCTTAATATCTTCCACATTCGTTTTTGATAATTTTAGAAATCTTCAAATATTTTGAAAGCTTTCTCACTTTTCTTTAAAAATTAATTTTTGTGAATATTAAATCATTTGAGATTTTATCAGAAATATCAAGAACCTTTTTTATTCTCATAAAGCCTTTCAAAATACTTGGAAAGCTTTTAATTTTTTTTCGAAATCTTTTCAAAAATTTCAAATTATTTTTTAATTAATTAATTTTTTTTATAAAATTTTGTAATATTGCAAAATTGAAAATACTTCTAAAATCTCATATACAATACTATTTCGACATTTTCAGAAATCATTTGAAATTTTTTGAAACCTTGTCAAATTTTCTTGTAAAATTCACTTTTTTCAAATATATGCAAAATCTCTTGACTACAAATTTCAACAAAAGGAGGGAATATCTTTATTAATATTGATCAAATTACAAACATGAAAAACTAACCTCTGTGATTTCATTCGGGGATTTCTGACTTAGAAAATTTTGTATTTCTGTAAAAATTTAATTACACCACAAAATCTATGACGATTGATCATTTCAGTAACGAATCACGGTTTCCCCAAGAGTCGAAAAATGTGAAGCGCTTCATGGAAGTGAGCGGACCATGACCGTGAGAACCTATCAGCAATAGTTTTGTCCTTTGCGTGAAAAAGAATTTAAAAAATGATACCTTATAAACAAAAATCTCCCTGATAAAAAAAATCATGTAAAATTTATTAAAATTCTTTGAAAACGAAAGTGAAATAGAAATATTAAAAACAAAAAATAAAAAATGCTTATCGATGAGGAAAAAAAATCATTTGTTCATTCCTTTTCCATTTAGTACGTCATACGTGAGAATCGTATATAAGATCCTGATGAGACCTTAGAGCTTCAGTCTCCTCTGACTCTTCGATCACACATAGACTTATCAGAAGTAAAAAGGAGGAAATTATATACATATATATTTTTTTAAATTTTAAGTGAAAAAAATGGCAGCGGCCAAGTGTTTAGTGTTATTGTGCGCTTTACTTTTGGTTGAAGACTCCTTCGGGCATGGTATTGTGTTGCATTTTATTTTATTTTTTAGCTTAATTTAATTTTAAATATAAAATTTTGAAAATTTTAAATAAAATTTTTGCGAGAATGTATGAATGGTTAATTTATTTTTGTATTTTATTTTAGAAAAGTTAGAAAATTTACAATAAAGTATAAGTTTCTTGAATTCAAAATTTTTTATAACTTTTTTTTGATATTTTTTACTTTGTTATAAAAATCTACAAAGCATTAGAGAAAACTAAAAGATTCTACTTTTTTAATTTGAATGTTTGATGCCATAAAAACAAGTTTAATTTTACGTTAATTGTTGTGGATAATCATAAATATTTACAAAAAAACACACGATTTTAGAAGAGTTGAAATACTGGGAAACTGAACTTAAAATTATTTTGTAAATACTGGTAGTTTTTTGTAGAAATATAAAAATTTAGGCAAAAATATAATTTTTTAATATTCTACTTTCTTTTAATATACATTTTTTAAATTCCAATTCTTCTTCAAATAGTGTTTTATTCTAAAATATTCCATTTTTCACCATTTAATTTTAAAAATTTTAATTAAGAATGACATTTTTTTAAAATATTTAGAAATATTTTAATTTTTATTTAAAAGGAGCAATTATAAATCAAATTATAAAAACGAAACCATTTTTGAAATAGAAAACCTTGCATCGTTAATATTTCATGGTGTTAAATTTAAACTTTAAACATTACAATTTTAATTGATCTACTTAAAAAATTTTTAATATGTAAGTTAAGTTATTGCATTCTTATGAATAAATAACAAATGACCAGTTATAAATTTGAAAAATATCTGACTTACTTTAAGAGATATTTACAAGTTTTAAAAAGATCCAAACTTAATTTAAAAGTGGAAAAGGTTTCGAAAGATAAAAAACTAAATTTAGATTTTTGAACGTTTCGAAATAAGATTTTGAAGGATCTTTAAATGTTTTAAGAAAATACAATATTATTTTTTTAGGTTTGCTAGAAAAAAAATTTATCAAACCTTTATTTAAAATGAATATATTTAATACCATTTTTTTAAATTAAGTTTAAAAGAATATTTAATAAGATTTCCAAAATTTTCCAAAAAGAATCTGGATGATTTTAGGATAATTTTTTCACTCTTACAGGTTTTACCTTTTTTTAATTTGTCTCTTTCCCCTGTTTTCAAAAAACTTTTCCTTTTTCTCGATTTTTATTGTTTAAATGCGAACTGAATTAGTAGAACCAAATTAGATCATCTTGGTTGAAATTTCCATTTAAAAATTCTGTCATAGATTTGGGTCGGGATCCATCTGGATTTGTTAAAAATTCTACTATTGAAAATTTTTATTTTATTGTATTGAAAATGTAAATATTTTATTAAAGTCATATTTTGTCAACAAAAATTTAATCGCATGGTTGAAAAATAAACAACTTTCTCAAACATTCAATTTTTTGATTGAAAAATAATAATTTTATTTAAAAATTCAACTAATTGAATAAAGATTTAACTATTATATTTACAATTTTTGTTGAAAATTAATTATTTTTAACTATTTATGCCACTTTTGGTTCAAAATTCATAATTTTAATTGAAAATTAATCTTTTGCACTTGAAAATTCAACTATTTGACTAAAAATGAATCCTTCTGATTAAAAAAAAATTTTTTGTTGTAAATTTATTGTCGGGTTAAAAATTGACCATGTTTGCAGAAAATTCGTCTTTTTGAATTAAAAGTTCAACAATTTGGTATAAAATTTAACGGCTTGATTGAAAACTTTCTGTTGATTTTTTTTATTTCTATTTTGTTAAAAATTTGTTTTTATCGTTTAATTGAACTGGTTAAAAATTCTTATTTTTGTAGAAAATGTAACTTTAATGGTAGAAATGTCATCTTTCTTAGTTAAAAAAGAAATTTTTTGGTGTAAAATTCAGAATTTCAGAAATTTTTTTAAATTTGCATTTTGTTAAAACTTTTATAAATATTTACAAGATTAAAATTACTTTTGAATCTTTTAAAAACTTCTAAACCTTCCAAATGTTACTTAAAAAGATTTAAATTTTTACTAAAATTTGTTGCAAGATTATGCAAAATTAAATACTGATCTTAAAATTAAATACTGAATATACTTAAAGCGAATATACTTAATGATTACTTTAAAATATATAATATACTTAAAATATACTTATAAAGCCTTAAAATCTTTTAGATTTACCCTTGAAATAATTTAAAAAAAAAATAAAACGTTATTCAAAAGTTTTGTAGGAATATGAAGCAAATTTTTGTATTTACTTGAAACCTTTCAAAAACCTTGGAAATGTTCGAAATCTTCCAAAATCTACATCTTGTTCTTTTGTTAAAATCTTCTTTAATTTGTAAACTTCAAAATGTTTGCTCTAAAATCTTCTGCAATCTTTTTCAAAATTTTCGGAAATCATTTTAAATCTTTTGCAATCGCTTTTGTCTTTGAATGCATTTTTCAAAAACAAAACAATTCTTTGAAATTTCCTAGGAATCTTAATACAGATTTTTGTATTCTCTTGAAGCCAACAACTTTTTTAAAAAGCTTCTTCTTTCAAATTTGTTGAAAATCTTAATTTTGAATTAATTTTTTTTTAATCTTCTCAGGATTTTACTGAGTTTCTAATCTGGTCAAAATTTCTAATTGAGATGATTCTTCTTTAATAAAAGAGAAACTCAAATAATGGTTTCATAAACAATAGGATACTGATATTTTATTACTCTTGTTTTCTCTGTTTTTCATTCAAAAAAATATTTTAATACGCCAAACTTTACCCTGATGTTTTGATCATTCTAAACTTCACCTGTAGCATAATAACTATTAGTATAAAATATGATCAATAATTAATGTCAAATGCTCCCAATTTTATTGAAACTTTTTATTTTAATCTAAAAAACGCTTTTTATAATATCAGGTATCTTGAGCGGAATCCTAAAGGACCATAGGGAACGCCGTCGAGAACATCTTGCAATTTTGGACCCTCTTGGTCTCTTTGGTGGAAAGGAAAAGGGCAACAGTGGAGGTTCAGAAGCTTCAGCTAACTCTCAAAGTTTGGGAACCAGCTTCAACCTTGGACCAATTGGTTTTAGTACCAGTTTATCCTCCGCCTCAGCAAATGCTAAAGCTGGAGCTGGTGGATCAGCAAATGCAAATGCAGATGCCCTAGCTAATGCTCAGAATGGAGGCCAAGGAGGTTACGGAGGTCAAGGCGGTTACGGAGGTCAAGGAGGTTACGGAGGTCAAGGAGGTTACGGAGGTCCAGCAGGTTACGGAGGTCCAGGTGGTTACGCCGGGAGCAATTCCAATGCTCAAGCTTCCGCCAATGCAGGAGCCCAAGGTAATCCAGAATTTAATTAGAAATTATAAATTAAAAATCTCATCAGAGATTAAAAATCGCTTTACTCGTCTCATCCTGTTTGCACTTTTCGCACCGCAATTCATCTAGCGTACAATAAGCACGAATTAGAACACGAAGCAGATAGTGATCATCGACTTGCTACTTAGTCAGGTATTCTGTAAAAGAAGGACCTGTAGAATCTCAAGTGCTGATACATGTTGGTGAAATGGAATATTCTGATAAGGAATATTTTGATAGTATGAAATTTTTGGATGGAGAAGATTTTGGTGTGTTTTGCAGGAAATTATATTTCACCGGAAGATTGTGATGATGAGGGATTACCAGCTCAAGCTGCACCAACTAGAGATGGTGGGTCTCGTAGATATGCTCGTAGTGGATATGGTGCATCTTCTACAGCAACTGCTAGTGCAAATTCTAATGCTAATTATGGTATGATTACGAATCCTAGTAGAGAATACCAACCAGTTGCCAATAGTAATGCCGTTGCTAGTGCTGTTTCTAATGCAAATGCGAATGTGAATACTGTAGGACAATATCAGCCAGCTCAACAAATTCCTCCCCAATACGGTACCCAAGGTTCCAATGCCAATTCGAATGCCAATGCTGCTGCAAGTACTAACGTGAATTCAAACAGTGGAAGACAGTACCAAGTTTTCCAAAATCCTCCCCAATATTCTGCTCCACAAGAACCTACTGTCAATTCTAATGCTATTGCTAGTGCTGATTCAAATGCCAATACTGGAGTTCAATACCAACCGGCTGTCTCAAATCCTCATTATTCGGTTTCTCCTGAATCAACTTCACTTACTAGTGCTAATTCTAATGCCAATGCTGCTGCAAGTAGTAATGTAAACTCAAATACTGGAGGGCAGTATCAAGATGTCCAACATCCTCCCCAATATACTGTTCCACAAGGATCTACTGTCAATACTAATGCAATGTCTAGTGCTAATTCCGATGCAAATACGAATGCTGGAGGACAATATCAGAAAGTTGCCCAAACTCCGTCAGAATATGAAAAACATATCACTTCACAAGGATCTAACACCAATGTTAATGCTTATTCTAATTCAAATGCAAATATTGGTCTGTCAAAACCGATTCCTGTTCAGTCCCAAGCCAATCCATCATCTGGTCCTGGAGGTTCTTACAGATACGTAATTCCCCTTCAGCAAGAATCTAGTTCATCAGGCTCTAGATATTCTGGAAATGGAAAAGGTTCCCCTAGAGTTACAGTAACTTATAGTATAGGACCTTCAAGAGGGCAGGGTGGATCAGTATCTGCGTCAAATGAAAATTCACATTCAAATACAAATACAAATTCACATACAAATGCAATGAGTACTGGTAATGTGGCCGGAGGAAATAATGGACCTGTTAAAAATATGAATGTTCCAAGTTTTCCTGTCAATCAAGGCTCTTCTGATACGATCAGGATTATCGTAAAAGAGGATCCGCGGCAAGGACCTGACCGTCGCTATCAGTATGAGCGATATCCTGGTGAAAGATATAATAATGATCGATACCCAGGTGACAGGTATCCTGATGATAGGTTTTCTGGTGATCAACATCACCGATATCGTAATCATCATCATCATTATCAACATCATCATGATCATCGTCCAGACCCTTCTCGGGAAGAATACGGACCTTATGCTCATTTTCCACCTCCTCCTCCACAAGAAACACAATATGTTCTAGTTCAACGTCCAACTCAACCCCAACAGACACAATATGTTCCAGCTCCTCCACCTCCTGAACCTCAACCTTCTCCTCCACAGCAACCACAATATGTTCCAGCACCTCCACCACCTCCACCTCCTCCACCGCCACCTCCACCACCACCTCCTCCTCCTCCTCCTCAACAACCACAATATTTTCCAGCTCCTGAACCTCCACCTCCTCCGCATCAACAACCGCAATATATTCCATCTCCTCCACCACCTCCTCAGAAACCACAGTACATTCCAGCTCCTCCACCTCCACCACCTCCTCAGCAACCACAGTATATTCCAGCTCCTCCACCTTCACCACCTCCTCAAGAACCACAATATTTTCCAACTCCTGAACCTCCACCTCCTCCACATCAAGAACCACAATATATTCCAGGTACTCCACCATCTCCTCAGCAACCACAGTATATTACAGCTCCTGCACCTCCACAAAAAACCCAATATGTTCCAGCTCCTCCACCTCCACAAGAACCAGTACAATTACCTCAAACTGTTGAGGAGAATAGGCCGGCTCAACCACAAGGTGAGCGTAACAAACCTTTATAGTTTTATCAATCCAGTTCGTAGTTCTAGTTGTAATTCGAGAAACAATATTTTAAACATTTTTTAAAGAGTCTATTAAACCTGCTGCGATAACGAATTGGTAAGAAAAGTGCAAAAAGATGGGAATTTTACTACATGTACATTATCAGGCCTCATATTACTTTACGAGTTTCAAAAAGTGGTTAAGGTAGCCGTTGTGCCTTAAGAAACTAGTAAAAAGTAGTTCAGTTTTTTAAACAAGTAGCAAAGAGTGAAATTTTTATTGAATTAATTGTTTAGCTTTTTGTGAAAATCCTTATAATTACGTGCCAATCCGTCTCAGCCTCACCTAAACCAAACTATAACTAACTATGTTTAAGGGATTCATAGGATTTTAAAAGAAACTAAAAGATTCCACAAGATTATGAGTAATTTGTATATATTGCAAATTATTTAAAGTAGTTGTAGAGTTTTCCAGAGATTTTAGAGGATTTTTAATATCATTTTAGGGGTTTTAATATATTATTATTATTAGGATATATTACAAGATTTGATCAATTTCAAGGGATTTTAAAGGATTTCTGTAAGAGATTCCAAAGAATTTCATAAGATTTCAGAAAATTTCAAGAGATTTTAAAAGGGTCCATGAGGTGAATGATATTTAAAAGATTTCAAGGGATTCCAATGACTTGTTGCAGGAATTTCAGAGGATGTCAACAAGATTTTGGTCGTTATTATAGTCAGAACAAAGATTCTTCAGGATTTAAAGAAAATGTCTTAGAATCAGAGTAAAATATTGATAGGTTCTCAGTCAAAGATATTTATTTCCATTCAAAGAAATTCCTTAGTTCAAGGAAGTTTTTCTTTGTTCCAATGAAAATGGATTTTTAATTAAAAATATTTCTCTTCATTTTAAAGTTATTTTTGGGTAAATGAAAAAAATGATGTTAGACAAACAGTTCCTTTAATTTAAGACTGTATACTAGGCTTCAAAAATAGTTAAGCCCTAGATTTAAGATTTAAAAAATAGCATGACACTATTTCACTACTATTTACAAAAATGTATACTGTTATTGACACTATTTTGAATTTCTCAAATGAGTCCGAGGTTTGATCATGGTTTAATAAATATTTATTTAGATGCAGAAATAAATTAAATCCAATAAAATTTTCTTCCGTACCACAGGTTTCGGACAGAATCCTTTCCTTAATGGAAATGGAGGATCTAATGCAAACGCAAATGCCAATGCTAACGCAGGAGCTTCAGGTTACAATCAAGGAGGACTTGGTGGTCCCCAAGGAGGATATGGTGGACCACAAGGAGGTTATGGTGGTCCCCAAGGAGGATATAGTAATTCAAATGCTAAGGCCAATGCCAACGCTAATGCTGGTGCTCAGGGTGGTAATTTCGGGAACCCAGGATATGCTGTCAACCAAGGATATGGTGGACCCCAGGGTGGATATGGACCCCAAGGTGGATTTGCCCCCCAAGGTGGATATGCTCAACCCGGAATAAGTGGCTCAAACGCCCAAGCTGATGCCAATGCCAACGCTAATGCTCAAACTCAAGGAGGACTCGGAGGAGGTTACCAACCTAGTGATCACCTAGTAGCCATACCATCTGGTCCAGTAGTACCAAGTGCTCCTAGCGGTGGAGGATATGGAGGTGCTTCAGCTGGTGCCAACTCTAATGCGCAAGCTCAAGGAGGACTCGCAGGAGGTTACCAGCCAAGTGATCATCTAGTAGCCATACCATCTGGTCCAGTAGTACCAAGTGGTCCTAGCAGTGGAGGATATGGAGGTGCTTCAGCTGGTGCCAACGCTAATGCTCAAGCTCAAGGAGGAGTTGGCGGAGGTTACCAACCCAGTGATCATCTAGTAGTCA
>JAWWLR010000034.1:106404159-106423614 GCA_035041075.1 Acraspis erinacei | reverse complement strand
AGACACAAAATAAAAAGTGATTAAGTTTTTTTACCCGGATTAATTAAAAAAAATTGTCGACATAGATACATCCAAACAGACAGGCACATTCGTAAAAATCTTTTCTTCGGATTCAGGGGTTTTCAAAACGTGGACAACGGTTCCAATTTCAGTAAAAAAATGTTGTTCAAGATTATATGAAGACTGGACAAACAGTTACTGTTTCGCTTCGGTTGGCTCATAAGTTGAATTTTCGAAATTTGAACAGAATATTACATTTTTAAGTACTCAAGAGAAGGACTGTGTTCCATCAAACACAATTTACAGGTGATTTTGCAGGTCTTCTCAAAAGCCTGAATTTTTTATGTAAACTATTTTCTTTTGATGAATAGCTAAGACAGAAAATTAATTTTTCGATTTTTTAGAAGCTTTTGAAGTACATTTGTAGATTATTAAATTGGTAACATTTTTTCATATGTAAGTATCCCTTCTGCCGCATATTACTGCCAGAAAATAAAATTTTTCATTCGTTACAAGACATCATTGTGATCAAAACAAAAACTTCGTTTAGGAGACGTGTCAAAAAATGGTGTTGAGAGGATATGCATATCTTTTTTAGAAAAATAAATTTTCGTCTCGTGGTTCAATTCCATACAATACCGCTGATCCTAAGATGAGAGGGATTAATTCAATGACAAAATTTAATTCCACTTTATAATACATTTTTATTTAAGCAAACACCAGAACCCGAGTTTTCGAGTGAGATACAGCGAGAGTAAATTTCAAGCTCGGTGACTGTCGAAGGATAACGGACACGACTAACTTTAAAAATCAGGGTAAAAGGAATCTTACACTGTTGCCGCTGATTTTTTTTAAAGAAAATACAGAAATTTATCCAGTTTTACAACGACGAATCTTGTCATGCTACAAGGCCTTACGGGCCGTCGATGGACTTGAGCTTCTACTGCAATAAACATTCATTTTTTGAACTTGACTAACCCTTTGATGATTCTTAGTAATAGCGAAGAAACAAGGCTTAGCAGGTGTGAAGCAATGACGACTGAAATCAGGCAAACATTGTTCCCAGTGTGAGATCGCACAATGAATGGATCTGTGGCTAAAACATGTAGCCTTTATTCTTGTACAGCATTGCTTCTCGGGCCATTGGAGGGGATGGAATTACGTGGCTTTTTCTAAAATTTGTAGATTTTTGAAGGCCAACGCACCAATCACATCTTTACTTAATCTGCTAGCATTACATGCTGTACCTGACGCCTGTTCTCGTGTTGCTGAACGTCAATACATACAACGCAAGTATAATGATATTATAAGAAACACAACTATATAATCATAATAAGAAATAATTATAATTTTAATTTAATTTCTATAAGATTCTAATCCGTAATATAGAACAATAAAATTGATATGCAGTACCCTCCCACTCCTCGCACTACCGCTTATCGTGACTTCCCCTACTCGCTTTGATCCCACTACCGACTTTTTAAAAAATGTTTACATACAATGTAACACATTTGATAAGTTAGTGTCAATTTGTTAATGGCTATCAATTCTAGAAAAAAATAATTCAACCCAAACCGTTTTATATGGAAATACTTGCCTTTCCAGTTCACAGTACTCCATTTTTAATTTTCTTATGCATAAAACTTGTAATAAACCATACAGATTCTAGAATTAGTATGTAAAATGAACGTAACAACCTCCTAATGTTTTCTGCTACATCTTTCCCCAACTTTCAAATTTTGATATTACCTTTTTTGAACAGATTTGATTTTCTAAATAAATCAGATATGAGGGTAAACCCAAGGGGAAAAAGATTTTTGATGTGGTGGGGTGAATCACATAACGCGAATCCCAGTCCCAGCCTCTTGCGATAAGTGGAAGGGTACTGCACTATAGAACACACTTCGATCAAAGAAGTCGTAATTATTATACTTCTGTGACAATAATAATAATTATTATTCTCGCTTATAACCTACATGTATGCCACAAATTAACGCTTAATTTATATTTATAAATAACATAAAAACCTTGTACTATTAACGACTTCAAAATAATTTGAATTGTTGAGGCAAGCCTGCCTTCTTGAGAATGCTTATTTTATTTAATTACTTGAAGGAAGGAAATTTCTCGGAGATATTGGTAATTGTTCAGGTCTTCAATATATTATGAGAAAATAGTGATAAAATTTAACCTTCCAGCGGGCGAGCTGTAATAAAATTTACGACTACTGCGCAAATAGCGCTCCCTTACACGTACCACTTATTTGACGCGCTTAGCTTCCACCTATTCCAAATTGAGCCAAATTATGTTACTCGGGGGTTTTTGGGGTAGCGGATTACAACCCGATGTCAAAAATTTCGAAAACAAAATGGCGGATCTAATATGGCGGACGAGTATGCTAAATAAATTAGGTTTTGTTTTTGGAAGTTGTTCAATATTATTATGAGTTTGGAAACATAATATGGGGTTGTGAAAATGTGGCGCTTGTGATTATTTTTTATTTGAAAATTTTACAGTCTTTGGAATAGTTTTTTTAAAAGTGAGTATTGAATTTTAGGGGTTGTTCAATATTATTGATAGGATCAGAGCATAACTTGTGGCTTTAGGAAGGTCTCCCGCGGCTTCTGTTTTCAGTTTAAAAATTTTGTGGCTATTTCACATCGACACTCTTTGGAATTGGTTCGTTAACTGTGATAAACACGAATGACGAAAAATTTACGACAAACGCTCGCCCAAGGGAAATTAAAGAGCCCTCCCGCTGAAAGGTTAAAGTAACTGAAAAAGACAGTGTGAAAATACAGAAAAATTAGAAGACTAGAAAACAAATTGGCATCGATAAAGGCAAGCTTAGCTCACGGAAAATGGATGGGTACCCGTGAGACGTTCAACTTCTGCGTACGCCCTCTCACAGAAAAAACAAAAGGTGAACCGACAAGTTCCCAGCTACATTACAAAGGGATAGCAGTAGACAGTCAAGGTTCTTCGACGTAAAAATTGAGAAAAAAGAATGGAGGGTTCTCAATTCTGTATACGTTCGTAAACAAACAATCGAAGCCCGTTAAAACTATACCATCCATAAGGATTCTTACCAACTGCTAGATAATCATTTGCGTGGGGTGTGACTTCACGTTGTTTTAACATGAAACCTAATGAAAGTAGAAGAAAAATGTATAAATTTATTTAAGGATTTTAAAAAAACATTAAATTACAACAGTTGTGTCAATTGTGCTTAACTGTGATTCCACCAATTATTGTTTCAAAAACTACAGCTTATTTTTTAAAGATTTGTTAAATAAAATTAGGTTTGAGTCCCAAAAAGAATATCACAACAATTTATAACCAGATTATTTAAAACAAAACAAAAATATACAATCTCTAGAGATTTCGCGGTTATAATTTTATATTTTTTGTTGAAGGGTCGTCGTTTCTGGTAGAACCTACAACGATTTGATGAAAACTGTATGTATTTTGATAGCTGGTTGTTGGTCTCTTTTAGAAGAAGAATAATCTTCTCTGCTGAAAACTCGTCATTGTGGTTTAGAATTTATGTATTTTCTCAGAATTCGTCCTTTTTAGTAAAAAATTAATTTTTGGATTGTAAATTCAACCATTTAGTTAAAAATTGATTACTTTTTTGAAAGATTGATCTCCTTTGGTAGATATTAAATTAATTTAAATAAAATGCTAAAATAAGTCCTTATATAACTGTTTTATTAAAAATTCATATATTTGATTGGCAATTTGTATTTTTGAATAAAAAATTGACCTTCTTTGTTGAAAATTGATGTTTGGCTGTAAATTTTTTTTATTCTATTTCACTTAAAACTTTAACAGTTTTGCAAAAAATTCAGTTATTTGGTTGAAAATTTATATTTTTGACATAAGATTAGTTTTTAAACATTTTTAAATAATTTTAAAATTTAAATTTAAATGCTCTGTTTTAAGGTAAAACTGATGTTTCTTTGTTCCAAATATATGTACTTTATTTTAAAAAAAAACTATTTTGTTAGAAAATGAATCTTCTTAGTTGAAAATTTAATTATATGGTTGAAAATGTCTGTTTTGCCAAAAAAATTTTCTTTGGGTAGAAAATTCAACTACGTGGTTTACACTCAAGATATTTTGTTGAGAATTTCAGCTTCGTGGTATTAAAATAATTATTCTTAATGAAAATTCAATTGTATGGTTAAAAAACAACCTTTTATAGAGAGAATGTGTGCTTGTGTTGTAACTGAACTTTAATTTTGTGCATTCTTATTTCCAGTGGAAATTTATACTTTTTTGTGTGTAAAATTCTTTTATTTTGGTTTGAAAATTTAAAAATATTGGTAGCAAATTTCACCATTTCAAAGAAAATAATTTTTTTGTGTGTAAAATTGATTTTTCAATTTAAAAGGAATTTCTTATCTAAAATTTGAAATATTGGATTTTAAGGAAAAAATTAATTTTTCTTAGTTGATACATTTAGATATTCCGTTGAAAGTTTGTCATATGTTCATATTTTTTTCAAGAGTTATATTTTGTTTATGTGAAAAATTAATCTCCATTAATACAAGTTTATCTATTTTGTTGAAAATTTGTTTGTTTGGTAGAAAGTTAGTCTTCTTTGCTAACAATCAATCTTTTTGTTTAAAAATGCAACTATTTGGTTAAAAATAATCTACTTTGTTCAAAATTCTTCTTTTTGTTGTAAATTATTTGTCTCGTTTGAAAATTCATATTCTTGGACAGAAAATTTGTCTTTGTGGCTTGAAAATTGAGCAATTTGATTGAAAATTTCACTGCTTGGAAAAAAAAAACTTTTGTGTACCATATTCTTTTTAAATTGATGATTATTCTGTTTTAATAAAAATTTAAAATATTCCACTTTTGGAATACGAATTTTCATTCTAAGTTAAAAAAATGTAACTATTTTTGTTTTAAAATATAAGGGATTTGTTGAAAAATCAGCTTGGTTGTTATAAAATTATCTTTACAATTGAAAAATTCAATCATTTTGTTCCAAATTCATGTATTTCTTTATAGTTTTTTCTTTATTAGAAAAATTCAAGTATTTAAGAAAAATTGTCGGTATATTCTTGTATATTTTTTCGTACGAAATTAATATTCTTGACTTAAAATTGAACTACTGGTTTAAAATGTTTTCTTTATTTAGGTATCTTCTTCTTTTTTTTTTAAATTATTCTTCGTGTTTACAAAATTCGCCTGTTTTATAGAAAGCTCTTTTGTTTGGGTTGAAAATTAAGATTTTCGTTCAAAATTAATTTTTTTTATAATTTCAGAAAAAATTGTACTTTACTTATGCCCGGCTTCTAGTTAAAACGTTATGACGGATGTTCTTCATGCGTGATGCCTGAACTGCATGTGCACTTTAATTTGAGCAAAAACCAAAAGAAAAGGGTCATTTCACAGAAAAGTAACTTGATAAGCTCCGTGCTATTCAGCAAGAATTTTCTAATAATTGTTCAAGATTTTTTTACTTATTTGAAGAAAGACTTTTACCTTTCAATGAGATAAACTTTTCCCCGTTGTATACTGCAATTTTCTTTCCCAGGTCACTATCATCTACACTTCGGTAAAGATCAGCACCCGCAGGAATATTTCTTTGCTCTCCATCTGGTTGCAACAGAAAAATGTAGTTGATAACGAATTTAAGTATTTAAAAAAATCATTAAATTAGAGCTACTGGTAATGGTAAGGATTCGTTGGCACAACTAAAAGATGAATGTAATAGGTCAATATTCGTTTTTCTTTTGTTATTTTTTTACTTTTTTCTAAAAAACTATATGCAATTTATAGTATCCGCCAAATCACATACCCACGGTTTTTTCACTAATCAAACAAAAACTTCTCGATTAAAAGGGAGATTTGTTAATGAAATTCATTTTATTTAAAAGTATTCGATTAGTTGGTTCAATGCAAAATATGAGCGATTCATCGATTAAATTCGTATACTCTGAAATTAATTGAAAGTTACCGAAAAAATTCCAATACAAATTAATTTGTAGTAAAAAGTTTTAAGAAATCGAGTGCTTTCGAATTTTTCATAAATTGCATATTATTCAAGAATTCAATGAATAGAGCAACTTTTGGTGCGCCCAATTATTAGTTTTTTTCTTATAAATAAGGATGCGCCAGACTACCCTCCTTACCCAATTTTACACTGAATCTTAAGTCTATTAAATAATTTCCACAAAACACAATTTTTGACTTTATTTTCTAAAATCATTTGAAGACCAAAGGTTTCCTGAAACATTTTATGCGTAAGGGGTTGGTGGGTGCATCGATTTATTTACGTATCTCACGTGAGGTTCAATTTATGTTAAAAATCCAAATCCTTTGTTGAAAGCTTAACTGCTTTATTAAAAATTCATTCTTTTGTTTGAAGATTCACAATTTTACTTGAAAATTAAACTACTGGTTTGAAAGTAAACTTATTTGTAGAAAATTTATCACTTTTACATAAATACTAAACAATAATTGTTGATAATTATTATATAGTAGGTTGAACTATGTGGTAGAAAATTGGACTGTTTTGTAATAAATTTGGTGCAAAATGTATGCAGTTTGTTGAAAATTCCTTTCTTGTATAAAAAACTAATTATTTTAAAACAAAATATAACAATTTTCCCATTTATCTTATTTTTCTAATTTGTTGCAAAATATTAATTATGCATGATTAATTTTCATAAATGTTTTTAAAAGATTAATTATTTTATTTTATTTATTATTATTTTAGTTTGAAGTTTGCTCGGGTCTGCTGGATCCCATCTAGGTGGAAAGGGAAATTCTGATTTTCTAACACTTGAGGATTAAGATTTCACAATTCTATGGTATAATTCAAAACGCCTGGATAACGAACTCGCAATTTCTTTTTGGACCTACAAAGAGTGTGATGGACCTACAAAAAGTTTTGATGGGAGGGGATGAAGAAGGAATAGCGGGCTTAATTACAGGATTAGAGAAATACTTAGATGGGAAAAAGCTGAACTTAAATGTAGAAAAGACAAAGATAATGAGGTTTAGAAAATGAGGGGGGAGACAGAAAGAATGGACGGGGAGATGGAAGGGGATAAAGATAGAAGAAGTGAAGGAGTTCAAGTATTTGGGGTATATTTTGCAAAAGAATGGAAATCATAGAATTCATATAAGGGAAAGGATAAAAAAAGCAGCAGGGGTAATGAAACAGATATGGGGAATAGGAAGAAGGTGAAAAAAATTGGAGGTTGGTTATGGGGCAGAGATATGGGGATGGAAAAAAAGGAAAGATATTGAGAGTTTACAGGAAAGGTATATAAGGTGTACATTAGGGGTAGATTGGAGGACGCCAGGATATATGGTGAAAGAAGAAGCGCAAAGGGATAATTTAAGTATTAGGGAGGGGCATGGAAGTTTGAGAAGAAGCTGAGGGAGGGAAAGGGAGGGGATAGAGGGGGTAAATAGTTGTAAATATTAAGGATAAGATGTTTTTGTTTTTTAATACTTAGGTAATGTAAGGAAAACGATTGTCAGGATGAATGTCATGTAAACCCTTAGGGGACACATTATGAATAAAGAAGAAGTTCTGAAAATTTTTCAAAAATAATTTGAAATTTGAAGAAATTTAAAACAACTTCAAGATTTCTCAAGATTTTGAAATAAAATTTTATAGATTTTCCAGGATCCCTAAACTATTTAAAATCAAAATAATTTAATTTCTAATTTAAGAACTTTTAAGTTGAAAAATTAAAATTTTAAAATTTTAAATGCTTCTAGCAAACGAAAATTTCAAAAAATTCAGGGAATTTTATTATTCTGGGATAAAAATATTACAAGTTTAAGATTCTGGTCTTTGAATACTAATAGCCAGGGAACATAAAAAATTGGTTAGGGAAAAATTATTAGAGAATTTTTAAAATGATAAATTGCAGTTATAAATTTTATTGCTTTGTTTGAGAATTAAACAATTTCTTAAAAAGTAATCCCTTTGGTTCAAAATTCAACAAATTTGTTAAAAAGTCATCCTTTTTGGTGGAAAATTCAAATATTTCGTAGAAAATCTACTCTTTGTTTAAAATTCATATTTTGGCTGTTTTGTTGAAAATTTTTCATTTTGGGTAGAAAATTCAAGTACCTGCGTAGACAATTTATTTGATAATTCAAACTCTATTTTGATGTTGAAAAGTAAAGTCGAAGTCTTTTTAGATGAAAATTCAACTTTAATTTTTGAAATTGTAGTTTTAACTTTTTTTAAATTTGTTAAAAATTCAAACATTTCGTAGAAAATGTATTCTTTGTTTAAAATTCATATTTTGTCAATTAAAAGTCAACTAACATAAAATCCTTGTTTGGTCGAAAAATCAAATATTTTGTTGGAAATGTTGTATTTTTGTTTTAATAATTTATATATTTTCTTAGACATTGCACATTTTTGTAATAAAAATTTTTTGTTCAAAACTTATATTTTGATGTTGAAAAGTCCAACTAAAATCTTTTGTGAAAGATAATTAAATTTTTTTATTTATCTTTTTGATTTATAAATTCTTCACTTTTATTAGAAATTTCATATTTTTTAGATAGAAATGTAAATATTTAATTAAAAATTACTCTTCTTTGCTTGAGTATTCAACTAATTTATTAGGAAAATTCTATTGAGCCACTTTTTTAAAGAAATGATTTTGTTGTTAAAGATTTATTTGTTTAGCTGAATTGTAATCTCTTTGGTTCGAAGTTTATAATTGAAGATTTAACTGCTTGGGTAAAAGTTTAAAGAGTTTTTGAAAATTAGTTTTTTTTTCAATGAAGGTTTATCTCTTGGATTGCGATTTAACTATAGTGTTGAAAAATAATTTTGTTGCGGAAAACGTTCATTTCTTATTTAAAAATTCAATTAAAAAAAATTATGATCTTTTGTTTAATTTAAGCACGACCCCTAATAATATGGCGCTATAATTATAAACAATAAATAAATTTTGTTTTACTTGGCTGATGCAAGTTCGACTCGATATTCCAGGAAAGAAACTCGGATTAGTATGAATTTCGAGTGCAAGGTAAAAAAAAGTTATATTAAATTTTAATCAGAAAATATTAAGTAATTTTATCTTCTTTAACCCAGATGTGAAATACCGCTTGAGGCAGAATTTCCATTCGTTTTGTTTCTGTCGAAATGATTTCGGTGTACCGAAAATTGTGAAATATTTTTTCTTGCACAAAGAATAATTATTATCTGATTAGTGAACTAAATTATAGCAAGAATTTTCTGTAGCCTCCATTTGTTTATTTTTTTAAATATCGGATTCTTCGAGATATTTCTCGATTATTACATACTTATTTTATATTAAGAATTTTTAACTGTTTTAAAATATTGAAATGGTAATTAAAATTCTTTATATGAACCATTTTATAAAAAAGCGAAAAAATATTTCATGTATGAGGAATACATCAATAAAAGAAGAAACATTATTTTACACGGATAAATAAAGTATTAAAACATTTTTGAATTAGAAGTAATTTAAATTAAAATTAAGATTAAAATTAAATTTTTATTTCCTGCTAAAAATTCATTGAATAATTATTAATCTGCCATAAAATTATTTGCCAGTGGCGACCCGTTTTCAAAAAAACGCACATTTTTCAAATTTATTTTTTATGGATTGAAAATTTTAATTATTAAAGTTTAATGTAAAATCATGTAAATGTAATATTGATTTTTCATTTTCTTGAATTTTCAAAAGGCTAAAACTGAAGAGTTAAAATTGAAGACAATTCAAAACTATGTTATCAACAGTTTATTTTTCGGTTTTTTGTTTCAAATGTCAGCAGTTAAAATGTTGAAAATATAATTTTCTTCAATATTCAGCAGTTGAATTTTAAAAAATTTTTAACTTTTGAAAATTGAACTTTAAAAAAATACATTTTCAGCAGTTAATTGTTTAACAATTGAAAATTTAAGAAAAAAGAAATGTGAATTTTCAAAAGATGATTTTTTAATTTACTTCAATTTTGAGCAGTTAAATTCCCAATTTTATTAAATTTTCAATAGTTAAAATATAACTGTTCAAAATTAAAGAAAGTAAAAAGTTGAATTTTCAATATTTAAATAATTTCAAATTTTTTATTTTCTTCAATTTTCAGTAGTTGAATTTTCAATTTTCTTCAATTTTCAATAGTTAAAACTTGAACTGTTAAAAATTAAATTTTTAATTCGATTAATTTGTGCACAGTTGAATTTTCAACAGTTGGAAATTTAATTCTATTTCATTTTTAATTTTCTTTCATTTTCAATTTTCTTACATTTAGAGCAGTTGGAAATTAAACTGTTGAAAAATTAATTTTCAATTTGCTCCAATATGCTGCAGTTGAATTTTCAATTTTATTGAATTTTCAGCAGTAAAATATTGAACTGTAAAAAATTGAACTTTAAACAGTGGAATCATCTTTAATCTTAAATTTTCTTTCATTCATAATCAGGGAATTTTTCAATATTTGAAAATTGAACTGTTGAAAATTATAAAAAAAAATAAATTCCAGCAGTTGAATTTTGATCAATTTTCTTCCTTTGCAACAATTGAGTGTTCAATTTTCTCGTATTTTTAACGTTTTCAAATTGAAGAAAAAAAAATTATATTTTCCACATTGGATTCATGTTCAATTTTCAATTATTGAATATTTAATTATCTTGAATTATCTTCAATTATTATATTTTATATTATTTACTAATTATTATATCTAATTACTATTATCTTCAATTATCTAAGATATTTAATTCTCTTAAATTATCTTGAGTTTTTAAATATTAGAAATGACAGAGAATTGAATTTTCAGTATTGGAATCATCTTTAATTTTCTCCCATTTTCAACTATTGAATTTTTAATTTTTCTGAATTTTCAATATTTGAAAATTTAACTCCTGAAATTTGAAAAAAAAAATTGAAATTTTAACCTTGGATTCATCTGCAATTTTCTTGAATTTTCAACGGTTGAATATTCAATTTTCTGGAATTTTCAGCAATTGAAAATTGAATGATTAAAAATCCAATTTTCTTTAATATTCAACAGTGGAATTTTCTTGAGTTTTGAACTGTTGAAGATGCCAGAAAATTGAATTTTCAGAAGTTGAATTTCGAACAATTGAAAATTTTAGAAAATTAAAAATTGAATTTTCAACAGTTGAAAATTGAACTGTTCAAAATTTAAGAATATAAAAAATTGATTTTTTAACATTGGAATCATCTTAGCGTTCCAATTGTCTTACCGTTTCAGCGGTTTAATTTTATATTTTCTTGAATTTTTAACAGTTGAAAATTGAACTGTTGAAATTTACTTTTGAATTAAAAAAAAATTTTAACAGTTGATTTTTCCGCAGTTGGAAATTCAATTTTTCTCCATTTTTAACAGTTAAGCATTTAACTGCTGAAAATTCAGTTTTAATTTTCTTCAATAAATTTTTAACGAAAAAGACGAATTTTCTACGAAACAATAGATTTTTTTAACCTTAAATAGAATAGTTGAATTTTTAGTAAAAAAATTAATTCTCAATAAAAAAACAATTTTAACAAATTACTTATATTTTCAAACCAAATAAACCATTTTTCCAGAAAGCAGTAGGGTTTTCAATCCGAAAATCTGAAGGTTTGATCTGCAAAAAGAATTGAATTTTCAACCTAAAAAGGCGAATTTTCAACTAAACACGATACATTTTGAATAAAAAATGGAATAGTTACTTTTGAAACCAAAACTATTTTTTGTAACAAAAAACTAAAGATTAATTTTCTACCAAAGAGACGAATTTTTAACCTAAAATAGAATAGTTAAATTTTGAACCAAAAAGATTAATTTTTTACCAAAAAGAAGAATTTTTAAACAAGCAGCTGAATTTTGCACTATGTAATTAAATTTTTGGTTCAAAATAATAATTTCTAATGAAAAAATTAATTTTTAAGAAAATGGTGAATTTACTATAAAAATAAAATAAATTTTGAACCAAACATGTATTTGAATTTACTAAAAAACTGTTGAGTCTTCAACCAAGAATATAAATTCAACTTTTAACAAAATAAATGAATTTTTAACAAAAAATGAAAAGGATACGCTTTAAGATAAAATAATTCATAAAAACAATTCAACAAAATGGTTAAATTTTCAAACACAATAATTAATTTTCTACCAGAAAAGACGAATTATCAACTAAAAAATATAAATTTTGAACTTAAAATAAAATTGATACATTGCAAATTAAAAAAATTAGTTTGCAAAAAATTGCAACAAAATATTTTAGTATTTAGCAAAAGAAAGTAATTTTCAATTTAAAAAACGAAATTTTGAACAAAATTTTTCACAAAATGATTAAATTTTTAACCAAAAAAGGTGAATGTAAGACTATGAATATAAGACGAATTTTTGAGAAAAAAGTCAATTTTAAACGAAAAACGGAAAAGTTACATCTTAAGATAAAACAATTCATTTGTAAAAAATCCAGAATATTTGATCAAAATAATTTAATTTTCAGTTAAAAAATAATTTTCAATAAAAAAAATAATTTTGAACAAAATAGTTATTTTTTCAAGCCAAGAAGTCGAATTTTTTTAGAAAACAAACGAGTTTTAAGCCAAAAAGATTAATTTTTCACGATAAAAAACGAATTTTTAATAAAACATGCGAATTTTCAGCGAAGCAATTAATTTTTGTTGCAAAAAAATGTAGGAAAATATTTCAATTTTTAGTAAAATAAAGTAATTTTTAATTGCAAAAATGAATTTTCAACAAAACAGTTACATTTTCAGCCAAATAAGACGAATTTTTTAGACTATTGTTGAGTTTTCAACCAGAAAGTTAATTTTCTATCACGGATATAAGAAGTTCGGCTTAGAATATAATAGTCAAATTTTCAGTTAAAAAAATAATTTTCCACAAAAAAACAAAAATTTAAATTTTAAGTTAAAAAAACTAGTTTGCAAAAAAAAAAATGAATTTTAATAAAATATTTCAATTTTTAGTAAAAGAAAGTAATTTTCAATTTTAAAAAACAACGAATTTTTAACAAAATAGTTAGATTTTCAATAAAAAATACGAATTTCTTAAACCAGTGTAGAATTTTTAACCAGAAAATTAATTTTCTACCATATAAGAGAAATTTCTAAGAAAATAAGAGAATTTGCAACGAAGGATAGAAAATTGGAAAAAATGTCAGCAAAATAGTTAAATTTTCCAGCAAATAATAATTTTCTACCAAGAAGACGAATTTTCGTTTAAAAATATAATATTAAAATTTTCAGTTCGAACGAAATAATTTATGTTAGAAAAAAAACTAAAACAGAATAGTTAAATTTTAAGCTAAAAAATTAATTTCGAAAAAAAATGTCAGAAAAATATTTCGATTTTTAGTAAAAGAAATTAATTTTCAATTAAAATTTTTGTTTTATTAAAATAGGTAAATTTTCAACCAAAATAATTGATTTTCTGCCAAAAAGACGAATTTTCTAGCTAATAGTGGATTTCTCGAATGAAAAATATTCATATTCGACGTAAAATATTATAGTAAATTTTTCAGTGAAAAATAATTTGTCAATGCAAAAACCCAAAATGGAATAGTTACGTTTTAAGTTTAAAAAGCTAGTTGGAAAAAAGAAGTAACAAATTTCAATCACATATTTCAATTTTTAATACAATAAAGTAATTTTAAATTTAAAAAACAAATTGAAAAAAATAGTTACATTTGAACCAAAAAAGACGAATTTCTGAGATCATTCTTTTGTTTTCAATCAGAAAATTAATTTTCTACCATATAAGAGGAATTTAAAAAAAAGAAGAGAATTTTAAACGAAAAATGGAAAAGTTTCATCTGAAGATAAAACAATTCATTTGTAACCAAAAAAAAAAGTTTCAACAAAATAGTCAAATTTTCAGTTAAAAAAAATAATTTTCAATTAAAAAATCCTAAAATGGAATATTTACATTTCAAATTAAAATAATTAAATTTGAACCACAAACTTTTTAACAAAGTAGTTAAGTTTTCAACCAAAGGATTTTTAACAAGATAATTGAATTTTTAACCAAAAAGATTAATTTTTCACATAAAAAAATTAACAAATTTTTAACAAAATACACCTTAAGTAAATTTTCAATCACCCTTAATTACTCCTTTTTGCATAAATGTAGGAATTACAGGAAAAAATTAATATGCCAAAAATTTCGCAACATTATCCTTCCTCGATCCTCTTCAAGCTGAACGACTTCCGGCCGTCCCTGAACCGGAAGGTCAACCACAAATTTAAAGAGTCATTTCATTAATCATATGAGCCACTCCTATTAAAAAAAAAATCGGCTCTGAATGAAGAAAACCGAATTTTAGTTCCTTGAGATTTAAAACAGTGAAAGGGTTTCGTATAAAAGCCAGACGTTACAAAAGACTCGGCTTACCGCGTCTCAGACTTTCCACCTTTGAAGATGTCGATTCGCTGGATGGTTCATCTAGTAACAATAAATTTATTTTTTATAATTCCTTCTCACGCTAAACCCGCGGAAATTGAAAATTTTGTTGATTTAGTGGTTCTTGATCCCGGTTTCATTGATCCTGATTCACCGGAAGTCTTGAGCGGTATGTATCAGTACCGTAATAAAGACAGATGGCAATTACCAGGTGCGCTAGGTACCATGGACAAAAATAAGGGCTTATATATACTGATTTATCGGCCCTTTACAGGAAGTGAAAAACAGTCTGTGCTAAATTTTTATTAAACATGTGTGAAAGTTATAGTATACTATATTTTTATATTTTTTCATAATAAAAACATAAACAATTTAAAAATCTATTGTAACACATTTTTAAATATAAAGTGGCTTAACAATTTTTTGAAACGATTTAATTAATTTAATAAATTATTATCAGTTATGGGAAATAATTATAGTTTCTCTTAACTCTTCTCCCCTGTTTTCAAGAATTCTTTTTTTCTCCCAATTTTAAAAAAACTTTCCTTTTTCCAACTTCACCTTTTTTTCGTTTTTTTTCGCTTAAATCCTAACTGAATTATAATAGAAAACAATAAAAACATCCGACTATTTTGAAATTGAAAGGTGTACTATGTATTAAATTTTAATGTAAAAGTTCATCTTTTTTTGTGGAACATTTTGTTGTTGTTGAAATTGCATTTGTTTGATTGAATGAATTCATCCCTTTTGGTTAAAATTTCAATTTTTTTTACTTCTTCTTTGTTGGTAGAACATTAATCTTTTGGCTATTAGGTTGAAAATTCAATGTTTTTTATTAAATATTGAACTATATATGGTTGAAAGTTAAATTACTTTATTAAATATCCATTAAATATTTTGTTAAAAATTAACTGTCAAAATTCATCTTTTTCGTTAAAAAATCTACTATTTGGTTGGCGATTCATTTTTTATTTTGTTTGAAATAATTTAATACTTTAAAGTGAAAATTTAACTATTTTATATTTTTTTCAAAATTTATTGCTCTTAGTTGAAAGTTCCACTATTACATTTTTTTTATTAAAACCGATTTCTTTAGCTGAAAAATTCTGTTGATGAAAGTTCGTCTTTTTTGTTAGAACATTAATCTTTTTGTTGAGAAATTCATCTTTCCGGTTTAAAATTTTGTAACTATTTTATAGTTGTAACTAATGTAACTATTTTATAGTTGAAAATTCATTTAGTTGGTGGAAAATCCATTTATTTTGGTAGAAAATGTATGTATATATTGATTAGAAATTAAACTAATTGGTTCAAGCTTGTTATGAAACATGAATTTTATTGATTGATTAGTTAAATATTTGGTTAAAAATTATTTTTTCTTTATCTGGAAATTTACAACTCCCAACACTCAACATTTAACACCGAACACTCAACTTCGATAATTTTTGTGAAACTTCTTCTCTGAAATCCCAAAACTCAATCCCAACACCCAGAACCTAACTGCCAACGCTCAACACCCTACACCCATGTCCCAAAACTCAGCACCTAACACCCAACACCGAACACCTAACTCCTAAAACTCAACATCCAACCTCGAGATCCCAACACTTAAAACCCAATACCCAAGACCCAATCACGAAAACCGAACTCCCAACACTGAACACCTAAAATCCAAGACTGAACTGCCAACACATAGGACCCAACACCCAAGATTCAATTCCGAACTCGCAACAGTTAACACCCCACTTAAAACACTCAAAACCGATTACAAAACACCCATATTCTAACACCGAACACCCAAAACCTAACTCCCAACACTCTACACTTAAAGCCATCACCGTATTCCCAACACTTAAAACCCAACGCCCAAGAACCAACACCCAAACGCTAACTTCCAACACTCAACATTCAGCACTGAACTTCCAACTCCGAACAATTAACACCTTACACCCAACACCGAACTTTCAGCACTCAACACTTAATACCCAACACTGAATACTCATCCCCGACCACCCCACTCCCAACACTCAACACTCAACACCTAACACCCAACACTTAAAACCCAACGCCCAAGATTCAACACCCAACTGTCCAATCTCAATATTCTGCATACACACTGAACACCTAACTCCCAGCACTTAAAATCTAACACTCAACACCGAACTCTCAACACTCTAAACCTAACACCCAACACCCAAATCTCAACGCCCAACTCCCGACTCCCAACTTACAAGGAGAAGAAAAGTAAGGAAAATGAGGGGAGAGGAAATGAAGGGAGGTAAGTGGGGGAAATAAGGAGAGAAGAAGTAGAGTAGGTTAGGGTTCATGAAGGGAGGGGAAGTATAAGTGAGTAAGGGGAACTGAGAGGTATGTAAGTAGGTTGTAAAGCTAGCGAAACTAGGAGAAATGAGGGAGGTAGAGGAAGTGAAAGGAAATGTAGGAGGAAGTAGTTCAGGAAGAAGTTGAGAATGAGAGGGGAAGCGAAGGTTGAAGTATGGGCGGGAAAGTAGGGGAATTTAGGGGCAATAGCGGAGGTGGAGGTTTGAAAGTCTTATTTACATCTGAATAGACCTATTTTGTAGGCTCAAGGCGCCGATTTTGACTACTTTCTTTTATCTATAACTTCTTAAAGATTTTTGATATTAGATGCTGCAAGAGTACAACGTTCTTCAGGATATGGACTTTTAAATTACGACGATTTCGAAGATTATTCTGATGGTCCAGAGGGTCGTCATTTAAATAAACATAAGAAAAAAAAACCACATAGACCTCATGGAAGTTTTGGATGTCGCAGAAAACATGGATGCGGAGGGTAAGTTCAAGTTTAAAAAAATAATCAGTTTAATTTCGTTGATGGTGAATATTCACCAAATTTTATTTTCTTTAATATTTTTTACTGCAAAATAAAAATTTCAAATAACTACTTATTATTTATGGTCGTTTATCTATTTCAAAGGTTATAAAAATATAATTTGCCTATGTTCGAGAAGATTTTTGAAGACAACAAAAGATTTTCATGCTGAATAAGAAAAATTTAAATTCATGCAAAAAATATGAATTTGCAATAAAATAAGTAAATCCTCACTCCAAAAGATAAATGTTCAACAGGTTGAATTTTGAGAAAAAAAACAAAAAAATAACATTTTTTCCAGAGGAAAAGAATTTTCTACAAAACCATTAGTTTTGTTTTCATCCGGAAATATTTATTTTTTCAATAAAAAAGGTAATTTTCATCCAGTTAGTTGAATTTTCAACTAAAAAATACGATTTTATAACAAAAAATCACAATTCGTTATATTTTTATACAGAGAGATGAATTTTTAATAAACAAAAAAAAAAAGAACGAATTTTCACCACAGTAGCTCAACTTTTAAACAAGTACACTGAAAAAAATGGTTAGTTGGGCCAACTATTCAGTTGATAAAATATGGCAATGATATTTTGTTAGCTGAGACAACCATTTAATTAGTCGCGGTTACTAACTGAATAGTCACTTCAACTAGTGGAATTGTTGTACCAACTAATAAAATAGACGTGTCAGCTAATAAAGTGGCAGTACCATATATTACTAACTAAATAGTTGGCTCAACTAATCATTTTTTTCAGCGTAGTTGAAATTTTTAGCCAAAAAGAAATTATTTCTCAACAAAAAAGATTATTTGTAAATTGTTTAAGAATTTCTAAGCCTTTCTAATATCTTGAAAGCGATTCTAATTTTTCCTACATTTTTTCTTAAAGCTGGAAAATTTGAAAAATGGTCTTAAAATCTCCCACATTATTTTTGAAACATTTTGGAAATATTCTGAAATGTTTCAAAACGTTTTAAATAGTCCCAAAAAATAAATTTTTCAAAATAAAAAATCAGTTTAAATTTTCTTAGGAATCTTAAGAAGAATTTTCAGAAATTTATATTTTGTTATAAATTAGGATCAATATTTAATTTTTTTTCGAATCTTTCCGAAATTTCAAAATATCTTCTGGCAAAATTCAGTTTTCCTAAAATTGTTTAAAATTCTTTAAAATTTTAAAAATTGTTTGAAAACCTTTTAGACTTTTTTCGAAATATTTTCGGTACCGGTAATATTTTCTTGATAGTATCGACAATTTTTATTAACCAGTAGATACATTAAAAAGTTTACAAATTATATTGTGGTAGAAAAATGTTAATAACAAACCCCTTTTTTATATTAAAACCTCATTTGCAATTGAAATTTGTAATCTAAATTAACAGATAAATAATCTAAAACAGCTTCTAAAAATCATAATCATTATTTTGCACAATTTTTATTTGATCGAATTACTATTTGTGATCATTTCAATCGAGCATACAAAACGTATCCATTAATGAAAAACTTTTTGTAAATTTTACCAAAGAAACTCTGTAATTCTGAAAATTCAAAATATAAAATAATTTCGAAGTTAAAAATGTTATTATTTTGTTAAAAATGCAAATATTTGGTTTAAAAGTCATCTCCTTTGGTTAGAAATTCGGCTATTTGGTTAAAAATTCAACTGCTTTTTGTTAAAATTTAACTATCCCATTTTTAGAAAATTAATCTTCTGTGTAAAAAATCATCTTTCGGGTTGAACTTTTTTGTTGAAAATGTTTCTTTAGGATTCATCAGATTAGTTCGAAATTCGTCTCTTTTGGTGAAAATGTACTATTTTGTGGAAATATTTTTGTTTCGATTGAGAAATAATTATTGTAATTCACAATTATTATATTTAAAAATTTCATTTTTGGCTGGCCATTGATATTTTTGATTAAAAAATGATATTTTCTAGTTTAAACTTTACGTATTTTGTTAAAAATTCGTCTTTTTTGGTCGAAAATTAATCTTCTCGGTTGAAAATTCATCCTGTTTGGTTAAAAATTAACTATTTTTATGAAAATTTTACATTTTGGTCGAAAATTTATTTTTTGTTATATTTTTTTGCTTTAAACTTCGATAATTTTTTTTGTGAAAATTCAACAATTTGTTTCGAAATTCATTTATTTTGTTATAAAAAATCGTATTTTTTATAGAAAATACCAAATTTTGAATGAAA
>JAWWLR010000034.1:106340265-106351789 GCA_035041075.1 Acraspis erinacei | reverse complement strand
GGATGGTTTATTACTTCCTTCTAGATAAGATATAAGAGGGCTATTAAGCCTGGGCTACTAAGACACTTTTACAGAGGGATACTGAGCCACTTTTACAAGACGGAGTCTGGATATATGGCTATATACTGACATCGAGAAAATTCTATAGCTTACACCACAAAATAATATTGTGTAATTGTGTGTGTTTATGTGTGTGTGTGTGGCTTCCAGAACATTGTTAAATTATCCTGATGAGATCACAGCATAATAATAATAATATTTCTTCCTTCTCGGTAAAACATACGTTTAATGCGATAAAAAGATGCCGTCTAGCATCTTCCTGAAAATTATAAGTAAAAAATATTTAAAGTTCATCGGAGGGAAGAATGGTATCTAAATTATAATAAATTCGTTCTTTATGATAGGAAATATGCTCGAGGATCGCTTTATTCTAGTATCAAGTAGCGAGCGAGGACTAGAGATACCAGCCACAAGTGTCTAAAAGTTGCGGAAGCATGCATGCATCGAAAGGCTAAGGCTATACACGTTTCATTATGCTATGCTTTCGTTCTCTATAGAGATCGCTTCTTTGTACAGCTCGGTTTCGTAGCCAAACGACAAAGTTTGATATTCATTCTTTGTCCATATGCTATAGGTCCGTCAAACTCTCGAAAAGGAATATGTTACAAGATCCTGTCAACAATTTGAAAGTTCTTGCTAGAATTTATAAAATAAATCAGCTAGATAAATAATAAAGTGGACCTTTCAATATTTTATAAATAAACAAATATGACAAAGAAACTGGTAATTTTTTCAATTCCAGTCCTTCCAGTTGGCAAATTATTGACAATTTCAGAAACATTCATAATTAGTTTATAATTTTATGATTTTTCAAAGAAATTTATCAAACAGATGCATGAATTAAGCATTTGTCGAAAGATTTTTTTTTTATTTAAAATTTCTTAATTATTAATTTCATCATAATTTCAGAAAAATTCATAATTTTAAAAAAATCATAAGATTTATAAAATTATCCTTAATGTCGCTGAATTTATTATGAATATCTCAATTAAAAGTCTGGAAATCCTGTTTTCAGGAACCAGAATGGATTTTTTTGAGTTTTTTGCACGTATCATACAGATTCGAATTAAGATCTTGGCAAATAAGAAAAATAAATGCTGAAGAAGTGGAAGAATGAAAAACGGAGATACAAATAACATTTTCCAAAGAATTAGGTTTGCTTGTTGATCAGCCCAAACGGAATTGTGGAAGTTCTAATGATGCTAATACATCCAGACGTTTTTTTCGAAAATACCAAGATATCTTCTGAAATTATTGGAGTTGGCGAGGATTTAATTAGGCGTTTCTACACAATACTGCAAGTTATTTACAGTATTTTGGAAATTGATGTGCAAAAGTTTCCAAATTATGCTACTGAAACCTCATTGCTTCCAATCGGGAAAATGCCAAAAGAGCTCAGGAATCGTGTAACAAGTGCATACAAAATATTAGCGATCATTTTGCACGGAAATGTAATCTTTCATAAAGTTCCGATTTGAATCGCGAGATTAATCACTCTGATGATAGTGGCGTTAACAGTGTGGTCTCGGATTCTTCGAATAGCCATTTTGAATTTCGAAAATCTGAATTGACTATCGTAATAAGCGACGTCATAAACAAAAGGATACCGATTTTTAATAATATTGAATGAATTTTCCCCACAAAGGCTGCCATATTAGATCCGCCAAATTAAATTTCAAAAAGATGATTTCATTATCATTAGAAGTGACTTCGAAAACGTAAGGATGCCGGGTTTCAAAAATATTTAATAGATTTTCCAAAAATTCGTTCGCCACATTGGATCCGTCATTTTGAAGTTCGAAAATCTGAATTGATTAACGTAATCATCGACCTTGGAAACGTAAGCGTACTGAGTTTCAAAAATATTGAGTAGCTTTTCCCTAAATTTGTCCCCGATATTGGATCCATCATTTTGAATTTCGAAAATCTGAATTGATTATCGTAATCAGCGACCTCAAAAGCGTAAGGATACCGAGTTTTAAATAAATTCAAAGACTTTTCCCAAAATATGTCCGCCATATTGGATCCCTCATTTTGAATTTCTAAAATCTGCATCCATTATATAGCGCCCGGGAAACCAGAATAGCCTCGGTGTTGGGTTCTTGTTACCTATTTTGTAAGAAATGTTTTCTCTGAATTAATTCCGCATTGAATAAGACCGTTTAAGCCTCAATACGTTCGCTTGTTACAAAGTTTTAATTGGGTTTGGTTACGAAGTACCAAAACACGATTGCGAGGGGCGCCACATTTTCCTTCAATACTAACGTGTACTGATACTTCTTGTCCAGAGCCAATACCAATTTGTAACAAGCAAATTAATGGTGGCCTGAATGATTGCTTCTGTCCAAGAGCATATCTTCCTTAGAGCTAAGTGGACTCGTAATTCGATTTGCGACAATTGTCGCCCGCATGTTATTGTAATCACATATTTCGTATGCTGCACCAAAGAATATAAGTGCAAAAACCTCATGGTGTTGTGGACCGCGACTGCAAACACTTGAAAAAAAGCTTTTTTGCCTCTCACACATCAAAAATGAGCATTTTTTGCCCTGTTTCGAGGGACACATATGGCGTATTTGAGACTGATGCGCATCATTGGTAATGCGCATGCGCAGTTCTATATAAGCCCAGTGCCACTGGGCAATCCGTTACTTTTGAACCCGGCGGGCATTAGTATAGAGCCAGCAGGTGAACGGAACAGTGGTCGTGAACACAAGGTTCGTCTCAACAGGCTTAATAAATGCTCATTTTTTAATGTTTTCGAGGCAAAAAGTATCGTGTGTGGCATGGTGTACACAGCCGATTAGAATTTGTGTGATTTGCTGACCTCGCTTCGCTCGGACAGCAAACTTCACGCTCTTTCAAATCAGCTGTTTGTGCACCTAACCACATAATGTACTATTTCGCGAAATTGATCTGTATTTTATTGGCGGTATAATATGTACATTTTTGGATATCTGAATTAGTGCACCCCATACAAGTTCAATCTTATCCAGGAAAATCGTTCACATGATTTTTGTTATCGGCAAAATCCTGTAAGTTATAAAATTTTAGTAACTCCAAAAAACTGCCTTTATCGTGAAGTTTGTCTTAATTTGATGGGTAGTATGTGACAATTACGTATATTGATTTTTTTTAATGTGATTGGGGCAAATGGTTCTCATAGGAAAAAGTCTGCTCTCCACAAATTTTCGAACGTTCTGAAAATTTCAATTGCTTGTTATACAAAAAGAATGTTTCCCGCTAATAATTATGGCACTGGAAGTTGTGTGATGCATGGAAAAAGGTAAATTATATTTTATGAATATACACACATAGACCATCTATGTAGATATCGACTTTTATAAAAACGTGTTTTCATTACAGGGTGTTGCTCTTTTACATGAGGGTTGATTTTACAAAAGGGATGGATATGCCATTGGAAAATAAAGAGAGAGCACAAAAATCCCAACAGTAAATTTATACCATTTTTGACGTCTGTCTGCAGGTTTGTATTCTGATTTCAATCCGGGGGTTGGTTTTGTAAACATTAGACCTAGTAATTTTTTAAAGTAACGTTTTATTTTACACAAGAAATTCACCGCAAGCTGGCGCCGCCTTGTTTTCTTAAAAACTAAAGGACATGTATCCAAAATGTCAATAAATATAAGGCTACCCTGCTAGCTTAGGGCAAATGACCTTTCCAAATTATGATAGACCACCTCAAGTAAAATATGCATAAATACTGTATTCTAATGAGGTTGAGAAATTATTTGGCTTATAATTAACTTTACTGCACATATTTTCAGATACGATGAGATGGTTCAAAGCAAAAACCAGCTCATCGTATAAAAAAAACAACAGGCGTGGAGTAAACTCGTCTTCCAGCAACGTTATAACTTTTATAGGCGTCATAATTTCTGATATCACTATTTTATTTATTGTTTTGCTACAAATGAACAATTCTTAAGGATGATAAGATTTAAACTTTTTCGAAATTTTTAATTAAACCACTATTTGCGGCTTCACATACAATCATTTATTCGAGTTCCGCTAGAAATCAAGGTTCTAGATGGTTTGAGTGAAAAAGTGTATAGATCCCTTCCCAATTTCTTCATCTTCCGGAATAAAAATTTCAAACTTTTTTTAATTAATCAATATTAAAATGCGTATCCGCCCATTTTTAAGATTAAAATGAATTTTTAAACGCAAAAAGCGCTTTTTTCGAAATAATAGAGAAGGAAGTACTTTTTATTAATTTTATACAAATTAAATACAAACCTACCTCTAAAGCCGAACACTTTTTTTTAGTTCAAGAATTTTTTTTTATATATCTTATACTATGAAAGTCATTATTCAGCATTTTCTTAACTCAGAACATATTCCTTCATTTTTTAGTTAATCGTTTTTTTAAACCTTTCTTAATAACGTTATAGGGATTAGTTTTTGAGGTTTCTAACATATTGAATATTTCTTGAAGTCTAACGATAATTTATTACAAAATCAATTTGAGTTTAAAAGTTCTAAAAACATGAATAAAAATTATTTAAGCTTATTTCTTTCGAACCTAATCTTTTCATTAAATAAATGATTTCTTGTAACAATGTTATCCTCAATTAAAAATTGTTTCGAGATCATCTGAGTAAAAGAAACAGTTTGCGATTTTAACTATCCATAATTCAAATTAAAAATAAAATATTTTCCATTTTGAGCCACACGACACATCATACAAGTCAAATATTAGAGAGTAAAATTATTCGCCGCAGGAAATTAAGAAATTTTCTTTAGCCTATTTTTTATAAGACGCATAAAGCGTTGCATATAATTATGAGAAATTAAAATAAAACAATAGTAAACAATGAAATTTTTTCTTCATTCTCCAATATCCGATTAAGCAGTCCTGGAACGAGATAAAAAATAATAAAACATTCATTTTTACGAAAAAATGGCAGAGCAAAATTTAGAGCTAACGAAATTAATTTTCCAATAGAAAAAGACAAAATGTCGACAGGATAGTTCAAGTTTCAAATGAATAGATGCATTTTTAATTAAGTTGATGATTCTTCTTCCAAAAAAATGAATTCATGGAAAATGAGCAAATGTTTCGACCAGTTAGTTACCAAAAGTAATCAATGTCTACCAACATTCTTTAAGTTCGTCAATAAGAAAAAAAATTTCAATCAGCTAATTACATTTTTATTTTAAATAATAATCATTGCACTGGCAAAAATATAATATCTAATTTTATAACCATGAGAAATGAACTTTCAACATAACATAAATAAACAAATATAGTGATTTAAATTGTTATTTGAATATTTGTTTTCCACCAGAAAATAGAAACTTTTAACAGAATACCAAAATTTTCATTGAATACACGAATTTTCAACAAAACAGTTAAATTTGTATTTAAAAATATCAATTCCACACAAAAAAGATTCATTTTCTACAAAACACAAAATAATTTTTAAAAAAATGGATTACCACAAAAAATGTAAACATTAAATTTTTACAAAATGTTAAAATTTGTAAACCTAAAAGATAATTTTTCATTTGAACAAAAAGATTAATTTTCGTCCACGAAATAAAAAATTTTAAAATAGTAGTTTCACAACTAACCAAGTGGTAGCATTTTCAATAAAAAATGTTAATTCTAGACGAAAAATGTAATAGTTAATTTTTAAACCAAAACAGATTGAATGTTATTAAAAATAGTAAAATTCAACGAAAATATTATCAAAAATTTTTTTTAATGTTGGACACAAAACTATGAATTTACGTAAAAAATATAATTTTTAACCAAAAACAAAATTATAATCATTTTTAACCAAAAATATATTTCCAATGAAATAGTGGAATCTTCAAAATAATGTTTAAAGTCCAACCGAAAATAAAAGAATTTTAATGAAGACAGTTAAAATTTCGACCAAAAGAAGTAATTTCTAAAAAAATAGTTCAGGTTTCAATAAGATTATACAATTTTAACTGAATCATTACATTTTTAACTAACTTGTTGAAATAATTATCAATTGAAAAAAAATTTCAGATCTAAGGAATAATATTTTTCCTCTAAAAGTTTTTCTATATATTAAAGCACTGACACAAAAAACAGTGACAAAAAACTACCACACTATGGGCGTTACTCATAAAAATTCATGACAATCTATTCATCTTTAGAATCGGATCATTCTGGTGCACAATTTTTGGATCCAATAAAAAATCCGTAATCTTCATAAAACGCAGACGTTGCATATTATTTTATTTTCATTTTCCGATCAAATTGCTAAACCAGAATTTCTTCTGGGCGCAAATCTGACACCCACGCGGTTTAAATCAAACCACTTTCGGACTCCTTTATTCCTTCCTAATAGAGTAGCATTTAACCCATCCTTCACCATTTGCCTGACGGAGCCGATGAATATGTTTATTTTCGCTCGATCTTTGCCTTTGTGAAGAGGTTTAGGTAGAGTCTGATAATGTAAATTATTCTTTGGTTTAAGAGCCCTTTTTGGGAGACGGGGGCCTGTCAGCATAACGTGGCTCAATAGGCTCAGGTACATACTCCCACGTAAAAGCATTATTGAATGTTTTAGTCCATCCAATTGGAACGTCCTCATCTTCATCATTCTCTATTAGGCTAATGCTGTGGGTGAATACGTTTATTTTTGCTCGAGATCCATACCGACCATCAGGCTTATATAATCCTCGCAAAATGACACGATTAGTTCTTAGTTTTTCAATCCATCCAAAGGCGTCACCAGTAAAAAATCCTGACATTACGAATCGAACTCCGGTTAGCCGTTCATTAATACGACCATATCGATTTAGCATATAAATTTCCGTATTGAGGCCAAAATCATATAATCGTATTGCAAGTGGCCGTTTCGACTCGGTGACTGAAGAATATTTGCGAAATCGAAGATGGTCAACATCCGCTTTAAATAATTTGGAATAGGGGGGCACGAGAGGAGGAGACGTGGATCTGGCATGAAGAGATGACATGTCAGGATCAGCAGACGTCGCATGAGTAGAATGCATAACAGGGGAATTTGCCATTCCATGAGCAGAATACGCGGCAGGCTGATGTGGAGGTAACCCGTGAAATTGGGAGCCATGAGGATATCTGTCAAATTGTGAACTCAACACTAGAACAAGAAACGGAAGATTACATTTTTTTAAAGTACACAATCGTACCGTATACTGGGTCTGAATGGCGCGGCGCACTGTTGACCATTTTGTAGAACTTTATCTAAAAATCGTTCAACTTTTGATAGGAATGACCTAGAGGGTCAACTTTCTGTAAGCGACTTTCATTATAACGAGTATGCATATGCTTCTACACCTGTAGAAATTACACTACATTGCCTCATTTAAAAAGTGGCACTGGCAAGGCCCAGACCAGTTTTTCTATTTTAATATAAAATAATTAAATTATTATGGGGTAAGAATGGGACATGAAAATATCAATATCTTTCATTAATTATAAATACACTTTTGTTGTTCCGAGTTGAAAATAATAAATTGACTCCCACTTATGAATAATATATCAGAAATTTATTTGCGGAGTTTTGAGAAGGCTTGACCCAAGTTGGGAATTCACGAGTGATACTCTCTTACGCCACACATCTGCCATATTTCGCTCATCAAGGAATACTTGGACAACCTAAGATAGTTTGAATGTTTGGTGAAGTTATACGTCTAGATAATAAAATACCTATTATTTTTAGTAAATAGTTTTTTATAAATATTTTGTACGCTGACGGCTAAAACATAATTGACAAGAAAATACAAGCACTATAGACCTAGGTCGAATACGTGTTAATAAACATTGTGCGAGAAAAGAACTTAATTTCTTTTCATTGTGCTCAAAAAATATTTTTTTTAATGTTTAAAAAAATTGCACATGCCGAGTATAGTTTAAAATATATTATTAGTTATTCTATAATAAGTACTAGAGGCAAGCATTGCGCCATTTTTCTTTCATTGCTGAAGTATTTAAAAATTTTGAAACTTACTTTAAAATAAGTTGCAGAAACGATTTATTAGTATTTAAACTCGTAAATCGAAAACTTGATTTAGGGCACTAATGAAATGTTTCTGCGGTACGGCTTACCAGTGCAGATAATCATCAGTTTGCCCTGTAGTGGCGAAAGTTTTTTGCTTAATAAAAAAAATTATAATATACTAACTTTGGTTGTTTAAATGTGGTGCATGATCCCAAGAAGTCGAGGAACTTGAAGCAGCACTGTTATAAGATTCTAATCTTCGACGTTGCCTCTGCTGGTCAGAACTTTCAGCTGTAAAATATAATAAATAGATGTTTATAAAAAGAAATTTTCAACCAAACCCAAAAATTCGATTGAATCAAAAGAAAGATAGTCTAAGTTTATTAAAAAAGTCATTTAATATTAACAAATCCAATTGTTGGGAAATGAAAATTTAATATATAATTGATAAAGCTTGAAAATATACGATTTTTGCTCATGAGTCTTTAATATGAACCGATCAATTAGAAAAGGCAAAACAGTTTTACAAAATTATTTTTAATTCAATTTACGACCGGGATGCAAGAACCGGACGAACGCTCGAATCGAGTAAACTATTGTCCAAGTGAAGAAAGTGAAAATCGAATTTTTTGTCGAAAATCCTTGTTAACAGAATTTGACAATATAGAGAATTGAAAACTGTATCTTCTTCTCACAATAGTTTTTTTTGTTGAATCGCTCATTTTGTTTAAAAAAATTACAATGTTACTTTTTTCGCTATTTTTTTCATTGAAAACCTGTGTTTCTTTAGAATCAACTCGCAATGAAGCAATAATTTAATCCGAAAAAGTACCGTGTTTTACGAGGTTCTGCTATTTAGATTTTTCATATGAATCGGAGTACGAAAAAATCGTAAAGACAGATATGTGAAACAGTGTTGGGAGAAGTTTTTTGTCAACCAATATTTTTTTTTGGTCAAAAATTAACAAAATGACCGTTTATAGAATTTTAGCAGTCGGCTTTCTTGGTTTCTGAAAGCTTTTAGAAAATGTTTCTAATTTTAATTTTTGAAGCATATATTTCCGTACGCATTTCGAAATCCTTCTGGAGAAACTATGGGTTGCCGGCAATTTCTATTAAATCTTTTACAAATAACTAAATCGCGATTCGAAACTGTTCAGAAAAAATTACTGCGAAACAAATCTCAAGAATATTTACGTAGAAAGCACTTAAATCACCCCTTAAAATTAACTAATGAAACTAAAGTTCTGATTCAAGAGCATTATGATTCGATACCAAGTTCTGAAACACATTATACCGCGTCTTCTTTGAAGTACTTCGATATTCCTGAACTGACATTCGAAATTTTGTTTGATTTGTTTCATGAATTTTATATTTAAAAAACGGGAAACGAATCAATGCCATTAAATATCTCGACCTACAAGCGAGACTTCAATGCAAATGTCAGTTACACATTTCAGAAGCGAAAGAAAGACGTCTATAATGAATGTTTTCAATATAAACAAAATAATACTACGAGTGTAGCATACAAACAATACAAATCTGACGTAATTAATTACTGAAAACATGGCAATTCGATTTTGCCCGAAAAAAACCTTTTGATCCTGGAGTTCTATTCTTCCCAAAATTTTCCATTGTCAATTAGGGAGCTAATTAGGGACCGTTCACATATTACGTAACGCATTTTCCTGAAATTTGTGACTCCCCCCCCATACGTAACGCTTTTTCTATAGGAAATGTATCTAACTTTAAAATAGGCGCTGCGCTAAAGCAGACCCCCCTCAAACCATATGCGCGTTCGTAATATGTGAACGCTCCCTTATTTTTGAGTTACTTTTGATTCTACACAGAATGAGCCCCTACGAGAAACGTAGGACACGATTTTTTTTTAATCATCCCTGCAGAAAGCTGCATCGCTGGAGGTGTAACAAACTTCAAGAAGCCATAAAATCATAACGGGGCGGGGAACATTTCGACAAAGAAAAAATCCCTATGACTCAATGAAATTGTACAACATTTATAAAACACTGATACTATCAACGAATGAAAAACTGCTGCATATTTAAATGGTGACACTTTTTTGAAATTTAGTAGTGTGTAGTACGCTACCCCATTCATAGTCCATGGTACTTCAATTTTGCCGAAGTTTTTAGGTCTTTCTTATGTTTAACAAATTATTTAACATTTATCGAAGAACTAACAGAATATTATTGTTATCCCTGTTTTCTACATTAAAAAGGAAAATAATTCCCTACCTTAAAACTGTTATACTACAAATAGAAAGCATTGTGCCATGTTAAAAGTTTGGTGAAGCATATAACCCGGATGGACGGTTAGACATTGAGCCAGCCACGTGGATACTTTTAGGTCTTTACAAGATTTTCTAAGAGCCATGAATATAGATTTGGCTTGATGAGCTCATATATGTTGTGCAACAGAAGTCTGCAAAATAAATTTGTTCACAATTCGGTGCATAATTTTTATTCTTTTACGCTAGATTGCAAAACGGAGGTTCAAAAACAGTGCAAAGCCTAAAAGCCCCTCTAACTGTAAAAAAAAGTGTAACTGATGGACGATACTATTATCTTTTCTCCTCGTTCCGGATACTTTCCTAAAACAAAATCACTACCATGTAGTGGAAATTTACCATTTGAACCAATCAGGTATGTTCACTTAATAACCAGCTAACTTCACAGGTTCGATTGCTGAGGGACAATCAATGGACCGAATTTATAGTTCGAGAATCCGTATTTCTTAATATCTTCGTGAAAAATATAGTTTTCACCATATGCGTGTTTGGAAAATTATTTGCTGTGTTTTAAAAACTATTTAATAAGGTAGTTAGAATTATAGAGTTGCCCAATCAAGTAGCGTGCTGCACTAATGTGATCTTACGGGATATTCATCAATTCACCACTTTTAGGTTTGGGGAATTTTGCAAGCAATGCTCAACTCCAAAAAATACCACAATGTCGATATGCGCAAACAACGTCCTTTTTTCTAGCATGGATAAAGATCCCGTTGGAGCACATTAAAGTAGGATGCGACTCGTTTTTCGACCAAGACACAGCCATACTTTGTGCTCAAGGCGTCCATATCGAAAATCTGACAAATTTGTACATTTTAAATGTTTTGCACAATTCTTTTAATTGCTTGAATAAAATACGTCATTATTGAATATCAAAAAGATATTATGAAAACAAAGTTTTGTACCATGCATTCGGTCGATTGATTTTCCCTCCCCGAGTTGAAATTTAGACCCTACTTTGAAGTTGCTTTGATGCCATTTAAAATTATAGCCCCTGCTTTAAACTTTTAACTGCTAGATAATGAAATATTAGAGCCCACTTTGACTCCATTTCAACCTATAGGCCCTACTTTGAATCCTTAGAGCCTAAATTCTTATAAATGAATACCCTAATTTGACGCTTTTTAACCTCCTCCTCAATACTGACCCGAATTTAAATCTTTTAATCTAC
>JAWWLR010000034.1:106138128-106150473 GCA_035041075.1 Acraspis erinacei | reverse complement strand
GCTAGTGTGGATGGTATTTTCGTCAGTTTATAAATATATATTTATCCAGAAGGGTGCAGTTTGTAATTACTGGTAACATGCGATTATCTTGCCAATATACAAAAGAAAGGTAGATAAAAGCAACTGCAATAATTACAGAGGTGTCACTTTTCCTGTGTAGATCAGATATGTAGCTTTACACAAACCTCAGAAGACGGCCTAAATATCGAAAAAAGTTTTCTGTGCAATTATTGACCTAAAAAAAGCAAATAAAATAATATATGCAGTTAGCAAAGCCTGTTTGAGGGTAAATTCATTCTGAGCGATTTTTTATTTTATGCGTTATGACCTCTTTCTTTTTATTATTTGGAATGGAATGGAAGCTTCTAATGTGTCCCCTAAGGGTTTACATTTTTCTTGTACCTGCTTCCCTATTCCTTTACACACGTCCCACACACTTACTTGGTGGTTGAAGGGGGGCCTAGTGTTTAAGATGGGTTCCGAACAAACAAGAGAAACAGCCTTAAAGAGTAAATACTATCATGAAGAACATAGACCTTATAATTGATGCGAATGAAACAAAAATTATGGTTTTTAAAGAAAAGAGTAGAAAAAAGTACGCCACATTGCCTCAGACGTTGAGAGGATACAAGTTGATAAGTACGTGTCTCTAGGCAGATTATGTACAACTGCCCGTGCAGAAATCTAACTGTGGGCCTGGTAATGTTTCTCCTGTTTTTCTAAGGTATGCCCTACTTTTTAACTTAATAATAATAATAAAATATTTATGTGAAGGACAAACGTTTGACGAGCGTGACAGGACAGATTTGTGGCGTAAGAAATTATCTCTCGAGAGTTTCTATATGATTAACGACATAAATTTTAATTTTAATGTCCTGTTTGTCCAAACATGAATGACAGACTAGATAGAATTCAAGCAAAATAACTTTAAAATTTTTTAATATTTGAGACGATTATGTCTCTCAAGTTTTCTCGGGCGCCAGCCGCTAGCAAAATAAAAAGTTATGATGCTCTTTATACTCTCCGCTAGTGACCGATTTGTGTAAATCTGTTCTCATTTCGGTGCGACTATTAAAAATGAAACTTTTATAATTCCGTAAGGCTCTGGTGGTTGAGTTTCCTAATCACAAATAAGATGGAGCCGTGGGTGGTACGGCTCAAATTAAGACTTCAATTAGTCACATAAACGAAGCTAAAGCCAAAGTTCTGCTCAACTAGAGATCGCTAAAAGGACCTAGTATGATGTTAGCACTCCTACTGAAGACTAAGAGGTTAATAGAAGTGAGGATGTTGATTCGAGTAACTAATACAGCCTCACACTTCAGAGCGATCTCAAAATTGGCTACTGTACCTGAGGGTCCTCATAAAGAGCAATGGCTCTTGGCGCAGCCCTCGAGATTCAGATCGCTATGGTAAGACATGGGGACTTTATCGTGAGGTTTGAGCAATGCCGTTTTGAAAACAACCTGTTTAACGCGATCATTCCCGATTCTCCCAAAATGGCATGGATATCTTCCATTTCCGAGGAACCATCATCCATCTTTAAAAGGTTGACAGTCCAAACCCCACGTTAACTGTGAAGGATATGGACAATTATGGATGCCAAGAAAGACGCCAGGGTAACCGACTTGGTCTTAAGTGCGGACCTTTACTGGTCAAAAGCATAGAGAAGGTCGACTGTAAACCGCATTTGGGATTGAGAAGAATCCAGATGAAAATATTTCCGAAACTGAAACAGCAGTGCTGACAGTGGAAAAGCAGCTGCCCTTGGAATAACCGATAGATGACGCTGGTTCTTGAATGCCAGAAATGCGGTACTGTCATTTACAATAAAATTCAATTCTTCAGATCCGCCACCGTCAGAGAAGTGGAGACATTTGGTGTTCGAAAGGATAGCCACTGATCATTGAGTCTGATGCGAATGCGCAGCGTACCATATGGTATATTAAGAACATCAGCAACAAGAGTGAGTACCTTTTAGATTACCTTTTGACTGTCGATTTAACCATACTAAGACGCGGAAATACATCAACCTTTGTCACAACTAGACTTAATGTGTTTATTGACCTTGCATTGTAGTATATATTAATTAGTGAAAAAGAATGCTCCTTGGTGGGAATTTCTGACGGCCCGGAAACTAAAACCAATTGGTAAGATTCGAGGATGGAAAGCCGGATAGTAACAAAAGTGAAAATCAGATGGGTCATTCGGCATTTCAACTAGTTAAAAGTCGCTAAAGAACATGTTATATTCCCGCCGTTGATTGAAGAATGTCTAGATCTTCTGATGTGACCAATGTGTAAAATCTTTAGTGCATGCATACAATGAGGATAAATTATTGAAACCAATTATCTTAATTCTGTTGAGCAGCATTATTTAGGTATCACTTTAATAGGTGCTTGCGTTCTATGTTATACGACAGGATCGTCCAGTCTTCGTTCATCAGTTACAATGTGACAGCGAAGGTAGGAGAGGGACGTCCGTAGGAATCAGTTTCATCCTCCACTATGTGGGCGCTCTTCATACATGATATAATTTGTAGGTACTGCAGCAACCGGTGCCTATCTATTAATCCTGATCTGTTATCATTGATCTGGGTGCAAAGAACCAGTTGATTAATTTCAGAAAACAGCTGGTAAGCCTAAACAGAGACTTCTGTCTGGCAATTCTTGGATCAATGAGAACAAAACTAACTGCCGCATTCGAGTTCATCTTACGTATGCTACCACTGCATCTTATGATTAGACACAGTGATGCGCCTGAAGTATACATGCTTTTACTAACGGCAGATGATAGAAATGCCTGATAACATGCTGAAAGAATAATATTTTATGAAGCCCTTCAAGTTCATATTTCTGAAAAGGAAAGCAGGATAACTGCGTACAGGCGATTCCGATTCTAAGGACTTCCTTGACTCTGGAGCTGGAGTGACTACAATGAAACCTAGTGCCGAGACAGCAGTTATAGTGGGCAATTTATCTAAGGTATTTCAAGCTGACATTGTGGCCATGAAGACATGCCTGGAGGAGATCCGTAGACGTGGGTTTGTTAATCACCACATATACATATTCTTCGATAGTCAAGCTATTTCAAGAGCTCTCTAATCGGAAGATTTTATATCCAGATTTGCCCGAAATTTCCTGCAATATTTACGAATAAAAAAATGAAAATTTAGGAAGTTAAAACTTTTGGATTGAAATATACCAAATTAAATAATTAAGCAACTTAATATTCAAAGTTGATCAGCTGATGATTTGAATATTTTAACTAGAGAAATTCAAAGTAAATCCCTTAAAATTAAGCCGGTTGTATTTCAAATCTGTATAAATGTGTTGATCACTTGTAAATTTTATTTTTAATTCTTATTAATAAAAGCAACAACAACAACATAGTTTTTGACTAATATCAGAATAAAGTATTTAGAATTCAAATAAAGGTCATGGCCTAGACTATTCATCGGAAAAGCCGGATGACTTGAAGCTTCGTTGAGTAAAAATTTGGAACTAGAATGTTTTTTTAATTAACCTGTAAAGACAAGAAATGTTTTTGAAATGTAAAATATTTCAAAAGCTCAAAGTTAAACACTCAAAGTTGTAATTTGAGTTTGGAAGAATCAAGGAGTATATATTTAATCAAATTTAATTGAATACAGAGTACATACAGAATAATTGATAGACATAATGATATTGGAGGAATTACGCGAAATAAATTAGTTTGATCAAACATTTTCCTTAAAATAAATCCACATTCATTTTTCTTAACTTTATATTCTTTACCTTCATAATGTCAATGATACGATCTATAGTACGGTGTGTTTGATTTGAAGTCATTTTTATGATACGAACGCGAAATAGAAGTTAAATTTTTTTTTATCTTTATTAGCAATAATTTGTAGAAGACAACGTCATACTTACAAAACTTTTTTTTAGTATAGGTGATTTTAATTAAAATGGTAATACCTCTTTTCTCACTAATATAGTTATAATTTTCATTTTTATCAATTTCAGGATGATGATGAAAATGAGATTAAAATGTATGTACCTAACTATAAACCTCGATAATAGATGGTATAAAATAAATCTAATGCACAAACAAGGTCTTATGATTTCCATAGCACGTGTTAACTGTTTTTTCTTTTTTGGTTATTTGAAAATTAAAGAAATATTTCGGTGTCCCAACGACATATTTTTTTTTAATAGGAGAATTATATTTTTTATTTCCAACCAAAAATTGATCTAAATCTAAGAGAAAAAATGGATCCATTCGAAGAATTAACTTGAATACTATCTCGCGTTGTAATGCCAATAATAGTATTTTGCTCTTGATATTATTTTTTGTGGATAAACAAAAATATCCTTTAAGTTTTCTTTTATATCTTTACTATTTCGCGTCTTTTGGCGTAATATTGGAATTTTCGATCTTCTGCATACTACTTACGAGAAATAAAAACAAAGTTACGAGCCCTATTGGAACATGGTCAAGACGTTTTGTAGGATTTTACAAAAGCTATAATTTCTCTTTGTAAATTTTTTTTTATAGTTTTCGTTGTTTGGTTCGAAATTTCAATATTGTGGAGTCAAATTTCAGGCAATTCTAATACTTTGTGCATCATAAATGATGAGAATATAATAAATTATTAAAAAGTTGTATCTCTTTTTTGGGTGAATAACTTTCCTCTATGAATTTCTTTTCGTACCCTTTGTCGTTTTCCCACCAATTTCGCATTTTTATTTTTAATGTCATTTGTATGATTAAAACCAAACCTACGTTTCCTATCAAAAAGTAATTCACAACAAATGTGTAGCTCTTTTTCGGGAAACAATTTTTTTCGTAACTTCTGCCGTTTATCCTCAAATTTTTAATTTTTTTAAAATTTTCAATGTTATTTTTCACGAATAAGACCAAAAGCACGCGTGCTATCAAGAAGTGGGTATTAACGAATTTGTAGATATTTTTTGGCTTCATGATTTTGGTTAATTCATCCTTTTTCTTATCATGCATAGTTTGACCACAAACTGGAATTTTGGAATTTTTATTATTTTTTGTGCAATCAAAATTACAATTTTCGATTTTATATGAAAATCCAAAAATTTACTATGATAATCTTGTAGGGCTTTCAAAAAGCAAGGTTTTTCTTCTCTTGACCTTTTGTCGTACCGTGCGTTGTTTGGCTTAAAATTGTTATATTCGATTGATTAAAAAAAAAATTTTAATGCTATAACTCTGAGAATTTACTTTTTATCGAAATTAGTAATTAGATAAATTGTTCGTCTTTTTTAATACTATAAATATCCGCATATAGAATTTTCAAATCAAGAAAAAAGTGGTCTCAAACATTTCCAAACTGCGCTCACTTTTTGAATTTTTATCCAAAATGTCTGGTTAACGAACCCGTCCTTTCTGGTATGACAAAAATTCTAATGAATAGGATTGAAAAAATAGATCTCTTTATTTTATAAAATCTATGTCACACATTATTAATATTTCTAAAGAAAAATTCCTTATCTACACTGTCGCCCTAGAAGAATTTTAATTACGTTAAAGACTTTCGTAAAAGACGTTTTTGAAGCAGCGAAATAATATTTACTCTATACATTATATTAAATTCTCTGAGCTTTTCAATTATACTTGTGAGAGTCTAACTTCTACTAAATAATTTATGTGATACTCATTAGATGATTTCATATCAAAAAAGTTATAAAATTCTTCATATACGCAATTGATGCTCGGGCAGGGGAAGAAACAAATAGCTTAACAGTATACACGAATCATCAGAACAGTCATTAAAAACGCCGTTCTTAAAATTATGCGTTCATAAGTTCCCCTTAAATTTTGAAAAAATGAGAATCCTTTCTACTCTGGTCCTAATGTTGGGCGTTATTCTTAATTCTTTTGGTAAGTGAAGAATAAATGATAATATCATTTTTTATATTTTATTTTTTATAATAAGTACGTTGTAACATATCTATTATATATTAATTAATGTAAAATACTATGTTATTTTCTTTGATGATAAACAATGATTATTATAAATATAATTTTTTATTTGCTAGTAAAGTATAATACAGAGTTATACAGAGCTTTTGCCGATTTTTAGAACACTTGCAGGGCAATTCAGCTTCACCTTTTTCTTCCCAGATAGTGCTTTTGAATTTTGGCTGTAATTTAAATTTAGGTAGAATAGATTAATTCTGTAAATATCTTTTTATATGTAAATTGAAATAACCACTTAAAAACTTTCCACGATTATAAGTCTCGAATGAATACAAATAGAAATGGTTAGATATCTTTTATAATTGCTCAGTAAACTTTAATTTTACAATATCGAGGCACAGGATTGCCAAATTTATCTTAGCACTTAAGAAATCGCTAGACTTTAGCGCTTATCGCAGATACAGTTGTTTGTTAAAATTGTGCATTTAACTTATTATTAACAATGAATGAACTAAACGTTAGAAAATTCCAATATTAGTTACAAATTGGCGAAAATGAGCACTGTCGGCATGTTTTTTTATACATTTTGGGATATTGTATTAAACATTCAGATCACTAGGTTGATATTTACTCTGTCAATTTGTATTTTTATTGCTTTGTTATTGTATAGAGCTTTTAATTAACAAAGTAAAAGTGAAGAGTTGAAAGGAAGACGTAATGAGAAAAAGTATGTGAAAAAGCAAATTCCTACATAAAAATATGTATTTGATTAAAATTTATTATTAATTAGCTTTTTTCTTATCTCAGAATATTATGATCAATCCTTATACATACATTTGTACATTTTTTGAAATACTTTTATGATAGTCACACAGCTTTAAAAAATATAGATAAAATCATTTTTTTTTTTTGCTTTACTTCTTCAGTTTTGTTAAATAACAAGCACGCTCCTTTCTCACCAAGAAAATGGACTAGTTTTTTGCAAATATTTTCTCTTTTCCTAGCAGATACCAAAACTTTCTGGAGTTGCGATTTTTCCCAAATCATTGTTAATAATAAGATAAATCAACATGTTTATCAAACAGCGCAGAGGCATTTGTGCAATCCAGTGCCTGAATTTATATTCTAACTGACTTCAAGAAATAAAATAGAATAATCGAATTGCACTTTTACTGTTTGTAATCCATTTTGAATATTAAAATTTCATCAATCTTTTCACAGAAATATCATCATGTATGCCGCCCAAAACACTGGACTACCTGTCAAATTTTGGAAAGAATAACGAACATGAGAAACATCAAGGTATCTATAGTACAAACAAATGTTGAGGACAAAGGTTTTAATTTATAGACACTGTTAACGTTGACAGTTTAAGTCTAATAATAATATCTTGTACTAGTGAATATTTTATACGACTAAAATCTTATTCCCAGTGTTTTAAGAAAATTTGTTCGAAAAAGTATACCATACTGGAATTTTATTTTTTCATGAAGCACTTTCTTTGTAGTCTACCAGGTGTGGCGGTTAATAATTCTTAACTTTTTAAAGAAATTGCGTTGCAAAGAATGGTTAGTTCACAGTCTTAACTCCTATGGGAATTTAGTTGCTACGACATAACCTTTCAAAACGCCATTAATAAACAAACGATTCCGAGTTAGCTTTGTTTTATTTTCGTGGGTTGAACATGTCGAGTTTCGGGCAAAGTCATAAGCATTTGCAGCATGCACTCCATTTCTTGTTTAATCAAGATAAAAGAAATATTTTTTTAGATTAGATCGTAAATGGGTCCGAAAAATGGATATATTTTGCTAATCCGAAACGCAGAAAGTCATGGGTTGACCCGGGGTAATCATCAACATTGACTCCAAGATTGAATCGCTTCGAAAAGAAGACAATGCTTTGCATTTGGTGAAATCATAAGGGTGTTGTGTCCCACGATCATCTAAAACCAGGTGAAACTGTTAATACCGTTTGCTACCCTCCAGAAATGATCGATTTGAACAATTCATTGACCGTAAAGCGACCAGAATGGGCTAAAACGCACGGAAAAGTGATTATGTGTCTCGACAACGCCCCAGAACACGCAGCGCAAGCGGAAAACATAAAAAAAATGGGTTGATGAATGGACTACCTGAAAGGATGAACGTTTTTTCTGGAAGTCCATCTACAACTTACCAGAGAGATGGAAAAAATGTGTAGATTCTAATGGTGCATACATTGAATAAACCACTTTATACCTTCTTGCAATGAAACTTTAGTTTTTAATATTTTTAATTAAGAATTATTAACCACCATACCTGGTATTATCCTTTTTAATTCATGCTGCGCCAGGAGGTATTTCTGTAAAATAAAAGAAGAATCATAACTATTGCAGCATGTCCCTACTTATTGTTTGAAAACTTTACATCCGGAAATGTGCGAAATTAATGTTTTATAAAAATGCTCTTTTGCGTGAGCAATCTGAAATGCTCCACTACTAAGCTAACTTTGAAAATTTATATATTACGGTTTTCTGAAGTTTGACACCAGTTTGTTTCTAAATTTATAGAAATAAAATTGTCCTAACGTAGGAAAGTAAGAGGATACGCAAAAATTAACTGATAAACTACTATGCCGCCCGATCCCGTCCCTGACGGAGTAAACAATCCTACAGTGCAATTAAAATGACCAAAAATCAATTTCCTTGAACGCGAATATATTGTATGAGTCAGGTAACCTTTTATTACCAGAAGACTGAAGGTGGTGAATACGTTCCACTGATGCTGCAGCTAGTGGTGTGGAATCTAAATAGAAGTCATTATTACTCGTTCGATCCGTTGATAAAATTCCCCAAGAAAACTGGCTTTGAGCTGAACGGACACCAGCCAGGTGTACCTTTTACCACAATTTTTCGTAATAAGGCCTATCTAAGAGGGTATCCAGATACCCAGGTTTTTCGTTCTGGACAAAGCAATTTGCGAGTATACGGAGCAGCGCATGGTTATTTTCTTCTAGGACATTTTTTAAAGTGCGCTACATAGAACTAAAGTGATTAGGGGTTAGGAAAAGCGGTTAGAGGTTTAAGCAACATTATTTTTTCGAACTGTCAGAAAGGGGGACTTTACCACCCCCATAAGAAATTGGAAAGGGGCTAGCGAGTGATCAACATTATTTCAGTGATCAATTAAGGGGGTGCCTTTCTGCCCCCACGAGATGTTGGAAAGGAGTAGGTGTATGACTGAAATTATTTTTCTGACCAGTTCCAGGACTGTACCTTCCCACCTTCATGAGACGTTGGTACGGGTTTCACCAACAGTATTCCTGTGACGATTGAAAGATGTGCCTTCCTGCTTAAATAAGCAGATAGAAAGCGGCAGGGTTCTTATCAATTTTATTTCTGTGCCTGGACACAAAAGTACCTTCTCGGTCTCATGAATAATTCATGGTAATTCTTGCGTCGTTCATCCACGATAAAGTTCGATGTGTACACAAAACGTTTTATATAAAGCGTCAAAAGCCAAAGTGTAACAAAATGATTCTTAACTCAAATGAGCTTACTCTAAAATACCTTATGTGGAAAATACCTTATGTGTATGGGAACGTTTTTTACGGGTACCGGCAGAGACATCTATTTCCGGTTCCAGAAAATTCAAGCACCCCGCAACTTTAACGCACCTCGCAAAGACGCTATTCTCTTAAATACATAAATTTTGCATTAGTTAGGTGTTAGGAGAGAAATATTTCGTTATGATTAGTGAGATTTTTCGTGAGATGCATAATTGAATAAAAAGGTTGTAAACACTTAACCACTACATTGATAATTACAAATACATAAAATACCCATGATAAACCAGTATAAGATTGTTTGCTTTAATGAAAATTTAATTCTTTATTTCTTGTTGCAGATTTAAGTTCACAGTCCGAATATCTGCCTAATGACAACCCGATTCTTGGTGGTTCTCATTGCAGATATTCTCCTTCTTCTTCTGGCAGACATTCTTCCGAAAGGATTTTTTCTCTTAATATACGTAATTCTAATCTTGGGTCTCCTCCACCTACCGAGCCTCCTCTTCGTGCTAAGTCCAGGTCTCCTATTAGAAGAAATGCTTCTCAGTTCATACTTGGCTTTAGATATGAAGAACTTCCATTTATTCGACTTACTCCCATCAACAACACGAACCGGATATTTGAACTTCGAACGTACACTTTTCCTCTGGATACACCAATTCAATTAAGAACAGGAAATAATGAATTTATATCTATTCCACCCAACGAACAAATTGTATTAACAGCTTCCAATGGCGACGTCTTTGGAATATTGGAGAAAAAATTAAACAGACAAACTATTCTTCGTGGAATGTATACAGTTCGCCCTTTAGTGCAACGGTCAAAAATTAACCTATTTAGCGGCGTGGTTAAAGAAATGACCAGAGAAGAAATAGCAGAATCTCCATTAGGCTACCGCAACACAATCCCAAAGTGTTTCCGAGTATTACGTATATAAACCACAACTTTTGGCATCATAAGTTGTATGTAAAAGACAAAACGTTAATAAACTAATAATTTTAAAGTTAGGAAACTATCATCTAAAATATTTCACTTTGAAGAATTAAAGGTTCTCTCTGACACATTTACCATGCCCGACTGACCCTTTTATAGGTATTATATTCCTCTAGGATAAAAAATGGTTTACATTTTTATTATGGTTCTGGATTTTAGAGAAGGAGTCCTCGAAAAGATGCAGAATTCGACTTTTATGCTATCATTTATAAAAAAATTGCTTTTCTCAATCTATTAATTCAAACATTCTTCTAGAATTTTTCTAAGCGCTCTCAGTAGGAAAAGGACTACAGCTATTCCTCTGCACTTAAATCAATGCGTTTTGGAGACTTTAAAGTTACCTCATTTTTCTCTAACGCTTTTTAACATGGCAATTTCACATTATTCAGGTGATCTAAAGTTTTAAAAGAAAACTTGATTAAAAGACAATAAATGCTTTTTAAGTATTTAGTTATTCATGAACATAATATAATCTTCTCGGACCATACTCTTACATCCTCTTTTAATTAAAAATATTGATGAGATAGACTGGAAATTCCTAATATACGTAAAAAATGAGGCTGAAACTAGTCACTACTTCCCAGAAACAATTTTTCAGGTGGTTTAAAAAAATCTGTTAAATGTTTAATACATGTAGGTATCTCTCGAAAACCTTGAGTATTACCTTTCAGATTGAATCTTACATTGGAAATGGTAACCATGTCAACTATACAACATGTTTTGTTTCTTTGCGAAAAAATTCCATCTCATCAATTCGAAAATTACACTCAACAAAAATTCACTACTGCTTCTTCGGGGAAAAAATTTCACAACGTTGAAATATTGAACTTAGCAGTTTCTAAAGACTTCCTAGCCCACAGGAAATTTTCTGAAACCCTATTTTCTGTCACACTAATTGGTTGGACGGGGCGAAGGAATAGTAAACTTTCCGGGGAGTCCATGAAAGGCGCGATAGTAGAAAGAATTACACTGCGTCTGTACGAAACTTGGCTCACTTGACAAGAGAAATAGGCTTCTGAAACTTTTCGCAGCAGGGCTTGGAAGCTTCACTTCACCTTTAGTTTCCGGGGACTTCACGAGGGTGCCCTGGTTCGGGAGTTAGTGGGCTCTCTAAAATACACGGTGTGCCGTACCCATGGAGCCTCCCAAATGCCAATTGGGGTCCTGCAGTTAGTTTTTAATGATCGCGTATCCCCTTTCGCGAAGTCGTTGCGTGGGTGGGATATTTCACGACTGCGCAACTAGGTCATATTTTGGTTAATTGAATGCCTGTCATTTTTGTGCTTAGTTGTTATAGATTTTTGTTATAGATTGTTCTCTAGGGGTCGAAGTTTGAAAACCGCGAGGGCTTAACCCAGAAACTGAAAAGATAGTATTGAAAATTCCGAAAGCGCAAATTTTTTCAAGATGGCGGCAGCCACGCCGTTTGATTCGTGACCCGGCAAAATCCAAGTTTAGTGAGTGCGTTATAAAAATGGCGGAAGGGGGCGAGAACCGTCAGGTTACATTGCAGAAGTTAGAGGATTTCGCGGCACAATTCCAGGTGGAAATGAACGACGTCCCACGAGTACGCCGACTGATAACACAGGTCCAGGTAACCTTTAGATACGTTGAGACTTGTTTCGTCAACAAGCCGAACTAAATGATCATCAGCAATCGAGAGAAGAACACCAGCAACAGCGCACGATGGAAGATATGGTCTGATCTTTGATCGAAGATGGTCGTCGTCGCGAACAGATGATGATTCGTCTCATGGAAAATATGTCTCTACGCCAAAATCCTGCTCCGGCACCGAGAAACGACCAAATAGCTGTGCCGAGCTACCACATAATGCCAGATTTAAGTAAAGGAATAGAAGACTTTAAAGATCGG
>JAWWLR010000034.1:106113864-106124524 GCA_035041075.1 Acraspis erinacei | reverse complement strand
GAGGACTGGGTTGATCGGGTTAGTAGTAGCAGGGTTGGGTTTTCAAGGTTTTCAGGGTTGGGATTTCAAGACTTATGAAATATTTGAAATATTCATGAAGAATATTTCAAACGGGTTTCAAAATTTTAAAAGAAAAATCTGAAATATTTTAAGGAAACTTCTTGAAATTTTTCGAAATCTGAAAAATATGTATAAGAAAAATTGGACTCATTTTAAAACAATGATTTGCTTTCATAGATTTTAAAATAATTTTCAATCAGTTAAAAATGTAAGGCTTTGAAAATATTACAATGATTTTATAGTTTTAGAAATTAATTCTTGGAAAATATTTCTAAAGATTAAAAAATTTGTAAAAGACGAATCCGAAATATTTTAAGGAAACTTTTTCAATTTTCAAAAATTAAAAAATATATATTATAGGAAAAATTTCATTAATTTAAAAATATATATATTCAGATCGTTTAAAAGTAAAAAAAAAAAGAATTTTACAATAATTAAAAAAAAGTTTTAAATGATAGTTTTAAAAATTTTTAATGATTTTAGAATTATTTAAAAATTGAATCAACTAAACATTATAAATAACTTATATTTGGAAACATTATTTCAAACAATTTCGAACATTTCAAAAGAAAAATCTGAACTATTTTAACGACACTTCTTTACAGTTTTCGAAATAAAAAAATGTAAGAAAAATTGGAGTCATTTTAAATTTTAATGAGACGGTTTAAAAGTTTAAAAAAATTAATAATAATTTAACAAATTGAATTTATCAAGAATTAGAAATAATTTAAATTTGGTAAAATTAATTTTTAAAGAGTATTAAAACATTAAAAAAATTGAAAAACATGAATCTGAAATATTTTAAGAACACTTTTTAAAACTTTTCAAAATTAAAAAAAAAATAAGAAAAATTTTACTCATTTTAGAAGATAATCAGATGGTCTAAAAGTTTTGAAATAATTTGAGAATATTTTCAAAAATTGAATGGATTGAAAATTTAAAATAATTGACAAATCTTAAATAATTTAAGGAAAATTCTTCAAAGTTCTCAAAAGTTAAGAAAAATATATAGGAAAAATTCGATTCATTTTAAAATATAATTAGAAGGTTTAATAGTTTTAAAAATAATTTAAAAATTGAATGGTTTGGAAATTTTTTTAATAAATTTGGATTTGGAGAAATTAATTCTTGGAGAATATTTTAAAAGATCAAATTTTTTTTTAATCTCAAATATATAAAGGACGCTTTTTAATACTGCTCAAAATTTAATTAAGAAATTTAAGAAAAATTTGACTCATTTTAAAAGATAATGAAATGGTTTAAAAGTTTTGAAATAATTCAAGAATAATTTAAAAACCAAATGGATTCAAAATTTTTAAATGATTTTATTTTTGGAGAAATTAATTCTTAGAAAATATTTCTAAAGATTTAGAAAATGGTAGACGAAAACTCCCAAATATTTTAAGACTTCTTGAAAGTTTAAAAAATTTGAAAATAAAAATGTCAATTTGAATGTGTGAAAAATGTGAATTTGAACAGATTTTGAAAATTTTAAAAGAAAAATCAGTTAATCAGTTTTGAAAAGAAATAATTTATAAACTTAACGAATAAAAAAATGTAACATGTTTTCTCTATTTTGAAAATTTAACTCCTTGAGAGTATTTTTAAAAAAATTAATTTTTAAATAAAAATATGAAATATTTTTTAAAAATTGAAGAATAATTTGTAAATTGAATCGATACAAAATTTTAAATAATGATATTTGGAAACATTATTTCTTATAAAATATTTTAAAAGATTAAAAATTTGTAAAAGACAAATTCAAAATATTTTAAGGACACTTCTTTAAAGTTTTTAAGATACAAAAAAATGTAGGAAAAATTTTACTCGTTATAAATGATAATCGGACGGCTTAAATGTTAAAAAAATATTAAATTTTATTTAAAAAATGAACTAGATTAAATATTAAAAATAATTTATAATTGGATACATTATTTTTTTAAGAATATTACAAAACATTTCAAAAATTGAAAAACAAAAATCTGAAAGATTTTGGACTCTTCTTTAAAGTTTTCTAAATAAAAAAATAAAAAATGAAAGAAAAATTTGAAACATTGTCAAAGAGAATCAGATTCTTTACAAATTTTAAAAAGATTTATGAATACTTTCGAAATTAAAAAGATAAAAATTTGAAGTGATTTTCAGCAAAATGGTAGAAAATTATTTAAATTGCCTATGTAAATTACTTAATTTGCTTAGAAATACATGAATTAAAAGTTCTATTCTAAGTTATCGGCAGCAGTTAATTACCATAGGTCGGTAATGCAGATTTACCATCGGTTGGTATGTGACTCCATAGAAGTACAGCTATACTACTCACAATGGAGATTACTGGAAAGAGGATAGGGCTGTCATATCACTCAATCCTACAACTTTCTACGTTTTTATTTTTTTAAATAGTTTTTTTTTCTCAAAAATATCGAATCTATAATCTTCAATTTGATGCGCGTATTCGACTAAAGGATGGATAATCCTATAGAAAAAATTATTAAATTCACTTACCAATATTCTCTTCTGTCAAAGTTCTAATTCCTTGGCAGAAAATGGAACAAAAAATTATTAAGAAATACAAGTAATTTTCCCGCCGCATTTTTAATAAAAATTTCCTCACTTTATCAAAAACGATCGATTTTAGTTTGATGAAAGGAATATAGACTTCTGCATTTATAGTATAAAAATTGCAAAACATTTTATGTTCTTTCCAGTAATACAATCTATACATGTTTTTGATTTAAAAATTGTTTGTATAAGTTTAAGCAGCTTGGAGCATTTTTATTATTATTTATTGCTATCACGAAATTTTTCTTGATTTATCACCCTATGGTAGATGAGAGAAAGTACAGTTGTATGATCCCGAAATAATCATTGTTAAATTATCGCACTTTGTTTATATTCGGTGTCATGCATGAATGTCGAAATTTCGATTATCAAAACTGCGTAACTCATATCTCGAGATAAGACATACATCTTCCATTTTTATAAAAGCAAGGTTATTTTATTTTTTTTCAATTATTTTATTTTTTCACAGGGTGGGCGCGAACTCAATTTATCTCTTCTGCCGCCCTAGCGGACCGTAAAATGATCACATCCTTTTTCACATAATTCACAATTTCTCAAGGAACTCAACTCCTTTTGATGTTTTTAAAAATTTATATTTATGTATTTTTATTTATTCGTGTCTTAAAAATTAATAATTAAAAGCCTTATGATACAGACCGGCATGGAATATTGCGCGTTTCAAATCTAAATGATCAAAAGTATAGAATTTTTAATTATAAAACTTAAAACTTGCATATTTTCAATTCTAAATTGCAAAAATAAAAATCGCGCCCTAGCGGATCTCGTGAACGGAACTGCCTCCGTTCTTTCGGTCCGCTAGGGTGTATTCTTATCCTTTTTCATTATTCACAATTTCACATAGAACTCAAGACTCTTTTTTTTATCTTTTCACACATTTACATTAACGCATTTTTATTTATGCATGAGTTAAAAGTTAAGAATTGAAAACTTTATGTGGCAGCGCCACGTGCAATATTGCGTGTTTCAAATCTAAATGATCAAAAATACAGAAGTTTAAATTATAAAAGTTAAAAATTGTTGCATATTTTTCAATTTTAAATTGTCAAAATTAAAATTTCGCCCTAGCGGACCGCATGACCAGAACGGGTATTCAATTAAGTGAGTGTAGTGACCATATATTCATCCTTTTTCACATTTAATCACTATTTTTAGACTTGGAATTCAAAGTTCTAAACTTTGAAGAGCTGCAACTCAAAATTCTTAAATTTAAGTATTATAGATTTTAAAATTATTGAATTTTCAAGATTTAAGTTTTAAATGCACTTACTTTGTAACATTTTTCGGAATAGTTCAATTTTTGACATTAAAACCCCTTTAATTTTAATGATTTGAAGATTTTAATTCTTCAATTTTCAAGATTTACAATTGAACAAATTTTAATGATAAATCTTCCACATTAAAGAAGCTTTAAAATGTATATCAGCCAAATTAAAGAACTTTATATTATAAAACTTAAAACTTTGCATATTCTTCCATTTAAATAGTCAAAATTAATATCGCACCCTAGCGGACCGCGTGAACGGAACGCTAGGGAATATTTTCATAGTTTTTCACATTTATTCAATATTTAAAAAAATTAGAAAATGAAAGTTCACATTGAAAATTTTCAATTATGAATCTTCCAATTTGAGAAATTTAAAAAATTTTTATTTCCAAATTACAAAATTGTCAATTATAAAACATAAAATTTGCATATTTTCCAATTTTAAATTGTCAAAATTAAAAACTCTTCTTTTAAAGATTTAAAATTCAAAGTTTTTACAATTTTAAAGAACAAAAATTAAAAGTTTTTTAATTTTTTAAATATAGAATTGCAAAGAATTATATTTTTAATATTTATATTTTAATCGTACGAAATTTGTAACCTTTTTAAAATACTTAAATTTTGAAAAATTAAAATTGAGAATTATTTAATTTTTATTGTAAAGTATCTAAATCACATAATTTTTAATGATAACTACATTATAACTACATTGCAAATTTTATTATTTTAATTTTAATTTTGAAAAATTGAAAACTTTTTAATTTTAGAAATTTATAAATAAAAATTCCTAAATTTTGAAGTTCTTGAAGTTCAAAAATTTAATATTGATATTAAAGCCAAACAAATATTTCAATTTTAAATACAAATTCTTTTAAAGTGGTTGAAGATTGACTAATTTTGTTGAAAAATATTTTTTTAAATGAATATATAAATATTACATTTTTAAAAATGAAAATTTATCTGTTTTAGTTCATAGTTAATTAATTTTCTTGCAAATTGAACTATTCTGTTGAAAAATGGTATTTATTTGCTTGAAAATGATTTTTTTTAGATTAATGTTCGTCTTACTAGTAAAAAATTATTTGTTTGAAAATTTATTCGCTAGTTTAAAAATTTAAATATTCTGTTGAAACTTAGTTTTACTTTGACTGTAAATTATTATTTTTGTTACTGAAAAATTATCTATATTCATTTCTTTGGTAGGAAAATTAATACCTTTGTTGAACATTCTTTTCCTGTTGTTGCAAATTGACCTTTTTAGCCTTTAACTATTTGGTTAACAATTCATGTATTTTTTTTATAATCTGTTTTTTTTCGGTTGGAAATTAATTTTTTTAAATTAATATTTAAGCATTCCATTTTTTAAATGAATATTTAAATATTCCATTTTTAAATGAATATTTAAATATTCCATTTTTAAATGAATATTTAAATGTTTTCTAAAGCTTTGATTTATTTTCGTTGAAATTTTGTTTTCTGAAAATTGAACTACATTCCATTTTTTATTTCCTTCTTTGAAAATTTAATATTTTTGTTGAAAACTCGTTTTTTTGGTTGAAAACTAATTTTTTCAATTTCGCATTTGACTATTCCATTTTTTGCTGAATTTTTTTTTTAGTTATTCGTTTCTTTTGTTGAAAATTTAACAACTTTTTCTAAAACTAGCTTTTTTTCGTTGAGAACTATTTTTTTAAACTTAAAATTTATCTATTCCATTTTTGGTAGAAAATTTATCTTTTTTAGCTGAAATTTATTTCTTTCGTTGAAAATTAAACTATTTTTTAAAAAATCAATTTTTTCGCCGGAAAATTTATCTTTTTTATTTGAAACTTCAACTATTTGGTTGAAAATTTATAGATCTTGTTAAAAATTTATCTTCATAATAGAAAATTAATTTTTTTATTTAAAAAGTAATCTTTTTCTTCCAAAATGGAACTATTTATTTGTTCGTTCAAAATCTATCTTTATTAGTGTAAAGTTCCACTTTACGGTGTAAATAATAGAGATATTTATCAAAAAACGTGTTCAGAACTTCGTTAGAAAAACTGACCTGTAATTAAAATATTGAATTTTTTTTTTGAAATAGAATGATTTACACTTTCACTTTTTTTGTGAATAAACTCTAAACATTTATTATTAATTTGTATAAAAAGAAGAAACTTTTCATTTATCCAATTTGAATTTTCGCGGAACTTTACTGCATCTAATTCACGCACGATACCGTCCGATGTCACTAGTATCGCGATTTGTGTCGGTAAGGAAGGGAACTATTGTATGCATGCGTGTAACTGTGCACAGTTCACACCATGAAGTAGAATAAGCGCCTCTTGCGGAAAAGCATCGAAATATAAGTTTTACCAATGGTATTATTTCTAATTAAAAGCGTTCAAAATTGCACACTATAAATGAAATTTTGCAAATTGGACAATTTTATTAGAAAAGATTTGAAGTGGTATCATTTCTAACTTAAATCTTACAAAATGAAACAATTTTATTTTAAATATCAAAATCACAAATTTCAAAAATTTAAGATTATAAGAAAATTTCGAAAATAGAACAAATTCAAAACGTTATAAATGAAATATTTTCCAAATGCAATTTTGAAAATTCGATCACTTAAAATTTAAATTTTAGATTACGATTTTTTTAAATGGACAATTTTATTAGAAAGTAGTTGAAATTGTATAATTTCTAATTCAAAGAGTTCAATATTGAACAATCTTATTTTGAATTGAAGAATCTCGAATCTCAATAATTAAAAATTCAAATTTCGAAAATAGGACAAGTAAAAGACGTTAAAAATGAAATATTTTCAGACTATAATAATCCATTTTGGTTGCAAATTCTTTGCAATTTTTATTTTCCTGTTAGAAAGTGAACTGGAATCTTCTTTGGATGAAAATTTAACTATTTTTTCAACTATTTTTTTGAAAGTTTGTCTTTTGCATTTTAAAATTCACCTGCGTTAGAAAAAATTCCATCTTCTTTGGATAAAAATGCAACTGTTTGGTGCAAAATTCAACAATTTTGTTAAAAAGTAATAATTTTTAGTTGAAACTTCTACTGTTTAAATATAATATTTGGTTCTTGAAAATAGAAATGAAATATTTTCTGGATCAAAATTCAACTATTTTTAAAAATTTGGTTTTCCTTTTTTTATAATTAAAAATCCATCTGTTTAAAGAAAAATGTAACTTTTTGTGGATAAAAATACAACTGTTTGTTTGGAAAGTAATCTATTTGGTTCAAAAATCATACTTTTTGGTTAAAAATTGTACTATTTTTTTCAAAATTTAACGATTTCGTAGAAAACTTACTTTTGATTTAAAATTTATATTTTGGTGTTAAACAATGAACTGAAATCTTTTCCGGATGAAAGTTCCACTTTAAAAAAAATGTAATTTCTTACTACATTTCTTTTTTAATAAAAAATTGCATATTTTTCGGATACAAATGCTACTATTAGGTAGAGAATTCAACTTTTTTGTTAAAAATGTATCCTGTTTTGTTTGAAAAATTCGTCTTTTTGGATTGAAGATTCAATTTTTTTGGTAGAAACTCATTTTTTTATTTAAAAAATTAAATTTTTGAAATTTAATCTTTTTTCAAAAATAAAAATGCAACTTTTGGTACAGAATTCAACAATTTTGTTTAAAAGTCATCCTTTTTGGCTAAAAAAATTCGCCTTTTTGTATTGAAAATTCCATTTTTTTCGTATAAAATGATTTCTTGCTTAAAAATTCATATTTTTATCGTTAAAACTCGACTGAAATCTTTTTCAACTGAAAATTTATCATTTTGACTTACATCTTCATTTGTTTTAGAAGAAACTTCATTTTGTTTAAATGAAAATGCAATTTTTTGGTTAAAAATCATTCTTCTGAAATTTAACTATTTAGTGGATACCCTTTTTTTGGTGGAAAATTATTTTTTTGCTGAATAGTCCTATTTTCCGTTTCAAAATTACATTTTTCTAGAGAAAGATGGTCTTGTGGTTTAAAGGTTTTAGATAAAGCTTTATTTATTTTTTGAGTGAAAAACCTTTATTTGTGGAACTTTGCCATATTTGTTTTAAAATTCTTTTTCTTTTTGTTGCATAAATTTAATTATTTTTTGATTGAAATATAAACTAGGACACTTTTTCGTTTATAAAATATTGACTGTTAAATTTATTACAAGATTAAAATGCTGGTATTTGAATATTAATTATTTGAAATGAAAAATTAGTCAAAGACAAATCAGGGAATTTCAAAAGTGTTTTCAGTTTCGCATTTTTCCGCAAGAGGCGCTACGAGCAATGCAAACCGTAGAGGGAAGATAGGTCTTCCCTCTATGTGCAAACTAACTAAATCCGAATTCACGTATCCAAGTTTTTCTCACACATGCATTTTTAGTGATTTTTAGCTCGTTTAAAGGTTTAACCTTGTTCTGTTGTGTTTATATTGTGATATTTTATTAATTGAAAACAGTAAAAATGAATTCAGCTGTGGAAGAAGGTCAATACAGTGATGCGGATGAAGAGGATATAAAGTATGTATTTAATTTTTCCAAAATTGCTTCTAAAACCACTGAGAATCTTTCTCCAAATAGCAACTAACCTTAGATTTACAATTTGACATCGTTGACATTCAACGCATTCAATATTGATTTTTTCGTTTTAATTTATTAATGTTTATTTATAGTATTTTCAATTTTACGAATTCACGAACTGAGAATCTAATGAACAATTTTATTATTAGTTTTATCTATAATCATTTTTTGATAATACTTTTTATTTCAAGTGTCTTCGCTTTTTTTATTTTCGTAAACTTTCAAATGTTTGAATTATTTTTTTGAAATGTAAAAGTACATAAACATTTTGTTCTCGTGTGATTATTTTTTTATTCATTTAAAGTTTATAATTCTTATTGCAAATTTAATATACGTAATTTAGTTTCTTTTCTAACCTAAAAATTGTATCTTTTTTCTGATTTTTCTTTGTTTTTTTCTGATTTTTCATGCCTTGTATAATTTTTTTCACAATTTCTGAACTCGATTAAAACTGAAAATTACGTTTTCATTATTTAAAATAACACATAAAGTTTATACACAATATTTTATTAAAATGAAGTATTTTAGTATATTAGAGAAGCAATTTCTAAAATTTGATAGATTTTACAAATTAGGAATATTTAACTTAAACAATTTTTAAAATAATTTTCGTTAGCCAAAGATATTTTTTTTTTATTTTTAATTCTGGGGAAAGCTGCCAAAAAGATGAATTTTCAAAAATAAATTCATGTATATTTAACTGACAAATTTAAAAAAAAATTTAAAAAGACAAATTTTCCATAAAATAGTTGAATTTTGAACTAATAAATATAAATCTTTGACTGGAATATTTGAATTTTCAACCGAAATGATTAATTTTCAAACAAGATTAATTTCTACTAAAATATATGAATTTTCAACTAAATAAGATTTTTTTAAACAAAAAAAAATAATTTTTATATTTTTAGTTTAAAAGATTAATGTTCAACTAAAGAGATGAATTTTTAGCCAAAGAAAAAAAAATTTAACCAATTATCTTATTTTTCTACCAGAGATAAATTTGCAATTAAAATTATTAATCATTTAATAAAAAAATTAATGTTTAACAAAAGAATTTAACTTTCAACCAAGTAATTAAATTTCCGTTTAAAAAAAGATGAATTCTGAACGAAAAATTTAGTATTTGATATTTCAACCAGTAAAATATTTTAATTTTTAATTAGAAGCAGTTGAATTCGACCAAAAAATACGATTTGAATTTTTAACTAAAAAGTCAGCTAATCCATTTTTTGGTTAAAAATGTATAGTTCTTAGTTGAAAACTTAACAATTTGATTGAGCATTATTTTTTTAGTTTGAAAACTAATTTTGTAAACTGATAATTTTACGATTTCATTTTTGGATTTAACAAAATATGTCTCTTTTATTTAAAAATTCAAATATATGTGTTTAAATTATTCTGTCTTGATTAAAAATGCATTTTTTTGGTTGTGGATTCAGCTATTTTGTTAAAATAAAAAAATGTTTTGTTCGTTTCGTTTTAATTCAACTTTTTGAAAATTCGTCTTTTGACAAAAAAATAATTTAATTAGGATATGAGTCATCTTTCTGGGTTGAAAATTAACTTTTTTGTTGAAAAATCAACTTTTTGGGTAGAAATTTATAGAGAGGGGCGTAGAAAAATAGGAAAGGGCGTGGGGAAATAGAAAGGGGCGTGGCAAAAATAGGAAAGGGGCGTGCGGGAATAGAAAGGGGGCGTGGCAAAATATGAATGGGGCTAGGGGAAATAGCACGAGGTGTAAATAAATAAGAAGCGTAAAAAATAGGAATGGTCGCAATAAAATAGGAAAGGGGCGTGGGAAATAGGTAGTAGGAAAATCGAAAGAGGTGTGATACGATAGGAAAGGAGTGCGAAAAAATAGGTAGCATGGCGGGAATTAGGAAAGGGTTTGGGAAAATAGAAAATGGCGTGGTAAAATAGGAACGGGGCGTGGGAAAGTAGCAAAGCGGAGTGTAAAATGGCCAGGGATGTGGTCAAATAATAAGGGGCGTGGAAAATATGAAAAAGTTTCGGAAAATAGGTAGTACCGTGGGAAATATGAAAGGGCGTGGAAAATAAAAAGAGGCTTAGTAAAATATAAACGTGGCGTGGGAAGATAGGGAAGGGTAGTATGAAAATAACGACTGGGGAAAATAATAAGGGGCGTGGTAAAATAGGAATGGGCTG
>JAWWLR010000034.1:105924796-105943779 GCA_035041075.1 Acraspis erinacei | reverse complement strand
CTCTTTGGTTGAACATTCATTTTTTGATTAAAAATTTAATCACTAAATTTTTGCTTGGAAAATTATCTTTTTTAGTTGAAAACTCGTGTTTTTTGGAAGAAATTAATATGCTGCGTTGAAAATTTAACTTATTCTAATTTAATTTTTCATATTTTTAGTTAAAAATTCATTCGTTTCGTCACAAATTAATTTTTTTTTAATTGAGATTTAATTATTAAAGTTTTTGTCAAAAATGAATGTTTTAAATGAATGAGTTTTACGAATTTTTAGCGAAAAAAATGCTCAATTTAGATTTGAACCGGGTTTTAAATAATTATTTAAAGATTTTCCATTTTAGATTTTAGAATTTCTAGAATGTAACGTTAAAAATTAAATTGTTTCAACTGGAAAGTCTTATGACTTAAAAAAATGTAAACGCCCGATTGAAGCGTTCAAAAGTATTTTCAATTTTAAAATAATTGCAAAATAATATACTCATAATTTGAGGTTTTTATTAAATTTCATATATTATTTCAGTCTAAAATACTTATTTTTAAACCATTCAATTAAAAAATTTAAATTGGGAATAAATTAATTAATTAAATATTCAAAACTAAACGAAAAAAAAACTTTGAACGTCACAATTTTAATTGTTCTATTTAAAAAAAATTAATTATTTAAACGAAGTGTCTACGTCTATCGACAAAATCCGGCTATTCGTACCAAAATTTCGATGCTAATATAAAATTTCCAAAGAAAAGTGAAAATGATTTTTTATTTTGAAAAATTATTTTGAAGAAAATATTAAAAAATAGTTTATAGAAATTTTTTTTTATTTTGCATGATATTAAAAAAATGTAAGAAAAACTTAAATCACTTTAAAAGATGTGTTTCAAGATTTTGAAAAACTGAACAATACTTGAAATTTTAACAATTGAAAATTGAAGAAAATTAAAAATTGTATTTTTTAATTTTCAGCAGTCGAAAATGTAATTTTGAAAAATGAACGGTTAAAAATGCAAGAAAATTAAATTTTCAAATTTTGTTTTTCAATTTTCAGCAATCGAAAACGTAATTTTGAAAAATGAACTGTTAAAAATGAAATAAAACTGAATTTTTAACAGATAAACTGTTAACAGGTGCATTTTCATCAATTTTTATCCGTTAAATTTTTAGCTGTTAAATTTTCTAATTTTGAGAAATGAAAATTGAATATTCTTCAATTTTCAATTATCTTGAATTTTTAATTCTTTTGAACTTTTTACTGTTGAAGATTGGAAACTGCATTTTCAGCGGTTAAAAATGTAAAAAAAATTAATTCTTAATTTTTAACAGTTGAAAATTTAACTTTGAAAATTAAAGAGATTTGAATTTATAGCAAATAACAGAAAAATTCATTTTTAATTGTCACTTTTATTTATAACTGTTGAAAATTGAAGAAAATTAAATTTTCAAAATTTGAATTTTCAATTTTGAGCGGTTGAAAATTTAATTTTGAATTTTTTTCAATGGAAAAAATGTTAGCGTTAGACTTCGATTTTTCCAATTCCATTGAATGTGAAAAATATTTACGAACCGGGAAATGACCGGGAATTTTTTTGTATTAAAACGGCCACCCTGAAAATTGGCAGATACAAGATTTCATAATTAAAATTTAAATATGATAAAAAATACCTTATTAAAAAATGGATATCTCATAGACTTGTTAAAATTGAAGACAGCTGAACGTTATAAAACTATTACAAAAGTACACAATACAAATAAACAAAATAGAAAGAATATATAGAAAGTAAACAATAGGAAGAGCAACATTCGAATTGTTTTTTTTTCTGTTGAAAATACTTTTAGTAACCTTTTTCCAAATGTGAAAGATTTAGTTGACAAATTTGATGAAGTAAATACCATTTATAGTATTTTTTAATTTTTACAAATGAGTCCGAGGCCTGCACTCATAAAATTGCAAACTTATTATTAAAATTTTATTTTATTTTTAAAATAATGTTTTCCTTCCAGTGACGAGCATTCTGGCAAAGTCAAGAGTTTTATGCTCGACGTATTGTGTCCATTGATCACCGAATCAGATATCGTGAGCAATGAACTGCTCGACATTATTTTACTAAACATCGTAGAACCGAACAAAACTCAGAAGAAAAATGCGTATCTTCTGGCGAAGGAACTTGTGGTCAAGTGCAGCGATACTTTGGAACCTTACATTCAGGCTGTGAGTTTTTAATTTCAATTTTCTTTTTTTATATAATTATCAGAGGTTGCTAGAGGTCAGGGTATTCTGAAAAGTCAGAGAATTTAAAACTCTTTAGGGAATTTTTCAAGAAAAACCTGAAAGGGTTAGGGAATTTTCGATAAACAGAAGTTGAATTTTATTTTTTTTAATTTTTCACGAAGATTTTATAAACTTGGGGTATTAACGTAAACGTATAATTTTTATTTTTAATTAAAAACACGTGGAACCCTAATAAAAATTAGGTTTAGAAAAGAAAATGTCTTAATAGAAAGTAAGTTTTAAAAACGTCTATTGTTTTTTTTATTTTAATAATTTTTTTGGTTGAGAATAATTCATTTTGTGATTAAAAATGTCAATATTTGGTTCAAAAGTCAACAATTTCGTTAAATATAATTCTTTTTGGTTGGAAATTAATCTGTTTTGTTGAAAATTTGTCTTTTTGGCATAGAAATTAAAACAATTTTGATGATTTAGGTTTCAAATTAAAATCTTTTGTGGTTAAAATATCAACTGTATCATTTTTCGTTGAGAATTCAAATTTTTTGGTTGAAACTTCAGCTAATTAGCTGGAAGTGAAACAGCTTTATTGAAAATTAATTTTTTGTTGGATGATTTATCATTTTAGTTAAAAACCCCTCCATTAGTTGAAAATTTAACTATTTTCTTGAACATTATTTTTTTTTGTTATTAATTTTTGTAGCTGAAAATTTTATTTTGCATATTTTGTAGTAAAATATTAATCTTTTTGGTGAAATATTCATCTTATTGGTTGACAATTAACTTCTTTTGTTAAAAATTTAAATAATTTGTTGTCAATTCGTTTTTTATGGTTAAAAATGTATCTTTTGTGGTTCAAAAATTGTATTCTTTGGTCGAAAATTAATCTTCATAGTAAAAAATTACTATTTTTCATAAAAAATGCAACTTTTTGGTTCACAATTAAATTGTTTTGATTGAAGATTCATCATTATATTTGAAAATTAATTTCTGTGGTTAAAAATATAACTATTTTTTTTAATTCTTTTTTTTTCGAAAATTGCTTTTTTTAAACAAAAAATGTATCTAGTCCGTGTTTAGTTGAAAAATTGATCTTTTTTAGTTAAACAAACAACTATTTGGTTAAAAATTCATATATTTTGTTAAAAATAATTTTCTGTAAATCGAATACCGTCAAGGAAAATGAGAAATTTTCCAAAGAAAAGTGATGGAAAATTAGGAAATTGGTATTTTGTAGCAAACCCTTTTTTTTTAAATAAGGCGCCGTAAGTTAAATTAATTAATTTTATTAATAGTTAGGACACTATACGTGTTAATAAATTAAAATTAGAATTAATTATTTTAAGTATGAGCTATTAATTTTATTAATGATTATCTACTGTAGGCTTACATTTTTTTTAAATAAAAAAAATATTCAACTAAAACGATAGATCTTTAACAATTAAAAATAATTAAAAATTGATTTTATACCCCAGATAACTATAGATTGCTTACAAAGATTATTTAAGTTTTCCTTTTTTTTTTAGATAAAATCTAAAACTACATTTTCTTTAAAAAAGTGGCAGCCCTGTATACTAGAAAATTCACGAGACTCGAGCATGAAATCGATTGACAGTTCAGACTCTACACAGTAACTAAAATCAGTCTGAAAAACTTATGCGACAGAAGTTTAACATTTATTTTTACAGTTATAAAAGAAAAAATCTTTATAAAAGAAATTTCATATTTTTAAGTAATTTTAAATGATTTTGTTAATGATTCCTGCAATTAAATATTTATTTTTTAAACTTGGAAATACTTAGGTCGTTGAAAATCCATTCACAGCGATATAAAAAAATTCAACAAAAAAATAAAATACGTTAAATGAACAAATTTTACATGTGGTAGAAATGATTATTATATTCAAGAATTTTTTATTTTTTTAAAATTCCATCATTAATCATTACTTTTTGTCCATAAGTTAATATTTTGAATATTAATTTGGAACTTCACTCTTCACAGTTCCTAAACTCAAATTAAAATTAGTTTCAGTGCCTAAAATATTTTGCATTTAAAAAAAACTAGTGGAATTTTTAATAAAAAATATGAATTCTTAACGACAAATGTAATATTGTAGATTTCAATGTAAGAAAATGTAATTTAAAATAAAAAACGATTGAATTTATTTAAAAAAAAAAGAATTTTCAATAAAATAGTAAAATTTTCTTCGCCGTTTTTACAAGTCTTTAAATTTTCTTTAAAAATTAACTATTAAAGAAAATTATTATTTTAATCAGATATTACAAAATTCTTTAAAAAATTATAAAAATCTTCAAAATCTTTATAAGTATTCCAATTTTTCCTTGACATTTTTAAATGCCTTTTAAAGTTTTGAAAATTACCTTAAAATTTTCTAGATTTTCTTCGGACTAAACAAACAAAAATTATTAAATTTTTTCCCAGAAATCTTAAGAAAATTTTATTTACATTCTTACAAGCTTTCAAAATTCTCAAAAAGTTTGGAAATTTTTTTAAAAATCTTGAGAAATATAAATTTTCTGTAAAATTAAATAGTTAAAGTAAAAGAAATATTTCTATTTTTCTAGAACTCTTGAGGCAAGTTTTTTATTTTCCTAAAAGCTTGAATTTTTTTCAAAATATAAAAAAAATTACATTTCTTTCTGAATACTTTAAAATGATTTCAAAATTTACATTCTTTTTCAAAACATTTGGATCTTCCAAATATCGTTATTAAATTATTCGAATTCTTCCTAATTTTTTTAAACTTTGAAAAAAAATATGCCTTAAACTAAAATGAAATATTTATATTCTTTTAAAATTAATTTTCAAAGAAAAAATCTTTAAAAATTTTCCCAAATCTTTTCAAAACTGCTAAGTTTCTTTGGCAATAATTAAAAGTTTTCGTAGCATTTTTTGAGATCTTGAAAAATTAAAAAAATTAAATAAATTGGTCTGAATGACTTATTATTTAAAGAAATAAAATCCAAGCATCTCGAGCGTTCAGAAGAAATTGAGAGAATTTTCCTAATTTTAACAAATATATTTATTTAATAAATTTTATTTATAACGCATTACTTTATTTAAATGCTACCAAATTTATTTTCTAATTAAAAACAAAGTTAAATTTATATTTTTTTAATATCTGAAATAATGAATCCTTGAAAAATTAAATTCTCGCTACAGATAAAAGGAACGCAAATTATCTCCGTAAACAAGTTTTTCAAACAAAATTTTCTGATAAGAGATGAGAACGAAAAAGACTGGTGCGTGGAGGAAAAAAAAGCATGCATGGAATGTGCTGGCTTCTGAAAGTTCGCCATCCCAGAACATTCAACAACTCGGCCAATGACCCTTAACTGATTGATTCGATTCTTTGAAGAGTAGGAAGTCTTTGATGATAAAAACTGTTCCAATTCCAATAAGGCTTGCATCGGTTACGCGAGTATCATACCGTTAAAAAAAAAAGAAAAAAATTCTAATTCCTAGTATGTAGGTCTTCAGAAAGTGAATGGTTCATGATTCACCATCCACACCTGATTTTATCGCGAACGTGCCTGACACGTGTGAAATAGACTAACAGTTCATCTAGATTTAAAAAAAAAGTTAATAGAGCCAACTATTTTAGCAGACGCTAAAGCTAAAAAATTGCCGGAAAAAATTCGCTGACAATTATAGGTGTTTTTTCAGGCATAATGTAGAAAATATTTAAATATAATAATGTAGAAATTGAAAATAATGTAGAAATATTGCATTTTCAAAAACAAAAAAACAATTTCCAAACCAAATAGTTGATTTTTCAACTAAACAAAATCAATTTTCAACAAAAAAGATTAATTTGTTACCAATAAAATTAATTTATAGCAGAAAAGACGAATTTTCAACTAAAAAATATTATTTTTCAACCAAACACTGAATAATTCAAACAAAGAATAAAACTAATTTTTTAAAAGCACATTTTTTGACCAAAGAGATCAATTTTCAATCAAACTGATGAATTTTAAACAAATGATAAATTTTTAACTGGAATAATTAAATTTTCAAACAAAAATTTTATTTTCAATAAAAAGTTAAATTTTCAACAACAAAGAAAATTAATGTTCAACCTAAGAGATGAATTTTCAACAACAAAATTCTCAGCGAAAAATGTAAAAGTTGATATTTTAAATAAAAAAATATTTCAACTTTAAATTTAGAAAAAGTTAAATTCAGCAAAATACATGAATTTGCAATAAAAAATCTGAATTATCAACTACAATGATAAATATTTAACAAATAGTTAAATTTAAAAAAAATAAAATAAAATTTTCAACCTAAAATCGAAAGTTAAATTTTGAGTTAAGAAAATTGATTTTTACACAAACAAAGGAATTTTCAACTAAAATTATGATTCTTCAACCAGAATAGTTGAATTTCAGAAGAAAAATATCAATTTTGAACTAAAATGAGGAATCTTTGACAACATTAATTTTTTTCGAACAAAACGATTAATTTTTCACGAATTTGTAACTAAAAGAGAATAAAATTTATAAATCAGAAATTGTATAGTTAAATTTTCAATCAAAAGAATTAATTTTCAACCAAAGAGATCAATTTTCAATTAAAATTATGAGAGGTCAACCTACAAAAATTAATTTTTAACAATACATTGATATTTCAACAAAAAAGAAATAACTTTTAAAAAAAGAGTCAAAACGGATAAAAAATTGCAACCAAACTGTTGAATTTTCAATCAAAAAGATGAATTTTCCATGAAGAAAATTAATGTTCTATCAAGAAGAAGCAATTTCCAAAAAATACATGAATTTTGAACTAAAAACAATTAATTTTTAACCAAAAATAGAATAGTTCAATTTTCAATTAAACAAATTGATTTCAAATAACCAAAAAAATGATTTTTCCATAAAATCATTAAATACAGTCATATAAACCTATAAAGAAACAAAGCTGGTTTAATAAAATGCCTTGTTGCAAACTAAATATAGGTGGGTCGATGGAATTCTTGTCGATAAAATCTAGTCATCAATTTTGGTGAACTAGACTTTAGAACGTTTTCTCTTGTTAGAAAGTAAGTTTTAGAACATAGCAAGTAGTTAGATAAAAAATTGGCACGACTAAAAAAATGAAAGCAAAATTTGAGAAATAAGGATGTAGGTTGCACACCTATACAAATGCGTGCATCCAGAGATTAAAAAAAAAACAAATTTAAAATTCAAAAATTGATTCTCAGGTACATAAAGGTTTGGTCAATTCTTACTCTTTTTTTTATAAATTAAGAAAAAGTAGTTCAATTTTCCAACAAATAGCTGCGAATTTTCATCCGAAAAAAAGATGAATTCTGAACCAAAAATCACGAAATACATAAATTCTTAATCGATTTTCCATTTAAAAAAACTGTTGAATATTTAAGCAAAACATATGACACTTCAACAAAATAGTTCGCTTTTAATGAAAGAGTTAAAACAGTTGAAATTTTAGTAAAGAAGATTAATTTCTACCAAAAATTACATTTAATGTAAAAATTATTAAAAGAAAAACTTTTTCAATCAAATAGTTTAATCTTCAGTTTAAAAAATTAATATTTACCGCAAAAAATTAAATTTTAACAAAGTAGTTTAATTTTCAAACTAAAAAGATGAATAGTTATAGTTGAACAAAAAATTAATTTTATACCATGAAAGACAAATTTGAAACAAAAGTGCATAATTTTTCCACAAATACATATTTTGGAATTGAAAATTAGACTGATTTTTTTTTTATAAAACTCGGATTTTTGGCTTAAAAATTCAACAATTGGGTTGAATTTGACTTTTTTTATTTGAAATTGACGTATTTTTTGGTTAAAATATGTTTATAGATTCACCATTTTGGTTTTTATCGAAAATTCGCTTTTTTTATTATTGAAAATTTATCTTTTTTAGCTAAAAAAATTCAATTAAATTGTAAAAACATCATTTTTTTATTTAGAGATTCACCATTTTAGTTGAAAATTTATCTCTTTGGTTGAAAATGTAATCACTTTCTTAAAAAAAATTTTTTTGGATTGAAACACATCTTTTTTACCGAAAATTTAAGCATACCATTTTTTGTTTAAAATTTATATTTTGTATTTGAAAATTTAATTATTTGTTTGATTGTATTTTGTTAAACATTTTTTTTAGATTCACTTCTGGTTGTGAATTTAACTATTTTGATAAAAGTTTGTATTTTTTAGTTGAAATTTAATTTTTTGTAACTGAAGATTTACTTAATTATTTGATTTTGTTTAGGATTCAGAAATTTTTTGAAAATGTTGATTTTTTAGTTGAATTAAAAAAGATTTTTATCACTGGCAAAAAATGGATCCTCTCTTCATTGGCAATTAATTAATCGATTAAATTCTTGTATGGATAAATAGATGGACATTTTCTGATACAACTTATGTGTAAAATCTAAAAATAAACATAACAATTCAAGGCACTTTTTACCTCCTAACGAGGTTTATGCACATGATGGTTTGACGACCTAGATTTCTACAAAATGGCCAGAGAAAATAAAGTCAATTCTCCACTTATTCGTAAATAACCGATTAAACAAATCATTTCATTTATAAATAGAAGTGATTATTAAGTAAGTCAATAATTATATTCAAAAGACCTCAGCCCACTTGTGACATCAGTTCTAGGAAACTCGTTGAGTCATCAAGTTGAGTCTTGAAAAAATGTGTGGGAGATTAAATGGAATTTGCAAATTTGCAGAATTCTGTCCACTTTTCTGATCAGCGTTTATTGAATTATGATAAGTATTTACAGCGCCTTGAGGCGCTGATAACAACGATACACATAAATCTGGATAAATTATTTAAAGAGAACTTGAAATGTGATCATTGATTTTTTTTCAAATTTACGCCTTCAATACTCACACATTTTTCATCTCATGCGTATCAAATTAAAAACTGAGAATTTTAAAATAATTAAATAGATAAAAAATTAGGAAATTACGAATTTGAATTCTACAAATTTATTTTTAAAAGAGAAAATTTTAATTGTGAATAATTCGTAGATAATAAAGGCAAAACTTCCATTTTTTTATTCTAAAGAATATTTTTTTTTTAATTTCAACAAATTATAACCTTCATAATAATTTTAATCTTCAGAAGATTAAAAAAAAATTAAAACAAAATGTATGTTTTTGAACATTTCGAAAAAAAGAAAGTTTTTATGAATTTCGAAAGATTTTAAGAATGTAGAAAATTTTAAAGCTAAAACTTTCATTCTTGCAAGATTCAAAAAGTATAGAAAATTTAAAAAATAATTAAAAATTTGAAAATTTTTGATTTTTCTTTAAAGATTTCCAAAATTGCCGAAAAAGAATTCGGAAGATTTTAAGGCCATTTTTTTATTTTACAGAATTAAAAAGAAAGTTTAGGAAAACGTCGAATTATTTTTAAAAAATATTTGGAACATTAAGAAGCTTTGATGATTTGACAATTTTTTATCCCAAGCGTATAATATTAAAAAATTATAATTTAAAAATAAGTAAATAGGTATAAAATGAGGATATTTTTGAAATTTTTCAAATAAAAATTTCCAAATGAGAAATTTCAATTCAACGAATTTATTGCTCAAAGAGAAAATTTTAATTGCGAATGATTCGTTGATAATAAAGGCAAAAAATCGAAAATTGCTGACAAATTTTGAATTTTGAAGAATCTGGAAGATTTTGCGCCAATTTTTTTTTAATTTTACAGGATTTTAAATAATTTTAGAAAAACATTGAATTATTTCAAAAGGAATTTTTAAGTTTTAGAAGTTGTGAAAAGAATCTAAAATAATTTAAATCTTGAAAAAATTTCAAGCAAAACATAGATTTTTGAAGATCTTTAAGAAAAATAAGGTGTTTAAGAAATTCGAAACATTTCAAGAGAATAACAAATGTTTCTTAAGATTTCTGGGAAAATTTCAAATGATTCTTTATTTTGAAAAATGAATTTTAAGAGAATATTAAAACGGATTTCACGAATTTTCAAAAAAGATAATTTTACCATTTTTTATCTCAAGCGTATCAAATTAAACAATTAGAATTTAAAAATAATTAAATAGGTAAAAAATTAATATGTTCTTAGAATTTTTTTAGGGCAATTTCAAAATGATGGATTTCAATTCTAAAATTTAATTCTAAAAGAGAAAATTTGAATACTGAATGATTCGAAGATAATTAAGGCAAAATTTAATTAAAAAAAAAATGTCTAAAAATGTCTAAAATTGCCGAAAAAAAATTAGGAAGATTTTAGCGAAATTTCTCTCCTTTTCAGGATTTCAAATAATGTTAGGAAAAATTTTGTATCATTTCAAAAGGTTAGAAAATTATTTAAATCTTGAGAAAATCTCGAAAAATTTAAAACCAACTGTAAATTTAGGAACATTTTGAAGGAAATTTTATTTTTAAGAATTTCAAAATATTTCAAAAAAAGAAGTAATTTTTCTTAAGAAAAAAATTTGTTTTGCAAAATTAATTTGAAGAAAATATTTAAAAAGATTTTCAAAAAAATAATCTGAAAGATTTTAAGGATTTTTTTTTTAATTTTGCAGAATTAAACAAAATTAGGAGGATTCGGGAAGATTTTAAAGCAATTTATTTTACTTTCAGGATTTTCAATAATTAAAAAAAATCATTTCAAAAGATATTTGGAAGTTTCGAAAAGTTTAAAAAAATAATTGCAATTCTGAGAAAAGTTAAAGCAAAATTTATATTTTTGAACAATTTGGAAAGATAAGCTTTTTAAATATTTGTAAAGGTTCCAAACGAAAACGAAAAATCAGTTTTTTAAATTGCTATATTTAAAAAAAAACGCATATTTTTGAATTTCTTAGGATCGAATAATTTCCTAAACTTTCGAGAGAAAAAATGTAGAAGACTTTAAATTCCATTTGAAAAAAAATGTCTATATAAAATATTAAAGCTTTTAAAGAATTTTGAAAGGTTTCAAAATATTTTCCTAAGATATCTAGTAAAAATAAAATGACTTTTTATTTTGAAAAATTAATTTTCTGAGAATTTTGTTTTTTAATATTTCCAAAATTATCGAAACTTTTGAAGAAGTTCTTAAAAATGTTAGGAAAAATTCGAATAATTTTAAAGATTGAAAAATAACTTAAAAGAATTGTTCATATTTTCTAAAGAAGTTGGAAATTTTCAAAGCATTTTCAAAGGTTTTAAAATAATATTCTTGAGATTTTTACGAAACTTTTACACGATTCTTTATTTTTTTTAAATTATACTTTTAAAAATATTGACAATGATATAAAAACGTTTGAAAATAATAATTTTATTCTTTCTGCAAGTAAAATACTTGTGTGTTTCAAACTGAAATTTATTTAGCGAATAGTTGTAGCATGAGCAAAAACCAAGTAAAATATTATCAAACGCTTATCATAAATGGAGGGTTGCGTCATAATGACACAAGCGCAATTACTTATCGATTTTGAAAGTGTCGGAAGTTGAAATCATAAATGGAATAAACTGGAAGATATTAAATTCCAGATTGTGCACGAATACTCATTAGGGGAAAGAAAGTAACGGAAAGTAAAGGACGTGTCCTTAATTTCCTCGTCCGATGCGGCGATCGGAGATTGAACACTACCTAATCAAATTGTTATGCAGGTCACTACTTTAGAAGCAAAGTGGCACTTTTTCCCTTATTATTATGTACTCTTACTGGGCAATTTTTCCGATACATAAAAGTTGAAAGTTTGCAACGCACAGTCTCGTTAGAAAATCTTAAAACACATTTTTTCCCCATTAAACACTCTTAATTTATTACTGAGGCTTAATAAATTAAAAAGTCATCGATCAAATTCCCTGACAATTACAACTTTTTCCAGATATCTCAAGACGTTTATAGGTGTATTTTTTTATAGTAAAGAGCCATTCAAGTATTTCGCATTTTTAAAAACAAAAAAACGCACTTTTTTAAATGGTTGAATTTTATTTAAAAAAGAGTATATTTTTTAACCAAATAGTTTAATTTAAAAATAAAATCATGATTTTTTAACGAAAAAGGTGAATATTCAAACAAGAAAATTAACTGTCTATCAAAAAATACTATTTTTCAACAAATTATATGAATTTTTATCTAAATAGTTAAATTTTAAACTAAAGTGATGAATCTTCAACTAAAACGATGAATCTTCAACAGGAATAATTCAATCTTCAGTTCCAAAAATTAATTTTCAGTACAAGAAAAAAGGAACTTCCAACAAAATAGTTTAATTTCCAACCAAATAGATATATGTTCAATTAAAATTATTAATCTTTAAAGAAAAATTTCAGTTCAAAAACTAAATTTCAACAAAAAAAAGAACTTTCAAAAAAATAGTTAAATTTTCAGATCAAAAATTAACTTTCAAACCGAAAAAAAAACAACAAATTTTCAGTTTAAATTTAAACTAAAATGATAAATTTTTAACTGGAAAAAATGGAGGAAAAAAACTGAAAAAAAAACAACCGAAAATTGTGATTTTTCAAAGAAGAAGATAAATTATCCCAAAAAGAGGTGAAGTTTTCAACAAATTATATGTATTTTTATAATCAAATAGTTCAACTTTGAACTGAAAAGGAAAAATTTACAACCAAATAGCTACATTTTGAACTAAAAAAGATCCAATTTCAATGAAGAATGGAGTAATTAAATTTTCAGTAAAAAAATTATAATTACCAACAAAAAAAGCTTCAATAAAATAGTTAAATTTTCTAGCAGTTTTCAACTTAAATGATAAATTTTCAAACTTTAAATTAAAACAAAAAAAAACACTTTGTATAAAAAATTAATTTTCAACGCCAAAAACAAAACAACAAAAAAACAATCTTCAATTAAAATTATAAATCTTTAATTGGAAGAGTTAAATTTTCAACTAAAAATATATATTTTCAAAAATACTTTAATTCTTACATCAGTTAAGAAGTTAATGTTCAACCAAAGAGATAAATTCTAAACTAAATTAATGAAATATGCAACAGGAACAATTAAATTTTCATTTCAAAGAATTTAATTTAAGCAACAAAAAAGAACGAATTTTTAACAAAATTGTTTAACTTTCAATTTCAATAGTAAAGTTTTCATTTAAAAAAACTCAAGTTTTAGCAAAATAGTTCAATTTTCAACCCAGCAGTAATAATTTTTTAATTCAAATGATAAATTTGTAACAAAGACAGTGAATTTTCAATCCAAAACAGAATAGTTAGATTTGCAGTATAAAAAATTAATTTTCAACTAAGAAAACAAAATTAAAATCTTTTATAAATGAAGAAACATAATTACTTAATTTTATGTAAAGAATTAAAATAAATGTAAGCACGTTCTCGAAAAAATTCGCAGACCTTTCCAGGTGAGTAGAAACTCCTGTTTTGAAGTATTTTTTTATGATAAACACGAGAAAGAATCGTAAACTTTGTATAGGATATTAATCTCGATCACCTTCAATCATTATTATCATTTTTTAAGTAGGAACTTCCGACAAACGGTCGTTGAGTAATAACGAACTCTGTCCTTGGTGAACACATTAACTTTGAAATATTAGATATAGATAACGACGTACCTTTTTACTATAAATAATAAACGTTAATTTACGCCAACTTACGGCAAAACTTTACGAGTTTTTCTACTTTAAAATTAAAACTTCCATTTAAAAAAAACATTATAAATAATTTTTTTTTCACTTTTTAGGAATTCAATTAATATATACAAGATAATTTCAAATATTTTTGCAACAAAAAACTAATTTTTTACTAAAAAAAAAAATAGAAATTTTCAACCAATTTTTTTTTATTTGAATCAATTAAAATTTTAAAATAATTAATTAAATTAAACCGTATGCTAAGAAAGTTTAATTTTAACTACGTCTTGAATTCAGTACGGGGACTTAAAATAGATTTAGAGTCCCTTTAAGTGGCAACTATGGTATTCGAATCCAAATTCAGATTCAAGTTTAAATTTCATTGTTACCATGATCAAATATTTAAAAATATCCTTATAATTAAATTAAATTACCCTTTTACCCTTTATTATTTATTTTACCCTTTATTTTTGGATTAGAAAACAGTTGACTTTTAAAAATATTAATTTTCCGCGCTAAAATAATTCTTTTGTCGCAAAACACAAATTTTCAATCAAATTGTAACAAAAAATAATAAGTTACAACAAAAAAAAAACGAACTTTCAAGCTAAAGAGACGAATTTTCAAGCAAAAAATAAACAGTATCAATCTTAAATAATTCCTTGTATGATTAAAAATATATATGAAGACGAAAAAGTAGTTGAAAAAGGACAAAATAACTCGCAAACAAGCGTCTTTTTTTTAGCTCGTAAAATGATAAAAGCCAATAAGCAATTATAAACCCCAGTGATCGTACTAGTCACCAAAATAATTAAATAATGAGTCAGAGATACGAGAGAGTTGTATTTATTTATATTTAAGACAATCATGCTCAAAATATTTCAATCAAAACTTCCAATCATGTATATTTAAAATTATTATTATTTATTCTATCTTGGATTCGGAATCACAAAAGAAACTTTTTTTAATTCAAGAAAATCCAAGTTACAAAAACAAATTCCAATCAAAAATAACAAATATTTTCGAAAAATCCAAACAACACTGACATACTTGCGGAAAAAATAACAAAAAACATTTTTAATCCCGAAAATATGAAATTTTGAAAAAAACTTGATTTTTGAACAGAAAAAAATGAATTTTCAACCAAATAGTTTAATTCTAAACCAAATTCATTTATAAATTGTTGATTTTTAATACAAAAACATGAATTCTCTACAAAAAACTTGAATTTTTAACACAAGAAGAAAGCTAATTTTCCACCAAATATAGTTGAATTTTCGAATTAAAAAAAATCAATCTGATATTTGAATTTTAAACAAAAGAAAAACATGAATTTGCAACCCAAAAGGAGTTTAATTTTCAACTGAAAAGGATGATTTTTTAAAGCAAAAATTGAAGAACTGAAGTTAAAAAAAATTAATGTTAAACAAAAGAGATTAATTTTCAACTAGAATGATAAAATATCCAATTGAAAGATACATTTTCAGTTTAAAAAATAATAATTTTCAACAAAAAGAAAAATATTTTTCATAATGGTTAATATTTCAAACAAAGTGATAAATCTTCGATAGAAATAGTTCGAATTTTGAACCAAAAAGATCAATTTTTTAACTAAAAAATATAAATTTTCAACCAAATATTAAATAGTTACATTTTCAATTTAAAAAAAATATTTTTTTAAACAAGCTGATGAATTTTCAAATGAAATTATGAATCTACAACAAGAATATTTTAGTTTTAAACCAAAAAGGTTAATTTCCAATTAAATTGATGAATATTTCAGTGAAATATTTAGTTTAAAAAATAAATTTTTAACCAAAATGAAAACTTATTTTAAAAAAAGTGACGAATTTTTCATTAAAATGATCAATATTAAAAATTTTAAGAAAATACTTAAACTTTCAACCAAAAGAAATGAATACTGAACCAAAAATATAATAGCAAACTTTTCAAATATCTAGAAAAACCCAAACACACCTAAAATCCTTGCATACAAAAAAAAAACAGTTTGCATTAGTGTGAAAAACATCAGAAAAATCCAATTCAAAGCTTGAAAAAGTTGAAGGATTCGAAAGGCACAGAAGATAAGCTTTTTGTCTTACAGTGAGAGCCGGCAAACTCTAAACAGAGTGACTAATTTTCTCATAACTGAAAACACTTACAGCATAAAACGTTTCGAGGGATTTGAGCCTTTTCGAATACCTAGAATTATTATTAAAAGATTATAAAACAATGAACACTAAAAATTTACTCCATAAATAATCTACTTTTTAGTTTTCCTTCAAATAATTACGGAAATAAAGTTTGAAAAATAGATACAACCGAGAGGTAGCCTAACCTATAAATTTCACGTCTTGTTTCGTCAGACGAGCCTAGCTTCGTAAATTTTCTACATAAAAAAACAGAAGTTCCCTCACTTTTCCCGCGGAAAAAAAATAAACTTGTTCCAGAAAAGACTTTTTCATTCTAAATTAAGGTTAATTTTGTTCCCAAATGGCAAACTTACGTCTCAGTTATTACAGGTGCGATTTTGAGAACTGTGGCGAGGAAAGTCTGATCCTTGCAGACCAAGCCTGGTTTTTGAGGTGCACTATTGACATTTAGAATCCTGAAAAGGATGCAGAGGATAACAGCGAAAAGAGCGAGTAGAGCTGTTGACATCTTGCCAGGCTAGCCTATTTTCTTGACAGCTGGGTATTTCTAATTTCCGGACAGACACTGGCACTGACACTTGGATTCCCGAGTTTCTAGAGATTTCTGGAGTAAAGTGCTCCCGAAATCTGCTGGTCGTGTGAAACACGCCGGCAAAACACAGGGTGCGGTGCACGCCTTTTGACGTAGATTTTCCTTCTCCAAAGTAGAGTCGGAAGCAGTCGACAGCCAATTCATAAACCCACTGTGTCCCGCAGTCCCCGCACTCGCGACCGCGAGGCGATCTACTTTTTTGCACTTTTAACGGCCCCACGAAAACGGCTCAGGGTTCCTGTGATGTTCCTCCTTTTTTTGTGACTTTTTCAGGTTGAAAGGTAGATTTTGTAGCGTCGAGTGCGAACTTTTTTGCGTTCTCCGGTTCTCCACGATCGAAACTTAGCTTTGGACACCATCCGCATTGCTTGCGCGCTCGAATCGGAATGAGTCAAATCAGTCTGCTGGTCAATGAGTCAGAATGGCGCGACCGGCGCGACGCCGAAAATCAACACTTCACTTTTTTCGAGAAGGTTTGAGTTTGAGAATTTCTTGCATACGAAGTCCGAGGGATTAGACATCTGTTGGCTATATAAATATCGATTTTTGGGGGCCACTCAATGTGCTAGAATTCATTCAAATACATTTTCTTTTTACGGCGATCGCAACGCAAAAGGAGTCCCAAAACGGAGATTTGAATTTGAAATTGTTGATTATTTTTTTTAGTTGAAAGGTTTTAAAAATTAATTTTTGTTTTATTTAAAATTCATATCCTTGTTTGAAAATTGGTCTTCTAGTTGAAAATTTTTTTTAATTAGTTGTTTTGTTTTTAATTAATTATATTAGATGAAAATTAATTTTCCTAAACTGAAAGTTTACGTAAGTATTTAATTTTTGGTTAAAGATTTATCATTTTAGTTTAAAATTCATCAGTTTGGTTGAAAATTAATCATTTTAAACCAAATTTATTTTCTATTTCCAATTTTGGTAGAAAATTGATTTTTCACTTGAAATTTAGTTTTTTGATTATTTTTTTGTTCTTTAAAATAATTTATTTCGTTGAAAATTGATTTTTGGTGAGAAAAATTATCTTTTTTTAGTTAAAAATACAACTATTTAGTGAAAAAGTCATCGTTTTAGTTGAAAATAAAAATATTCCAGTTAAATATTCATTAAAATTTAAATTAATTTAAATTAATTTAAATTAATATCCTTTTTGGTTGACAATTTATCATTTTTCGCTGAAAATTCGTATTTTTAGTTTAAAATTCAACTATGCTAGTTGAAGATTAAAAATTTTAGTCGAAAAAAAAGTTTAAACAGTTCTTTTTTTTCTAATAAAACTAATTTATTTAGATGAACATTCAATTTCTGAACTAAAATTTTACATAAAGATTTAATTTATGGTTAAAAATTTATATATTTTAGTAGAAAGTTCATGTATTTTATTGAAAATTCGTTTTTTCTTTTGTAAAAAAATTATCTTCTTGGTTGAAAACTTGATTTTTGCTGTTGAAAATTAATCATTTTCGTTTAAAATTCAACTATTCTAGTTAAAGATTTATCATTTTAGTTTAAAATTCATCAGTTTGGTTGACAATTAATGTTTTAACTAAAAATACAATTATTATATATTTTTTTGTTAATCTTTTTGTTTAAAAATTACTTTTAATGTTTGAAAATTCATATTTTTCGTTTAAAATTAAACTATTCCAGTTAAATATTCCTAATTTTAGTTGTAAATCCATCTTTTTCCTTGAAAATAAAAATAATTGGTTGAAAGTTAAACTCTTTTGTTCAAAATTCATCTATTCCGGTTGACGATTCTCCATTCAGACTGAAATTTATTTTGTGGACAATTAATTTTTTAACTGCAAATTTAACTTACCCATTTTTGGCTGAAAATTATTTTTTTTTAGTTTTGAGTTTTTTTAAATAAATATTTTGTTGGTTTAAATCTAATTTCTTTGGTTGAAAATGGGGTTTTTGTTAAAAATTTGTACAATCTTCTGATTTGAAAAAACCCTTTGGTTGAAATTTATTTTTGTTGAAAACTGAATTTTTCTAGTTGAAAATGCATCATACTGGTTAAAAACTCAACTATTCCAGCTGAAGATTTAAAATTTTAGTTTAAAATCATCAGCTTGGCTGTAAACTATTTTTTTTTACCTGGAAATTTAATTATTGTATTTTTTGTTGAAAGTTGACCTCTTTTAGTTGAAAACTCGATATTCGAGTATATATACAAAGGGGTTTCTGGACCAAAATGTAAGACGTAGTCTGAATATGAATTAAAAGGCGGACTCTGGATATTGATTTCGACCACTTTTCAGATCCAGAGGCCGTCTTGTAATAATGTTAATAAATTAGGAGATAGGGGGCGTTCTGGATGGATTTATTATTAGTGCGTGGCTGTGTGTGTGTCGTTGGCATCGAGACCGTTCTGCTGAGCTTCTAGAACATTCTTGAAGGGTCCTGGTGACGTCACA
>JAWWLR010000034.1:105913195-105924696 GCA_035041075.1 Acraspis erinacei | reverse complement strand
TTTTCAATATTTTTTAAAACTGTAAAATGTTTTTTGTTCATTTACTAGAGAAAAATAATAACCGTTAGTTTGATAAAATTTGAATCAAAATTGCCAGCGGTCTACACATGTTACATACAGTGTTCTGTAGACGACAACATAGAAAATGACGTTAAAGTAACAAACAAATTTTTTTACACACATATACACTTAACTGCACACACAATGACATGTGTCTCACTGGCCTGTTCTACAAGCAAACTGAGCTGATGTGAGAAAAAGCACGGATTTCCCATAAGGCGCCATAAGCAGTTAACAAGTTTCGACCGCGGACCTATGCTCTAGATACCAAAATGCGATTTTCGAAAATCCATTTTAAAGAACCTAAAAGGAATGTTTATGTTTCGCTTGCAGGACATTAACTGCATATAAAAAATATTCCAGAAAACACAAAAAAAATCGATTTCGAAAAAAATGTCTGTTAACAGGTTTAGACCGCGCACGCATAATCCTAAGTACATAAAAGTGTATAGGGAAATAAAACTCTTATTAAGGATTCTTAGTTATTCTTTAATAACAATGATAAATAATGATCGGTTGTTAATTCAGAAAAATGAAGTTTCAACTCATAAGAAAATTACAGTAAGGCATGGAAGAAAACCATGAACCATTCATGCATGCATGAATCATGGAAAATACCTTCAGATTTTTAAGAGATCTTATTACATCCAGTGGATCACTGTGAGATCTTTAGAATTAATATCTGGTAGCCCCGTAATAATATTGAATCAACTAATTTTGAAATGAAGAAGATATTATTTAAAAACACTTGTTGGAATTTATAAAATAATAATCAGCTACATAAATATTATGATTGACTTTAACAAATGTTGAAATCATCTTTCACATAATAGAGTAATCTGCTCAAAAGATTCAGTTAACTTGCTTGAAACATTGAAATAAAGGAACGAGAATGACCAAATAAATTCAGCAGCATTCAAATGTAATTCAAGAATACTGAGAATCGAACGTTGAAAAAATGATACCATGACCTAAGTGATAATATAAAAATCTACTTTATCAAACTCTTAAATCAACATCTATTGATATAGAAGTTTAATTAAATAATGATAAAAATTCTGTTTTTTCTTAGAAAGAACACAAATTAAAGCATTCCAATTGGATAAACTGGAAGTTATTAACACTTTTTAATTAAACAATTTTAAATTGCAAAATTCAGAATTTCGAACATTCATAAATTATAGAGTTAAAAAATTTAGACCAAAAATATAAATCCACGTTAACATTTTCAATACTCAAAATTAAAGAATCAATCAATCACAAAAATTTAATTTTTTTCAACTGAAAGGTTCTTAAATTAGAAGTTAAATTATTTTCATTTTAAATAGTTTAAGCAATTTTTAAAATTCAAAGCTTTCTATGTCAAACAATTAGATTTAAAATTGTTTATTTTTAAGTATTTGGCTTCAATTTACTCGTATTAAATTAAAAGTCAAAAATATTGCTAAATATTAAATAATAATTCTTTTTTCCTAATTAAACAAATTAAATGGATTAAAAAGTGAATCATTTAGACTGAAAAAATATTTTTAATTTAATAAAAGCCTTCAATTACGAACATATTATTATTATTGCTGTTATTTTTAAGTTGAAAATAATTTATAATGTTTCAATCGCACCTTTAAATTTTTTTAATGACTAAGACTTTCGAATTGAAACAGTAAACATCTGGAAACTCTTAAACTTTGAATGAATTTAGAATAATTTGATTGAATAGATTATTGTTCAGTTTTTAATACTTAAAGTACAGATCCATTTTAAAAATTATTTATTCATTTATTTATATTTACAGTTTGGTAAAATAATACTGGTTTATTTTTCAAAAAATTTCAACTTGAAATGCTTGTAATTTTTAATTGTATAAGTCTTCAAAACTGAACTTTAAAATTCTTTAGATTAAAAATATACGCTTAAATATTTTTAACCAAAAATCTTTGGTTAAAAATGCAACTCGCAGCACTCACAGTTCAACTATCTTACATTTTGACCTTTAAAATTTGAAACTCAAGACATTTTTAATTTAGAAATTTTGTATTCAAATGCTCAATAATTTACAGGTCAAAAATTAAAGCTTTTAAAACTTCCAAAATGAAATGCCGTTTAACTGCAAAATTTAAAATTAAAAACATTAAAAATCCTAAAATTAGCAATTTTTTAAACCAGAATACTGTTTAAATTAAGAGTTGAATTACTGTCAATCCTGGATTTAGAGCTAGTTTTGGGGCTGACCTTGACATGAAATCCAGATTCTCGGAACGTAAACAGTCAGGGGCGTATGAACTGTTTCTGATGGATTTTACTGCGTGATAGAAATTATTTTTCTAATACGGAGACATGGGAAAATTGAATATTTAACGGAAATGAGGTAGAAAGTTCGCTCTTATGCGTTAAAATAAATTCGCTTCCTACTTAGGGACTTTAAACGTTTGCGGACCGTTAATCATCTCATTTAACACGAGAGCTTTCTCTCCTATAATCGGTCAACATATTCTGTCCCGCACTTGATTAAACCATTCGAAGATAGCAGCATCCAAATGCACATAGCTTTTTTGCAACCAAGTCTGCATAAGCGAAACACTTCGTTAAAAAAAAAAACACTTCAAGTGGGAAGCATGCACTTCTACGAAATCGCACAATGCATGCGACGCAGTTTCATTGAAAAGACAAGTGAAAGAGTTATTTAACGGAAAATCACTTAATTTTATAAATATTAGATTAATTGTCTACGAAAAACACAGTTTTTACAAATCTCACGTCAACACTTCAGAGTTGAAGGTTATAAAATACTACAGTGGTACTCAAATGCTTGGAGTCGATCTGACCTTTTTTTGTAACATGTGAGATAGACAGAGACGATCCGATTGTGTTCCAAAAACAGGTCTTTTTTCGCCGTAGAGCCTGTTGACCAGAGCCAACGACAGCGACACGAATTGTGAACAAATTTGAATTTAAATTAGATATTAACAAAAAATATGATAGTGAAATATTAATATTAAACCGTAGTATAACATTTTTGATTAAAAGGAATTTATATTCACTGATCTTTTTCATTAAAATTGCTCAATAACTTCGAAATACTACTTCACGATATATATTCGCGTGTAAGATGGCGCCGTTGTTAAGCTCAGAGACAAGCTCATTCGATTGTACGAAATAATCTGACCAGTGTATTAGTCCCAATCGGATTTAGTTGGCTGCAAGTATCGGAGACTTACTGCTGCTCGACGTGAGCTCGCCATCATGCTTATTCGCGTGTGTCTCCCGCTTCGAGTGAACTGTCCCCCCGAAGCTCCACTTACCTATCCCTGCAGCACAGCATCAATTCTCGGAAACACTAAATTCAGAATAATTAAATCCAGATTCGACTTATTTTATTTACCTACTCTTAAAAATTAAGACCTAGAATAGAAAATTGTTAAATAAAATTTTTAAAAATTGAAAAATGTAACTAATGAACTTAAGATTTAAAAAAAATTGAAATCAGACTTGTTTAAAATTGCATTATAATATATGATAAATTTCGTGATATTTCAAGTGACTTGATAAATTATTCCTCGAAAAGTGTCCATAACCGGACCAAAAATAAACTCACCGTCATTTCCTGATTTCAAGGTCCAACGGCCAATCTGTTATTAAACAGATAAGTTAGACAAGATATAAAATGACTTAAGAACTGATGCATTTCATTCTTAGCCATACTTAATATTATTTTTTGTAAGTACGATTTATTTAAGTGTCACGTAGCCCGGAAAATTCCACGAGTCTCAATTTTAAAAGCTACACGTAAAGGCGATTGCAAAAAGCAAGTACAAATTCGAAAACAACCAAATATTTTCATGTTATTTTTCCGGAAATTAATTTACCAACAATAATCATTTTTTCCGAAAATTGTTTTCAAATAAATAATTGTCGAAAATATTAGCAGGGTGACCGTATTTAAATTAGTAAAAAATAAACAACAAATTAAAACATTCAAAGTGAAACTCTTGAATTTTAATTCAGAATTTTTATCATTCATAAATTATAGAGTTCAAAAATTTAGATTCAGTTCCAAAAATATAAATCCATGTTAAGATTTTTAATACTATAAATTAAAGAATTAATCAATGAACTTACAAATTTTTTAAAAATTATATTATTAATTTATGTTAGTCTAGAAATATTTAAAAAATTTAAAAATTCAAATTTTTTTCAACTTAAAAGTTTTTAAATTATAAGTTAAATTATTTTCATTTTAAACGGCATGCATTCTTGAAACTCGTAAAAAATTTCATTTTCTAAATAACTTTTAAAATTAATTGAATTTGTCCTAAAAATTCTGGAAAATCCTGCGAATTAAAACATTTCTTTCAAATTTGGATTTATAAATAAATACATTTATAAATCTAAACAAAATACATGGATTTTTAACCAAATAGTGAAAAATACAACTAAAAAATTTCAATTTTCAATTAAAAATTGAATAGTTAAACTTTCAGTTAAAAAAATTAATTTCGATCCGACAAAAAAAAGTATTTTCAATAAAAAAGAAGAATTTTTTAACAAATGTATGAATACCACCGAAAATATTAAATTTTGTTTAACAAAGTAGTTGAATTTGCAACCAAAAAGATGAATTTTAAACAAAATATATGGATTTTCAACCAAATAGTGAAAATTACAACTAAAAAAGCTACATTTTCAATTAAAAAATGGAATAGTTCAATTTGCAGTTTGAAAAATTAATTTCAAACCAAGAAAAAAATCGAATTTACAATAAAATAGTTGAATCTACAACCAAATACAAAAAAAAATTGTTTAACAAAATATATGAATTTTTAACTAAAAAAGAGAAATGTAAATTATCCGATCAAAAAAATAATTTAAAAAAAATAATAATAAAGAATTTTCAACTAAAATGATGAATCTTGACCAAAAGAAATTAATTGCTAATCAAATAGTTAAATTTACAACAAAATACAAAACAAAAATTTTAACAAAATAGTTGAGGTTGTAAATAAAAAAGAGAAATATAGATTATCAGATAAAAAAATTAATTTTCAACCAAAAAAATAAATTTCCTACCAATAAGATGAATATTAAGATTAATATTCAACCAAAAAAGCGAATTTGCAACAAAATCTAAATGAATTCCAACCAAAAAATTTAATTTTTTCACAAAATACATGGATTTTCTATCAAACAGTTAAATTTCTTACTAAAAAAGTTAAATTTTCAACCAAAAATGAATGCAAATGAATTTTATTAAAAAAAAAAAAAAAAATCATCCAGTTTTTCAGGTTTTCCCGATAGGGAACCATGAAATTAGTACTTGAAATATAGAAATATTCAATGCGCGCGTGTTTCTTGGCATCCTTAAATTACAATCGATTTAACTTTGGTTTCATAGCAACAAAAAACCGATATTCTGCTTTGATTCAACCATAGCGGTAATTTCAGTAGCGTGCTACAGCAGTTGTAAGTATTCAAAATTATTCCTAAAAAAATATTCGAAATTTCAACTAAAAAGATCAATTTTCCAACCGAAAATTAATTTTAACAAAATAAAAACAACTTTAAACAAAACAGTTACATTTTTCACTAAACTGATGAAATATTCAATTTAAAAATTTAATTTTTAGCCAAGAAAATTAATTGTCAACTAATAAAAAAAGCGATTTTTCAATTAAATAATTCAAGTTTCAACTGGAATAGTTCAAGTTTAACTAAAAAATATTATCTTTCAATTTAAAGAAAAGACGAACTTTCCACAAAATAATTAAATTTTGAATTAAAATTATGAATCCTCCACGACAAGCAATAATTATTAACAAAAGAATTTAAATTTCAACAAAGAACTTGAAAAAAAAATTCAACAAAACTGCTGAATATTCAAACAAAAAGATTAATTTTGTTTAAAAACGAATTAAATTTCAATAAAAATAATTAAATAGTCAACTGGATTTTATTAGTCAAAGAAGATTAATTTTCGGACAAAAAAGACGAATTTTCAAGTAATTGGTAAAATTTTGGACTAAAAACATTTTTTTAAACAAAAAAGATTAATTTTTTAATAAAAAATATGAATTTTGCACCATAACAGAACAGAAAAAAATTCTCAACAAAATAATTGAAGTTTCAACTGGAATAGTTAAATTTTCAGTAAAAAAATTAATTTTCAATTTAAAAAACAAACCAATTGTCAAAAAAATAATTCAATTTTCCATCAAGGTGATGAATTTTCAACTAAAATGGTGAATTGTCAGTTTAAACAAAATAAGATGAATTTTTAATAAAAGAGTTTAACTTTCAACCAAATAATTAAATTTTTATCCACAAATGATGAATTTTCAACGAAAAAGGATAAATTTTCAACTAGATATTTGACTTTTTAACTAAAATGATGAATCTTCAAGAACAAAAATTGATTATAAACAAAAGCGTTTAACTTTCGACCAAGTAATAAAATTACCATCCCAAAAAGACGAATTTTCAACAATAGTTGAACTTCTACCTACGAAAGATCCTTCAAAAATTTTCAGTTCAAAAAATAAATTTCAAACAAAAAAACGAATTTTTAACAAAAAAATTCCGTTTCATCTGGAAAAATTAAATTTTTAACAAAAGAAATTAATTTTTAACTGAAATAAAACGAACATTCAACAAAATAATAAATTTTTCAATTAAATAGATGAATTTTCAATTACAATGATGAATGTTAAACAACAAAAATTAATTATTAACAAAAGAGTTAGTCAAGAGACAAAAAAATCTACCACATTGTTGAATATTCAAAGAAAAAGATGAATTTTTGACTGAAAAATATCAATTTTCAATTAAAAATAGAAAAGTCTTGTAAGAAAAAATTTAATTATTATCATAAAAAATTAACTTTCAAACAAGAAATTAAATTTTTACCTAAAGAAGATGAATTTTCATCACAATACACGAATTTTCTACTGAAAAAGATAAATTTTTAACCAAAAAGGTTGAATTTTTATAAAAATGCATGAATTTTCAAGTGAAAAAAAAACTATTTACAACCAAAAATAGAATAGTTAAATTTTTAGTTAGGAAAATTAATTTCCAACAAAAAAAAAGGAATTTTACACGAGAGTTGAATTTTGAATTAAAAAATGTCAGTGTTCAATCAAAAATAGAATAGTTACATTTTTAGTTAAAAAAATTAATTTCCAACCAAAAAAAACCGAACTTTCAAGAAAATAGTTACATTTTTAATTTTAAAGGTGAATTTTCAACTAAAATGATAGATATTCAAAGAAAAAATTGAATTATGAACAGAAAAAATTAACTTTCAACCAAGAAATTCAATTTTTAATCAAAAAGGTTGAATTTTCATAAAAATGCATGAATTTTCAACTGAAAAAGATAAATTTTCGAACAAAAATAGAATAGTTAAAATTTCAGTTAAATAAATTAACTTCCAACAAAAAAAACGAATTTTCAACTAAAAAAGATTCTTCACTCAAGATAACATAAAATTCTACCACACTGTTGAATATTCAAACAAAAACATGAATTTTTAAACAAAACGGAAGAATTTTGAACTAAAAAATATCAAATTTCATCCGAAAAAAGAATAGTTAAATTTTTAGTTAAGAAAATTAACTTCAAACAAAAAAAATTAATTTTTAACCAGAGTTGAATTTAGAACTAAAAAATATCAGAATTTTCATCAAAATATAAGAATTTTCAACTAAAAAAGGTAAATTTTCGAACAAAAGTAGAATACTTAAATTTGCAGTTAAAAAATTAACTTTCAACAACAACAAAAAACGAATTTTCAACTAAAAAAGATTCTTCACTCAAGAGACAAAAAGATTCTACCACACTTTTCAACATTCAAACAAAAAGATGAATTTTTGAACAAAATGGGAGAATTTTCAAAAAATGCAGGAATTTTCAACTAAAAAATATCAAATTTCAGTCGAAAACAGAATAGGTACATTTTTAGTTAAAAAAATTAACTTTAAACCAAAAAAACTGAATTTTTAACAAGAGTTGAATTCAGAACTAAAAAATATCAGTGATCAATCAAAAATATAATAGGTACATTTTTAGTTTAAAAAATTAATTCCCAACAAAGAAAAACGAACTTTCAAGAAAATAGTTCAATTTTTTAATTTTAAAGGGGAATTTTCAACTAAAATGATAAATCTTCAAGGAAAAAATTGAATTATGAACAGAAAAAAAATCACTTTTAACCAAGAAATTCAATTTTTAATCAAAAGGTTTAATTTTCATAAAAATACATAAATTTTAAACTGAAAAAAATAAATTATCGAACAAAAATAGAATAGTTAAAATTTCAGTTAAATAAATTAACTTCCAACAAAAAAAACGAATTTTCAACTAAAAAAGATTCTTCACTCAAGATAACATAAAATTCTACCACACTGTTGAATATTCAAACAAAAACATGAATTTTTAAACAAAACGGAAGAATTTTCAACTAAAAAATATGAAATTTCATCCGAAAATAGAATAGTTAAATTTGCAGTTCAAAAAATTAACTTCCAAAAACAAAAGAACGAATTTTTAACAAGAGCTGAATTTAGAACTAAAAAATATCAGTGCTCAATCAAAAATAGAATAGTTACATTTTTAGTTAAAAAAATTAATTTCAAAAAAAATAGAATAGTTAAATTTGCAGTTAAAAAAATTAACTTTCAATAAAAAAAAACGAAATTTCTCCTAAAAAAGATTCTTCACTCAAAAGACACAAAAATTCTACCACACTGTTGAATATTAAAAAAAAAGATGAATTTTTAAACAAAATGGAAGAATTTTCAACTAAAAAATATAAAATTTCATCGGAAAATAGAATAGTTAAATTTTTATTTAAGAAAATTAACTTCAAACAAAAAAAATGAATTTTTAAGAAGAGTTGAATTTAGAAATAAAAAATGTCGGTGTTCAATCAAAAATAGAGTAGTTACATTTTTAGTTAAAAAAATTAATTTCCAACAAAAAAAAACGAACTTGCAATAAAATAGTTGCAGAGAAAATCGTGAATTTTCAACTAAAATTATGAATCTTCAAGGAAAAAATTGAATTATGAACAGAAAAAATTAACTTTCAACCAAGAAATTCAATTTTTAATCAAAAAGGTTAAATTTTCATAAAAATGCATGAATTTTCAACTGAAAAAGATAAATTTTCGAACAAAAATAGAATAGTTAAATTTTTAGTTAAGAAAATTAACTTCCAACAAAAAAAACGAATTTTCAACAAGAGTTTAATTTAGAACTAAAAAATATCAGAATTTTTATTAAGGTATAAGAATTTTCAAATAAAAAATATTAAATTTCATCCGAAAATAGAATAGTTAAATTTTTAGTTAAGAAAATTAACTTCAAACAAAAAAACTGAATTTTTAACAAGTGTTGAATTTAGAACTAAAAAATATCAGAATTTTCATCAAAATATAAGAATTTTCAACTAAAAAAGATCAATTTTCGAACAAAAATAGAATAGTTAAATTTTCAGATAAAAAAATTAACTTCCAACAACAAAAAAAACGCATTTTCAACTAAAAAAGATTCTTCACTCAAGACAAAAAGAAATTCTACCACACTTTTCAATATTCAAACAGAAAAATGAATTTTGATAAAAATAAAAAAAAATAAAACAATTTACAACCAAAAATAGAATAGTTAAATTTTCAGTTAAAAAAAATTAATTTTCAATAACAAAAAAGAATTTTCTACAAAATAGTTAAGTCCAGAAATATAAAGCTACCTTTAAGAAGAAGAAAAAATCATTATTTCATGTTGAATTATAAGTTAAACAATATTCAAGCACGCTCTCTAAAAACATTTCTAGATTTTCCAGATGAGTAGATACTGAACGATATTCTAAATCTATTTACATATATGAAAAAAATGCATTATTCCACAGACAAAAACAGAAAACGATGCCGATCCAAGGCAAGAATAAAAAGAAAGGAAAATCAAACGGGAAAAATGGCAACAGCGGCAAGAGCAGAGGTTCTAAAAGAACATCTCGCGGGACTAGACGGAGTGGAAAAGCCAAATTCACCATGGATATTTTCAACGAAGAAATTATGGAAAATGCATATTACACTTGCCACAATATCATGTCTGTTTTACACTCTCGCGGTTTTCCTTGGCCAGACGCGCCAAAGAAAAAGAAAAAGGGAAAGAATCGCTAAACTTTTATACAAAAAAAAATACAAAAAAAAATACAAAAAAAAAACAAGTAAAAGGATAAATTAATTAATAAAAAATCGATCGTTTAATTAAGTTTGAGGATAAGTAACAAATGGAGTATTAGTTCTATTTTTAAATTAACAGTCGCTTATTTTTCCTATTCTAACTTATCCAATAATGTATCAAAAATACATTTTCTCCAAGATCTGCAAAATCTAGGATACGTTATTTTCAACCTTTTTGCTTGAGCTGTCTTAGAAATAGTATTTAGAATTTATCCACAAGTAAAATAAAAAAATATATCAACCCGAATTTGTACTCCTTGGCCCTGTCCTTTCACTTACTTGCCGAAAATCTTGAATTTTCAGCCAGACCTCTGAATAAGGTTGCAATACTGGGCTACATCGTAATCTTTGTGCGAAATCATAAACTGTCCATTGTGGACGCAATGCACAGTCGCGCTATTCGAATACTCAAGGTTGGGTAGCAACTGCAAAAAATATATAAATTATCTTCTTTTTTTTAATTAATAAAGGCATTAAATAGTCGAATTTACAACTGAACAATTTTTTTTCCAACGAAATAGTTCAATTTTGAACTAAAAATAATTTTTCCACCAAAGAAAAAAGAAATTTTCAACCAAAGTCATGAATTTTCAACTTAAAAATGATGAATAATTAACTGGAATAAATAAATTTTTAACCAAAAAGATTTTATTTTAATTAAATTGTTCAACTTTCAACCAAACATAATTTTTTTTAAGAAAATTAATCTGTAACTGGAAAAGTTATTTTCAATTAAAATTACGAATCTTTTGGCAAAAAAAAATTAATTAAAAAAAAATGAGTTCATCTTTCATTCCAAGAATTAAATTTTAATCCACAAAAAATAAATTAAGATGAGTTGAATTTTAGACTGAGAACGATTTTTCAGTTTAAAAAAAGGGAGCAAAAAATGCAAACAAACTGCTGAATTTTAGAGCAAAAATTTTAATTTTCAGTGAAGATGATTAATTTTCTACAAAAAAAAACGAATTTCCAACAAAACACATGAATTTTCAACTAAAAGCGATATCAAAGTTCTACCAAAAATAGAATAGTTAAATTTTCAGTTAAAAAAAATTAATTTCTAACAAAACAAAAGGCGGAAAAGGTTTCAAATTTTGGACTTTTGAAACAAAAGATTCCACTTTCCACTAAAAAATATCAATTAAAAAAAATAATACTTCAACTTTTAGTTGAAAAAATTAATTTTCAAAAAAAAATAACG
>JAWWLR010000034.1:105873212-105893684 GCA_035041075.1 Acraspis erinacei | reverse complement strand
TTTTCTACAAAAATAACGATTCGTCAACTTAAATAGTTGAATTTGCAACCAAAAACATGAATTTTCAAATAAATTGATGCGCGCTTAAACTAGAATCAATAAATTTCCCAAAAAAAGAATTATTTTCAGCACTTGGAATAAATTTAATAAACTCAACTTACAGCAAAAAAAATCGATTTCAAACAGAAGAGCGCCTCATTCCATTTAATATCGCAATTTAAAGAAAAAATTAACGACGTTCTTGAAACAAATTCCCGTCTTAAAAAAAAATGCCCTCACATTTCCAGGTTTTCCAGGTAGAGGTCGACACCCTGAATAAAAATTATTTGAAGATCTTAGTGAGAGAAAACAGGGTAAATTCTAAAAACCCTCTTTTCCCTTTAAATTTCAACCAAACCGAAATAAATAAAATAAATAAATAAAAAAAAATGAATAAATATAAATACAAAATAACTTACTGCTGAAGAAGTAGGTCAAATTATCAGGAATCTGATCCATATTATCCTCGACGGCATCAGTTCCCACCGGAATGTTGTTGAGCCGGAAATTCTGCACAATGTACTTCATGATCGTCGAAGGCGCCTCCACCAATGAGACCAGATAATGCTCAAAGCCAAATTGCTTGATCTGCTCGAGCGGAATGTTTGGATTCATGCGCACCTGTCGCTCGGGATCCGAGTGGACAATATTCACCACCAGCTTCTGCTCGCCTCGCAAATGCTTCACCAACAGATTCATGTCCTTGGTGTTCTCGCACACAAACGCCACCATGTCATTGTAACTGATCGAGTTCTCCAGGTACTTGGAGTACTTTGGATTCTTCACGTTGATCAGGAGAAACATTGGCTCGTGCACGGGAGCCGAAAACCTATGTCTATTCTCGCGCAACCAAACAACTCCTCGGTAAGCGTCGGGATTTTTATTTCGCAGCAATTCCAGCCGCTGAGTTTCCACTTCGCGCGCCGACTGCAATTCCCTCTCGAGGTCTACAATTCATTTAAAACACTACGATTGAAAATCAGAGTGGCCCCCCTTTTAATTAAAAAAAACTTCAAACTTTATAAATCGATTTTATAAAGAAAAGAGTTGAATTTGTAGCCAAATATTTGGATTTTTAAACTCCAGAGTAGAATTTTTAACCAAATATTCGAATTTTTTTAACAATAATGTTTGAACTTCAAGCAAAAAAAATGGTTACATTTTGAACAAAAAAGGTAACTCGTGGTGACCCTTTTACTCGAAGAAACAAATTTCCGGATTCGAAAACATTTTTTTCCGGTTAATAACATTTTTTAAATCGAACTCTATTCTATAAAAATAAACAACAATTAAAATTAAAATAAAAAACAATTTTGTTTTCTGTCCAAATAGACAAATCTTCAATAAAATAGTTGAATTTTTAATCATACAAAAATGAATTTTCAAACAAAATAATTACATTTTTTAGAAGACTGCTGAATTTTCGATTAAAAACGATATTTTTCAAAAATAAATTAAATTTTTTTTAAGTTGAATTTTTAGTTAAATTGCTTAATTTTCCACCAAAAATATGACTTTAAAAATAAGTTACTTTTTTATTAAAATAGTTACATTTTTAATAAAAATTTTTTTTCAATTCTCTGTCGAAATAGCCAAATCTTCAATAAAATAGTTGAATTTTTAATCTAATTTTTCAATTTTTCATACTAAAAAGATCTATTTTTAACCAAATGGTGGAATTTTCAAAAACAAATTATTAAAATTTGAACAAAATACTTAAGTTTTTTAGAAGACTGTTGAATTTTCGATCAAAAACGATATTGTTAAAAAAAAAATTAAATTTTTTTTTAAAGTGGAATTTTCAGCCAAATTCCTTAATTTTCCACCAAATAGTCGATTTTTTAAACAAAATAATTAAATTTTGTTTTACATACCGTTCAGCTTTCGACCAAAAAAGATTACTTAAAAAGTAAGTTACTTTTTTATTAAAATAGTTGCATTTTTACTTAAAAAAAGGATTCGCTGTCGAAATAGCCAAATCTTCAATAAAATCATTGAATTTTAAATCAAATTTTTCAATTTTACAGAGTAAAAAGATGAATTTTTAACCAAATTATCAAAATTTGAAAAAAATAATTACAAGTTTTAGAAGACTGTTGAATTTTCGATAAAAAAAATATTTTTCAAAAATAAATTTAATTTTTTTTAAAGTTGAATTTTTTAATTTTCCACCAAACAGTTGAATTTAAAAAAAAAATAGTTAATTGTAAGAAGACTGTTAAATAAGAAAATATTTATATTTTTTAAACCTTTAAATTTTCAACCAAAAAAAATTACGTCAAGAAAATAGATACTTTTTAAAACGAATTAGTTGAATTTTTAATTAACAGACAATTTATTTTTTGTCCAAATAGACAAATCTTCGATAAAATAATTGATTTTTTAATCATAAAAAAATCAATTTTTAAACACAATAATTGACATTTTTTAGAAGACTGTTGAATTTTCGATTAAAAACGATATTTTTCAAAAATAAATTTTTTTTCAGTCTAATTGCTTAATTTTCCACCAAATAATCGAATTTTTAAACAAAATAATTAAATTTTGTTTTAAATACCGTTGAGTTTTCGAACAAAAATATGACTTAAAAAAAACTTTACTTTCTTATTAAAATAGTGGCATTTTTACTTTAAAAAAAAACATTTATTTTCTGTCCAAATAGACAAATCTTCAATAAAATAGTTGAATTTCTAATCATACAAAGATGAATTTTTAACCAAATTATAAAAATTTGAACAAAATAATTACATTTTTTAGAAGACCGTTGAATTTTCAATCAAAAAACAATATTTAAAAAAAAATTAAGTTAAATTTTCAGCTAAATTGCTTAATTTTCCACCAAACAGTCGAATTTTCAAACAAACTAGTTAATTTTTTAAGAAGACTGTTGAATTTTCGATTAAATACGATATTTTTCAAAAATAAATTTTTTCTAAAGTCAAATTGCCTCATTTTCCACCAAATAATCGATTTTTTACACAAAATAATTAAATTTTGTTTCAAATCCCGTTGAGTTTTCGACAAAAAATATGACTTAAAAAAATGTTACTTTCTTATTAAAATAGTTGCATTTTTAGTTAAAAAAAAAAGAATTCTCTGTCGAAAAAGCCAAATCTTCAATAAAATAGTTGAATTTTTACCTGAATAATCGAATTTTCAAAAACAAATTATTAAAATTTGAACAAAATTATTACAAGTTTTAGAAGACTGTTGAACTTTCGATCAAAAACGATATTTTTCAAAAATAAATTAAATTTTGTTTTAAAGTTGAATTCTTAATCAAATTTTTTAATTTTCCACCAAACAGTCGAATTTTCAAACAAAATAGTTAATTTTTTAAGAAGACTGTTAAATAAGAAAATAATTACATTTTTTTAAACCTTTAAATTTTCGACCAAAAAAATTACGTCAACAAAATAGTTACTTTTTAAAAAAAAATTAGTTGAATTTTTAATTAACAGACAATTTATTTTCTGTCCAAATAGACAAATCTTCGATAAAATAGTAGAATTTTTAATCATACAAATATGAATTTTCAAACAAAATAATTACATTTTTTCGAAGACTCCTGAATTTTCGATTAAAAACGATATTTTTCAAAAATAAATTAATTTTTTTTTTAATTTTTAGTCAAATTGCCTAATTTTCCACCAAATAGTCGTATTTTTAAACAAAATTAATTTTTGTTTTAAATACCGTTGAGTTTTCGACCAAAAATATGACTTAAAAAAAACGTTACTTTTTTATTAAAATAGTTGCACTTTTAGTTTAAAAAAAAGAATTCTCTGTCGAAATAGCCAAATTTTCAATAAAATAGTTGAATTTTTAATCCAATTTTTCAATTTTTCAGACTAAAAAGTTGAATTTTTAACCAAACAGTCGAATTTTCAAACAAAATAGTTAATTGTTTAAGAATACTGTTAAATAAGAAAATAATTACATTTTTGAAACCTTTAAATTTTCGACCAAAAAAAATTAAGTCAACAAAATAGTTACTTTTTAGCAACAAATTAGTTGAATTTTTAATAAAAAGACTATTTATTTTCTGTCCAAATAGACAAATCTTCAATAAAATAGTTGAATTTTTAATCATCCAAAGATCAATTTTCAAAAAAAAATTAAATTTTAAACAAAATAATTACATTTTTTCGAAGGCTGTTGAATTTTCGATTAAAAACTATATTTTTCAAAAATAACTTTGTTTTCATTCAAATTGCCTAATTTTCCACCAAAAATTCGAATTTTTAAACAAAATAATTAAATTTTGTTTTACATACCGTTGAGCTTTCGACGAAAAAAAGATGACTTAAAAAAAGTTACTTTTTTATTAAAATAGTTGAATTTTTAATAAAATAAAAAAATAATTATCTGTCGAAATAGCCAAATCTTTAATAAAATAATTGAATTTTTAATCAAATTTTTCAATTTTTCAGAGTAAAAAGATGAATTTTTAACCAAATGGTCGAATTTTCAAAAACAAATTATTAAAGTTTGAACAAAATAATTAAATTTATAGAATTTTAAAACAAAATAATTACCTTTTTTTAATATCGTTGAATTTTTGACTAAAAAGATGATTTTAACTAAATAGTTACTTTTTTAACAAAATAGTTAAATATTTAATTTAAAAAAATGTATTTTCTGTCCAAATAGACAAATCTTCAATAAAATAATTGAATTTTTAATCACACAAAGACGAATTTTTATAATTACATTTATAATTACATTTTTTAGAAGACTGTTGAATTTTCGATTAAAAACTATATTTTTCAAAAATAAATTAAATTTTGTTTTAAAGTTGAATTTTCAGCCAAATTGCTTAATTTTCCACCAAACAGTCGATTTTTCAAACAAAATAGTTAATTTTTTTAAGAACACTGTTAAATAAGAAAATAATTAAATTTTTTTAAACCTTTAAATTTTCGACAAAAAAAAATGACATCAACAAAATAGTTACTTTTTAAAAACATATTAGTTGAATTTTTAATTAACAGACAATTTATTTTTTGTCCAAATAGACAAATCTTCGATAAAATAATTAAATTTTTAATCATACAAATATGAATTTTCAAACAAAATAATTAAATTTTAAACAAAACAATTACATTTTTTAGAAGACTGTTGAATTTTCGATTAAAACGATATTTTTCAAAAATAAATTTGTTTTCAGTCAAATTGCTTAATTTTCCACCAAATAATCGAATTTTTAAACAAAATAATTAAATTTTGTTTTACATACCGTTCAGATTTCGACCAAAAAAGATGACAAAAAACTTACTTCTTTATTAAAATAGTTGAATTTTTAATCAAATTTTTCAATTTTTGAGAGTAAAAACATGAATTTTTAACCAAATGGTTGAATTTTTAAACAAATTATTAAAAATTGAACAAACTAATTACATGTTTTAGAAGACCGTTGAATTTTCGACAAAAAAATATATTTACAAAAAATTCGAGTTTTTAATCAAATTTTTTAATACCCCACTAAATCGTCGAATTTTCAAACAAAATAATTCTTTTTAGAAGACTGTTAAATAACCAAATAATTACATTTTTTTACTATCGTTGAATTTTTGACTAAAAAGATTATTTCAACTAAATAGTTAATTTTTTAACAAAATAGTTGAATTTTTGACAAAAAAAGTTTACTTTTTAACAAGATAGTTGAATTTTTCAACTTCAATGAACTTTACAAATTTTTTTAAATTATATTATTAATTTATGTTAGTCTAGAAATATTAAAAATTTATAAATTAAAATTTTTTTCAACCTAAAAGTTTTTAAATTAGAAGTTAAATTATTTTCATTTTAAGTAGTTTAATCAACCCCGAAAAGCTTTACAATTTTCTAAATAACTTTTAAAATTAATTGAATTTGTCCTAAAACTTCTGGAAAATTCTACGAATTTAAAAAAAAAATTCCTTCAAATTTGGATTTATAAATAACAATTGAACACTTATTATTATTCGAAAAAATTATAGTAATTTAAAAACGATATTTCGAAGTTTTAAAAAGATTTAAATTAAATTTAGACTATTTCAGAGATTTCAAATGAAAAATTCAGAAGCTTTTTAAGAATTGTGAAAAGCTTCAATAGAAGAAAAACATTTTCTTAATATTCCTAGGTACAATGAAAATAATTTTTCATTTTGAAACATTATTTTGATAGAATATTTAAAAAGATTTTAAGAGATCCTTGAAGATTTTCAGGATTTAAAAAAAAATTGCAGGATTTTCTAAAAATTGTCAGAAAAATTCGATTTTAAGAAAATTAAATTTTCGACTAAACAAAAAAGGACATTTTCAAGATAATATTCAAATCTTCGAACAATAAAATGAATTTTTAACAGAGTAGTTCAACTTGAATCCAATGAGTGGACGAAAGAAATGAATTCTGAACCCAAAATTTTGATATTTTCACTTTTCAATTTAAAAAAATTAACTTTTAGTTAAAAATAGTTGGATTTTAAGGGGGAAAAAACGAGAAAAATGCCAATTTTCTTGAACAAAAGGGGAATAAGGGAAAGAATTTAAAGTCTGGATGAATCATTTTTCAATTTAGGAGGACAAGGGAGATCTGTCTACGATATTTTAGGTAAAAACATTAAAAACAAATATTTTAAGTTTAATTTCTACTTACTTCTGATGTTGCGATCAATCTGATCCTCCTTATATTTCGCATTGTCCCTCTCCCTCGTCAAAGTATCGATAATCTTTCTCTGTTGATCCACGAGCTTCAAAGTTTCGTTCTGCTGTTTCGACAAAGCTTCCTCTGAAATTCGAAGAAAATAATTCCTAGCTTTTTCCTCTTCTAGGACAAATTTTCAACCTATTTTTAGCAAAGTAGTTAAATTTTCAAAAACAAAAAATTCAATTTTTAATAAAAGAGTTTAACTTTTAACCGAAAATAATTGAATTTTTAACTAAAAAAAAGATGCATTCGCAACTAAAACTAAAACCGAATTATAATTCCTTTGAAAAAAATGCTCCGCGATTTTAGACAAAAAAAGAAATCACTTTTCTAAATTGACCAAAATTTTGAACATAATGAATACTTGAATTTTATTTAAAAAAAATGTTTTTCAATCAAACAAAGAGTTAAATTTTAAAAATCACTTTAATTTATATTAAAAGTTGATCAACTGACAATTTTTGTAAATCCGGAATTGTTGATTTAAAACGCTTCTAATTTCTGAATTCTTTAAAACGGTATTTTTAAATTCTTTAAATGAAAACTGTACGCTTAAAAATAAAAATCTAAAATGGAAAATTTTGGAAATGAAAGATTTTTGAATTATGCTTTGTAAACTGAATGATAAGATAATTGAAACAGATAACAATTCAACTAATTATTTTATTTTTGTAACTGTTAAAAGCAAACTTGGGTAGATTTTTTGCTGTTGAAAAATTTGGAAAATTCTCGATGAAAAAATAAATTCACTGCTATTTCCCGGTCTTAAAACATTCATTTCCTACTAAACAGGTGAATTTTCAATAAAAATATTTAATCTTAAAAATAAAACGATGCTAATAATAATTTTCAAACCATTTTTTAATTTTAAATAAAAAACCGTTTAAGTGAACCAAAAAATACGAAATTTTCAATAGAAGTTCAATTTTTAACCAAGAAAGATTTTTCAGTTGAGAGAAAGAAAGCATTTAAACACAATTGTTGAATTTTCAAGCAAAAGAGAAATTTTCAACCAAACTGTTGCATTTTTAACCGAAAAGGTTGAATTTTCAAATAAAAAAAAATAAAAAAGATAAATTTTCCAGCAACAAATACAAATTTTAAAGAAAATACATCAATTATCAAATAAATTGTTCAATTTAGAAATCGAAAGATAAATTATTTACAAAACAGTAAAATTTTTAATCCAAAAATATAATATTATTTAACAAACAAGTTCATTTTCTACTAAAAAATATTATTTTCATAAAAATAGTTTCATTTTTAACAAAAAAAAGTTGAATTTTCAAAAAAAGATACAATTTTGAACCAAAATGTTGAATTTTCAAATAAAAAATATGAACTTTCTACCCGAAAATATGAATTTTCAACTAAAATGATGAAACTTCAACAAAAAAAGAAAATCATTTTAAAAAATCGTTTCATTTTTAACCAAGTAGTTAATTTTTCAACCAAAAGAGGAATTTCCAACAAAATAGTTAAATCCTCAACCAAAACAGATTATTTTTCAACCACACAGTTGTATTTTTAACACAAAAAGATTAATTTACAACCAAATTAATTTTTAGTACCAAATAGTTGAATTTTCAATCATGTTATTGAATTTGCAAATCGAATTTTCTACAAAACTGTAGAATTTTCCACCCGAAAATATGAATTTTCAACTAAAATGATGAATCTTTAACGAAAAAAGAAATTCATTTTTAAAAAATCGTTGAATTTTGAACATGATAGTTACTTTTCAACCCAATTATTGAATTTGCAAATCCAAAACTCGAATTTTCTACAAAACTACTGCTGGAAGATAAATCTTCCAGCAACAACAAAAAATAAAAAAAATACATCAATTATCAAATACTAAATTGGTCAATTTAGAAATCGAAAGATAAATTATTTACAAAACAGTATAATTTTTAATCGTAAAATATAATATTATTCAACAAAAAAGTTATTTTCTACCAAAAAGTTGTGTTTTCATAAAAATAGTTTAATTTTTAACAAAAAAGTTGAATTTAAAAAAAAAATGATAATTTTAAACCAAAAGGTTGAATTTTCAAATAAAAAATATGAATTTTCCACCCGAAAATATGAATTTTCAAATAAAAAATATGAATTTTCAACTAAAAGGATGAATCTTTAACCAAGAAAGAAAATCATTTTTAAAAAATCGTTTAATTTTGAACAAAATAGTTACTTTTCAACCAAGTTATTGAATTTGCAAATCCAAAACTCGATTTTTCTACAAAACTGTAAAATTTTCCACCCGAAAATATAAATTTTCCACTAAAATGATGAATCATTAATCCAACAAAATATTCATTTTTAAAAAAGCGTTTAATTTTTTAACCAAAACAGGAATGTCCACCAAAATAGTTGAATCCTCAACCAAAAACAAAATAGTTTTTAATCAAACAGTTGCATTTTTAACATAAAAAGATTCATTTACAACTAAATTAATTTTTAGTACCAAACAGTTGAATTTTTAACCAAATTATTGAATTTTCAAATCCAAAACTCGAATTTTCTACAAAACTGTTGAATTTTCCACCCGAAAATATTAATTTTCAACTAAAATGATGAACCTTTAACTAAAAAAGAAATTCATTTTTAAAAAATCGTTTAATTTTGAACAAAATAGTTACTTTCCAAACCAAATTATTGAATTTGCAAATCCAAAACTTGAATTTTCAACTAAAATGATGAATCTTTAACCAAAATAGGATGAATTTCCAAATAAAAAAAGAAAATAAATCTTCCAGCAACAAAAAATAAAAAATAAATACATCAATTATCAAATAAATTGTTCAATTTAGAAATCGAAAAGATCAACTATCTCGAAAACAGTAGAATTTTTAATCCTAAAATATAATATTGTTCAACAAAAAAGTTAATTTTCTACCAAAAAATTGCATTTTCATAAAAATAGTTTAATTTTTAACAAAACAGATGAATTTTCAAGAAAATAGGTGCTTTTCAAACAAATATTAGAATTTGAAAACAAAACAAATAAATTCTCTATAAATCAGTTGATTTTCCCACCCGAAAATATCCAATTATAATTAAAATGAGTAAAAGAAATTTTTTTTTAAAATTCTTGAATTTCCCAGTAAAAACGTAAATTTTTAAACAAAATAGTTCAGTTTTCAATTCAAACAGACGAGTTTTCAATTAAAATATGTAATGCCTCTTCAACCAACGAAAAATATAATAGTTGATAGTTCCAAAAAAATATATTTTAATTTTAAATCCAAAGCACTTTAAGTGAACCAAAATATATGAATTTTCAACTTAAGTTGAAATTTAAACCAAATTTTAACACCAACTGTATTTTAAGGACAAAAAAAGGGACTTTCAGCGAAAATAGAGGAGATATTTTGAAGAAATTAGACTTTTGAATAGTTACCTGAACCAAATTCTTCCAGCATACAATGCAGATCGTTGTCCAGCTTACTCTTCTGTTGTTGCTGATGATTAATCTGTTGATCGCGAGACTCCTCGGCCTCAATTCTCCGATCTCGAGTTTCTTCAATTTCCCTGATTTGATCGTCGTACGACTGAATAGCATCGACTGCTTTCTGACCTTTCGTAACTCTTACCGCGAGTTTAGTGCTCTTAAGTAAATGAAAATCACGTCAATCGGATTTTCAAATTAAACAAAAATACGGGAAAAAGTAGAAAATAAAAAAAAATTAATAATTATTTATTTCATCTTTTATTTTTTTTTTTTTATTTAAAAAAATCAGTAGATTTACCTGATCGCTGACCGATTTTTGTAGCACTAAAATGCGCGATTTTAATCGATCAATCAGCGCATTAACAGGCTTCAACTGATGATCCAGTTCTTTCATTTCTACTGCTGCTTCATCTCTCTTTTTCTTCGCCTGAAATTATATTCCAGGCGAAAATTATCTCTAACGAGGAACAATAGTATAATTTTACCAGGAAAATAGGGGAATAAATTGTTGAATTTTCAACCTATAAACGATCAATTTCCAATTAAAAATGAAATAGTTAAATTTTCAGATTCAAAAATTAATTTTTATAAAAAAAAACAAGTAATTTTTAACAAAAAAAGTTCAATTTTCAACGAAGTAGATGAATCTTAAAAAAAAGGAATTTAAACAAAAAAATTAGTTTAACTTTCAAGCAATTTAGCTGAATTTTCAACCAAGCTAAATTTTTACCCAAGTAACAAAAATAGTTCAATTTTCAACCGAAAAAATTAACGTTCCATCCAGAAGATTAATTTTGCACCAAAAAGACGAATTATTTACATAACATTTGAATTTTCAACCTGAAAATATTATTTTTCAACAAGAAAGTTAATTTTCTACCAAAAAATTTAAATTTCATAAAAATAGCTTACTTTTTAAATAAATAGCAGAATTTTCAACAAAAGAGTTGAATCTTTAAAGAAATTATTCAATTTAGAAGCCAAAAAGACAAACTATCTACAAAAGAGTAGAATTTTTAGCCCTAAAATATAATGTTTTGCAACAAAAAAGTTAATTTTCTACCAAAATTTTTAATTTTCATACAAATATTTTAAGTTTTAAAAAAATACTTTAACTTTGTCAAAACAAAATAGTTACTTTTAAACCAAATTGTTCAATTTACACTCGGAAATATGAATTTTTAACTAAAATGATAAATCTTCAACCAAAAAAGAAATTAATTTAATTTTAAAACAAGTAATTAATTTTTCAACTAAAAGAGGAATTTTAAACAAAATAGTTGAATTATCTCCCAAAACAGATTAATTTTTAACCAAGCAGTTGCATTTTTAACCAAAGAGGATCAATTTCCAAGAAAAAAAGATTAATTTTGCAGAAACAAAGAAAAATTTTAAACAAAATACACCAATTTTCAAACAAATTGTTCAATTTCGAAGGTAAAAAGATCATTTATTTACAAAACAGTTGTATTTTTAATCACAAAATATAATATTTTTCAACAAAAAAATAAATTTCCTGTCAAAAAGTTAAAATTTCATAAAAACTGTTTAATTTTGATAAAAATAGTTGAATTTTCAACACAATAGTTACTTTTCAACAAAATTATTGAAATTTCCACCCGATTATAAGAATTTTCAACTAAAATGATGAATCTTGAACCAAAAAATAAATAATTTTTTTTTTAATCATTTAAGTTTTCAACCAAAAGAGGAATTTTCAACAAACCAGTTACTTTTCAAACCAAATTATTGAATTTGCAAATCCAAAACTCGAGTTTTCTACAAAACTGTAGAATTTTCCACCCGAAAATATGAATTTTTAACTAAAATGATGAATCTTTAACCAAAAAAGAAATTCATTTTTAAAAAATCGTTTAATTAAATTCTTTAATTTGCAAATCCAAAACTCGAATTTTCTACAAAAATGTAGAATTTTCCACCCGAAAATATGATTTTTCAACTAAAATGATGAATCTTTAACAAAAAAAGAAAATCATTTTTAAAAAGTAGTCTAATTTTAAATCACGTAATTAATTTTTCACTTAAAAGAGGAATTTTAAACAAAATAGTTGAATTCTCAACGAAAACAGAATAATTTTGAACCAAAGAGTTGCATTTTTAACCGAAAAGAACAAATTTCCAAGAAAAAAGATTAATTTTCCAGCAAAAAAGACAAATTTGAAACAAAATACACCAATTTTTAAACAAACTGTTCAATTTAGAAGCTAAAAAGATAATTTATTTGCAAAGCAGTTATATTTTTAATCCCAAAATATAATATTTTATAACGAAAAACTTAATTTCCTACCAAAAAGTTAAATTTTCAAAAAAAGAGTGGAATTTTTAACAAAATAGTTGAATTTTCAATAAAATAGTTACTTTTCAACAAAATTATTTAATTTTATAATCCAAAACTCAAATTTTCTACAAAACTGTAGAATTTTCCAACTAAAATGATAAATCTTTAACTAAAAAACAAATTAATTTTTGAAAAGTAGTTTAATTTTAAACCAAGTAATTAATTTTTCAACTAAAGGAGAAATTTTAAACAAAATAGTTGAATTATCACCCAAATTTAAAAAAAAAGATTAATTTCCCAGTAAAAAAGACAAATTTTAAACAAAATACACCAATTTTCAAACAAATTGTTGAATTTCGAAGCCAAAAAGATCAATTATTTACAAAACAGTTGAGTTTTTAATCCCAAAATTAAATATTTTCAACGAAAAAAAAAGTTTATTTTCTACCAAAAAGTTAAATTTGCATAAAAATATTTTAAGTTTTGAGAAAATAACTTATTTTTTCAAAACAAAATAGTTACTTTTAAACCAAATAAATTAAGTTTCTGCCAAATTCTTGAATCCTCAAGCAAAGCAGATTATTTTTCAATCAAACAGTTGCATTTTTAACACAAAAAGATACATTTACAACCAAATTAATTTTTAGTAACAAATAGTTGAATTTTCAACAAAATAGTTACTTTTCAACCAAATTACTGAATTTGCAAATCCAAAACTCGAATTTTCTACAAAACTGTAGAATTTTCCACCCGAAAATATAAATTGTCATCTAAAATGATGAATCTTTAACCAAAAAAGAAATTAATTTTTGAAAAGTAGTTTAATTTTAAACCAAGTAATTAATTTTTCAACTAAAGGAGGAATTTTAAACAAAATAGTTGAATTATCTCCCAAAACAGATTAAATTTTAACCAAACAGTTGCATTGTTAACCGAAAAGGACAAATTTCAAAAAAAAATTAATTTTCCAGTAAAAAAGACAAACTTGAAACAAAATACATCAATTTTCAAACAAATTGTTCAATTTCGAAGCCAAAAAGATCAATTATTTACAAAACAGTTGAGTTTTTAATGCCAAAATTAAATATTTTCAACAAAAAAAAAGTTAATTTTCTACCAAAAAGTTAAATTTTCATAAAAATATTTTAAGTTTTGAGAAAATAACTTACTTTTTCAAAACAAAATAGTTAATTTTAAACCAAGTAAATTAAGTTTCTGCCTGCCAAAAAGATTTTTTAACCAAGAATAATTTTCTAAAAATCAAATAGTTAACTGTTCAACCAAAGAGATTAATTTGCAAACAAAAAATTATGAATTTTTAACAACTCAGTTCGGCGTTCAGCCAAGTATTTTTTTATTTTTTTATTTTCTAACATTTTGGTTAATATTTTCATTTCTAACATTTGACTTGGGACAGAAGAAGGGAATTTTTATTTTTATTTTGGTTGTTGAAATTTTGAGAATTTTTAGTTTATATAATTTTTTATCTTTAAAAATACGCAGTTTCGAATAATTAATTTTAAACTATTTTCCTTTCCAAGGCCTCTTTAAAATTAATCACTTTTTAAATCTCTTATTTTTTAATTGTTCAATCACAAACATTTCCAATTTAAATATATTTTCCATAAATATTCTTCAATTTGAAATTGTAAATTTGAAAATATGAGCAGTATTAAATAAAATACCGTCAAATTTGAACAATTTCGGAAACCAGTATTAAAAAATATATTTTTTAAATCTTTTTTATCTTTTTTTTGGCTGAAAAAAACATTAATAAATTCCAGTTAAAAAATGGACATATTATTTAATCCTAAAAATACGTGTTTGGTAGGTTTTGAGCAAATACATTTTTTTAAAACAATTTATGACACCCTTAATAACAATAAAAAATTATTATATACAATAGAATGAACATAAAAAATCTAAACTAGATAATTTTTGTAACAAAAATTAAATACTTAAATTTTCAGCGAAAAAAAATTAATTTTAAGCTAAAGAAATGAATGATAAAACTTAAAAAATAGTTTTTATTCAAAAGAGGATAACTTTTAACCAAGCAATAAAGATTTTTATTCTACAAAAGATGAAAAAAATACGACTTTTCAAAATGAATTGAACTTTTAACCATGAAATATTTGTCTGACAATAAGAGAGAAAATATTGCCAAAAAACTGGCAAATTTCCAAGAAAATATATGCAGTTTCAACGAAACACTTGAATTTCCAACTAAAAAATGATAAATTTTCAATCAAAAATTCCCTGACAATACCAGATTATCCATGTAGGATAGATACCCTGAAAATTTGTTTTCTACAAAATCTTTTTTTTTTTTTATAGAAGCGCGGCTCTTTGACCAAATTTATTTATTTTGTTTGAAAATGATCTTAAAACAAGGAAATTCAGAACACCAATTGTTGAGTGAATAAAATCGTATAAATTATAATTAATTTTGAAGGAAATTTTGATATTTACGTCTTTAAAATGCTGCCTCAACTGATCGTACAACATCCATTGTTTCTTTTGGTTCAAGGAAGTGATCTTCTTCTTTATAGTCTTCTTTTCCTTAATATTTCCAACTATGTCCTTCAAGCCCTCGTACTTTTGCTGCTGGTTCTCCAAGGAGCGCGTTTTGCTCGCGACTTCAGTCTCCAGCGTTCGGTGGAGCGCGCGAAGCTCTATCAGCTTTTCATGATATTCTAATAACAGAGGATCTCCAACTGATCGTTCAGTTTCCATCAGCAAAGCTTTGGAATCCATTTCGGAGAAGCTTTGAACTTTGTCTTGTGGCAAAAACTGACAGAGATTGTCGACCTGAAATTAATTTTAAAAAAAGGCTTCGATGGACACCCAAATTAATTTTTAGTACCAAATAGTTGAATTTTTAACAAAATAGTTACTCTTCAACCCAAATTAATGAATACGCAAATCCAAAACTCAAATTTTCTACAAAACTATAGAATTTTCCACCCGAAAATATGAATCTTCAACTAAAATGATGAAACTTTAACGAAAAAAGAAATTCGTTTTTAAAAAATCGTTTAATTTTTCAAACAAAAGAGGATTTTCTAACAAAATAGTTGAATCCTCAACCAAAACGGATTATTTTTCAACCATCAGTTCCATTTTTAACATAAAAAGATTCATTTACAACCAAATTAATTTTTAGTACCAAATAGTTGAATTTTCAACCGAATTATTGAATTTGCAAATCGAAAAATAGAATTTTCTACAAAACTGTAGAATTTTCCACCCGAAAATATGAATTTTCAACTAAAAAGATGAATCTTTAACCAAAAAAGAAAATAGTTTAATTTTCAACCAAAAGAGGCATGTGCAACAAAATGGTTGAATCCTCAACCAAAACAGATTATTTTTCAATCAAACAGTAGCATTTTTAACATAAAAAGATTAATTTACAACCAAATTAATTTTTAGTATTAAATAGTTGAATTTTGAACAAAATAGTTACTTTTCAAACAAAACTATTGAATTTGCAAATCCAAAAGACGAATTTTCTACAAAACTGAAGAATTTTCCACCCGAAAATTTGAATTTTCAACTAAAATGATGAAACTTTATCGAAAAAAGAAATTCATTTTTAAAAAATCGTTTAATTTTTCAAACAAAAGAGGATTTTCTAACAAAATAGATGAATACTCAACCAAAACAGATTATTTTTCAACCATCAGTTGCATTTTTAACATAAAAAGATTCATTTACAACCAAATTAATTCTTAGTACCAAATAGTTGAATTTTCAACCAAATTATTGAATTTGCAAATCCAAAACACGAATTTTGCACAAAACTGTAGAATTTTTCACCCAAAAAATATTATTTTTCAATCAAACAGTTGAATTTTTAACATAAAAAGATTAATTTACAACCACGTTAATTTTTAGTACCAAATAGTTGAATTTTCAAGAAAATAGTCACTTATCAAACCAAATTAATGAATTTGCAAATACAAAACTCGAATTTTCTAAAAGACGAATTATTTACAAAACAGTAGAATTTACAACCTGAAAATATTATTTTTGAACAAAAAAGTTAATTTTCTACCAAAAAAATGCATTTTTAACCGAGAAGTTTGAATTTCTATCAAAAAATATTATTTTTTGGAGCAAAAAAGACCAATTTTAAACAAAATACACCAATTTCTAAATAAATTGTTCAATGTAGAAGCCAAAAACAAAAGTTATCTACAGGAAACTAGAATTTTCAAACACAAAATATAATATTTTTCAACAAAAAAATATTTATTTCCTACCAAAAAGTTAAATTTTCATGAAAATAGTAGAATGTTCAACCAGGAAAGTTGAATTTTTAACAATAAAGTTCATTTTTAAATATGAAAGATGACCTTTCCGCAAAAAATATGATTTCTTAATGAAATATATGATAATTGATATTTCACCCAGAAAAGTAGAAAACTCAACAAAATACATGAATATTCAACCAAATAATGGAAATTAGTTTGAAAATTTTATTTTAAATAAAAAAATAAACAATTTTTTAACAAAAAAGTTCAATTTCCAAACAAAAAGATAAATTTTCAAACAAAAAAAAAAACAAATTTTGAACAGAGTAGTTCAATTTGCAACCTGGTACTTGATTTTTCAGCTAAAATAAATGAATTAATAGTCGCACTTTAATTTTTAAGAAAAAAAAGATGACTTCACAAGCGAAAATATAATTGTGTCTACTTGAAACAAAAAGATTTTAATTTCATATAAAAAAATTAAATTTTACCAAAAAAGAAACGAATTTTCAACAAAATGGTTAAATTTTCAAGAAAATAAAATTAATATTTAACAAAATAGTACAGCTTTCAACAATTTACCTTTATTTTCAGCTGAGAAAAATGAATTCTCGTCAAAAAAATATAATAGTTGATATTTTAAAGAAAATATGATAAAAAGGCGAATTTTCAATCCAAAAAGATTATTTTTCTACAAAAAAGTTGAATTTTGAACAAAATAATTCACATTTGAACCAAATACTTCAATTTTGAATCAAATAAATAAACTTACATCAAAACAGTTGGATTTTGAACCAAAAAAATTGCATTTGCAAAACTACAAAGATGTATTCTAAAAAAAAAATTTAACAAGGGTTCAAAAAATTTTAATTTTTGATCAAAAAGTTTAATTTTCAACTAAAAACTGTCAATTTTCAAACGAAAGAGATGAATTTTCTTATAAAATGATGAATCTTCAACTAAAATAAATAAATTTTCAACCAGATAGTCTAATTTTCGACTACTAATAAATTCAGTTCGCATTTAAGCAAAAAAAAATAAGTTTCTAAAAAATAAGGGAAAAAGAGAAATTATTTTTAAAAAGGGGCAAGATTTCTAGTTAAAAATTAAAATTACCTGAATATTTAACTGCTTGGTGACTGCCAGGACCTCTTTTATACCCGCAGATCTTCCATTAATCATCCACGTCGACTGATTGTGGAGATTAAATCTCCGAGTTATAACTATGCTCATTTTGCCCGAATCTCTGAGTTCGATTTCGATTTTTGCGTTTTCGCATCCGGCTTTCACGTAATCCGACACTTTTTCTGCGCGGCCAATGACTTTTGGCTTTCCACCCAACCCTAGGACTATCGCACAAACAACTGTCGATTTTCCGGTACCATTTGGTCCGATAATCAAGTTTAAATTTCTCCCTGGTTTGAAAATTGCGTTGTCGTAAGTTCTGCGAAAAAAATTAATTCTCCGTTGCTATCTTCAAAAACTGACAGGGTGTCTACGCAAATTTTAATATTTATCCGGGTAAAATTAAGTAAATGTTGTTTAATTATTTAAATTTTTAGTCAAAAACTGATTTTCAACAAAGCTTTTACACTTTCAACCAAAGATGAATTTTAAATTAAAATGATGAATCTACCGTAAATTAATTTCTATTAAAATACAGAAAAATTTCTTCTTTGAAATACTACTTCTACTGTAAAAACTGCTTGGTGTATTATCTTTTTCTTAAGTTTAGAAGATGAAACTTTTTAATTGTGACAAATTCTGACTGCGTAAAAAAATGCTGTCATTTCCCGATTTAGCAATTTACAGAAAACTTTGAATTGAGCACAAATCACTTTGCAAAATCTAAAATGAAAAATGAATAACAAAGGTTTCAAAACAAACTAAGGCGGCGGACAAGTTTAGACACGCGAATTTAAAAAACTTAACCTCAAAATTGACATCTCACAATATAGTCACAAAGCCATAAAACCGAAGATTTCCAACAAATGATTCTAAATAACAATTAAAAATACTCTTCAGTTAAATACTTACACAAAGTTTTCCATGTACATCCGAGTAATAACGCCTTTTTCGACCTGTGTGGCCATTGTCCAGCGTTAAATGTTATACAAACGTAAACAAAACAGAATCTCTAAATAATTTAATCCGTTTGATATTTATAATTTTACAATCTACTACATCTCAAGCTAATCACCTACTGCCTTAAAAATAAAGATGAATAAAATTGGATAAGCTCATTTGTTGATCTTGTATATTAAATACGGAAGACATAAAATCGACGAAGGTCGAAAAACAAATGATAAGCCGTCGGAAAAGAGCGCGAAGTTCTCTGAAACAGCGCTACCAACTATGATATGTATTATAAAAATATATATATAATAAATTACAAATATTGAGAACTTAATTTTATTATTGTAATTCATAAAAAAGATGATATTACGACTTTTTCATTCACATACAGCTTCTTTGTTGAACAATTCTCGAAAAATATTAAATTAAGATTTGATCGAAATATGTAATGGTTGGTACTACACGTGAGGTGAGGTTAGCTTACTCAGAAGCCCAGAATTCTCAGATAAGTTGAAACTTGAATTACAAATTAGTGGACTAATTAAAATATCTTTGAAGGCTTAGACTGTTTTATATTATTTTGCACGAGTATGAAATCGTTTTCACGCATATTTTGGTTTCTAAGCAGCCGATTAATAAAGATATCTAGAGATAAAATTTTGAGGTTAGGGTGACTAATAGGCGCCTTTTTTAAATTCCAAGACAACAAAAATCAATTTTGAACGAAATAGTTAAATTTTCGACTAAAAAAAGATCAATTTTCAACTAAATAATTGAATTTTGAACAGAAAAAGATCAATTTTCAACCAAAACTGGGGAAGTTTAATTTTTTATTTGAAAAAATTATTTTCAAGCAAAATAATAAATTTTTAACGAAGCTGATCAATCTTTAACTAGAATAGATGAATTAAAAAAAAAATTAAATTAATATTCAAACAATGAGATAAATTTAAACAAAAATTTTTTTTAACAAAATGGTTAAATTTTAAACTAGGAAAGATCAATTTTCAACAAGATATTTGAATTTGGAACTACCAAATACAAATTTTCAACCAAAAATGAAAGTTAAATTATCAGTTAAAAAATTAATTTTCACCAAACTGATGAATTTTCAGCCGAAAAGATGAATTTTAAACTAAATTCATTCATTTTTGTAAACCAAAAAATATGTAGTTGCATTTTCAGTTTAAAAAATTAATATTGAGCCAAAGAATGAATTTTTAACTAAAATCCTGCAATATTCGGTTGGAATAGTAAAATTTTCAGATAAAAAATAAGACTATTCAAAAAAGAAAAAACTGATTAGAAAAAATAGTACTTACATTTCCGCAGTGATGAATTTTTAATAAAAATCATTAAACTTCAACCAAATAATTTTATTTTTAACAGAAAAATATCAATTTTCAACCAAAAATGGAAAAGTTGAATTTTAAGTTAAAAAAATTATTTTTCAACCAAAATGATACAGTTTTTAATAAACTGATAAATCTTCAACTATGTTACACAACAAAAACGACAAATTGTTAAACAATAGTCGTTTTCGAATTTCCTGTTGCCCTCCCAAAGAATGACAGCTTTCAGTCCCTTCCCCTATTTGAAAATTCGCGCGTTCTCCCCGCCACCTCTTATTTAGTAGTTAAGCTACGCCACGTGC
>JAWWLR010000034.1:105846209-105857805 GCA_035041075.1 Acraspis erinacei | reverse complement strand
TTCAATTTTTAACAAAAGAGATGAACCTTAAAGTAGTTCAATTTGCAATTTAAGAAAATGAACCTTTATGTAAAATAAATTAATTTTAAACAAAAAGATGAATTTTTCAAAAAATATTTCTATTTTGAACCAAGTACTTTTATTTTCAGCCAAAAAAATTAATTAATTTCTAAAACGATCAATAGTTAATTGTAATATTGGAATTTTTAAGCAAAAAAATGGATTTTTAAATAACATGATCAATTTTTAAACAGGAAAATTAATTTTCTAGGAAAAAACAGTATTTTTTAATTAAAAATAAGAATTTTTAACAAAAAAGTTGAATTTTAAATTAAAGAAAAATCACTTTTAACTAAACAGTTAAATTTTCAACTAAAATGATTAATCTTTACCTCGAATAAATTAATTTTCAACAAAAAAAAAAACGAATTTTTCATTAAAAAAATTCAATTTTGAAAAAGTAGTTTTATTTTCAACCATTAAGATTAATTAATTTCTAAAATAATCAATATTTAATTGCAAAATTTGAATTTTCAAGCAAAAAAAATGGATTTTTTAAACAAACAAAATAATTTTCTACACAATAAAGACGATTTTTAAATTAAATATATGAATTTTTAACAAAAAATTTGAATTTTCAATTAAAGAAGACGCACTTTTAACTAAACAGTTAAATTTTCAACTAGAATTATTAATCTTTACTTCGAATAAATTAATTTTCAACAAAAAGATGAATTTTCCAGAAAATATTGCAATTTTGAACAAAGTAGTTTTATTTTCATCAACCACAAAAAGGAATTAATTTCTAAAATGATCAATATTTAATTGTAATATTTGAATTTTCAAGCCAAAAAAATGGATTTTTAAACAAGATGATTAATTTTCCAGCAATAAAGACGATTTTTAAATTAAATATATGAGTTTTTAACAAAAAAGTTCAATTTTCAATTAAAGAAAGTCCACTTTCAACTAAAAAGTTAAATTTTCAATCAAAATGATCAATCTTTATCTCGAATAAATGAATTTTAAACAAAAAAAATTCAATTTTTAACAAAATAGTTTTATTTTCAACAAAAAAAATGAATTAATTTCTAAAATTAATAATAGTTAATTGCAATATTTGAATTTTTAAGCAAAAAAATGGATTTTTAAATAACAAAATTAATTTTCTAATCAGAAAGACGATTTTAAAATTAAAAATATGAATTTTTAACAAAAAAGTGTAATTTTCAATTAAAGAAGACGCACTTTTAACTAAACAGTTAAATTTTCAACTAAAATTATTAATCTTTACCTGAAATAAATTAATTTTAAACAAAAAAAATGAATTTTTCATAAGAAAAATTCAATTTTGAACGAAGTAGTTTTATTTTCAACCAAAAGGATGAATTAATTTCTAAAATGATCAATAGTTAATTGTAATATTTGAATTTTTAAGCAAAAATGAATTTTCAAACAGGAAAATTAATTTTCTAGGAAGAAAGAGGATTTTTAAATTAAACATACGAATTTTTAACAAAAAAGTTGAATTTTCAATTAAAGCAGACCCACTTTTATTTGTAACCAGCAAGAGGAATTTTCTACCATTTAAGATCATGTAGGCAACAAAATTAAAGTCAAAATTAAAAATACATAAAAGTTTCAAGAAAATATTTGCATTATTAAATAAAAATAAAATCTTTTTTCAACCAAATAGTTAAATTTCAAACAAAAAAATATCCAGTTTAAAAAAAAATGGAATAGAAGAATCATTTTTAACAAACGAAGATGAATTTTATAGTAAATACATTCATTTTAAAAGATAAATTGTCAAATAACAATTGAATAGTTCAATTTTCAGTTTAAAAAAATGCATTTTCAACCAAATCTACGAATTTTCATCTAAAATAATGATCCGTCAACTTAAATAGTTTCAAAATCTTGAAACATCTACATGTTGTTTTAATTTTTTTTTAATTTAAAACTATTATTAAAAGTTTTTCACACCTTCTAAATATCTCTTAAAATTATTGGAATTTCAAATAATTTTTCAAAATAAGGAATCATTTTTAATTTTATAACAAGCATTTTATTATAATTAAATATTTATTATAAGTTAAATAGAAAACTTAACTATTCAATTGTTATAAAATTAAAAATGATTTTATAAATATATAATATCCGGGCCGTGGATTATTTATTCTCGTTTCTTCAGAAAATTATTTTTACCAGTTATCAGCAAAATTTAACATAAGAATTAAATAAATACTTGAATTTCAAACCAAAAACATGAATTGTCAAATAAATTGATTCGCGCTTAAACTCGAATCAATAAATTTCACATAAAAAGAATTATTTTCAGCCCAGAAGATCGATTTATAACAAAAGGTCAAAATTTTCAACAAAAATAATTTTTAAACGAGATATCAAAGAGTTATATTTTAATTAGGAAAATTAATTTTTACTAAAAAAAATTGATTTAAAACAAAATAGCGTCTTATTACATTTAATATTGCAGTTAAAAAAAAATTAATCAAAATCTTGTAAAAAAAACGTGAAAATTGACAAAAAATAAGGTCAAAATTTGCGATTTTAGGGGTATTTTCGGGATTCTTAATATTTAATTTTAATTTCTTGATCTATAAACTCACTCTCTGCTGTAACTCGTTTTTTGGCAGCGACACTCGTGGTCGTCGTTGTGGACGTTGTGGTTACTTGATTTTCATTTGCCTCCTCATTCTTTTTGGACCTTCCACGGCCAGGATGGTGTTCTGCAACAAAAATATCCCCCACTGACATTAAAAGACAAACTAAACAAAATAAAATTTTATAAAATATCATAATAATATACCTACCTATTTATACTTTTTTCCTTCATTAATCTAACAAATAAAAGTCCGCTGATTTTTTAAATAAGTTAGTCATATTAATATTCTCAATTGATTGATGCTCATTAAACAACATCTTTTCTTATCAAAAGTTTCGGGGGTCAAATGTGAAATATAAATTACAAGAACTGCAAAAAGTACTGAAATGAATTTATTAAAAAAAAAAGTAATACTTTTTTTTCCTTTCCAGACATCTACATTATTCTATAATTATTTTACATTACTATACAACAGCATGCTTATCGGTGACGTTAACGAAAATAAGTTACGAGAAAAACTTACTCTACTCTAGATAAATAAAACGAATTAAAAACAGTTGATAATATCTTTTTTTCGTTTTTTTTTTTTTAATGAAACTGCGCTCGTTGCATCTGTTTTAAGTCACATATTATATAAAAATAAATGATATCGTTATAAAAGGAATTCTTAAAAGAGAGAGAAAAGAAAGTCCGGAACTTGTTTACAAAGTCGAATAATCGGAGTCCCTGCGACAAGAAAATCACTTCATCTCGCGCACTAATTTATCTCTTTTCATTCGAATCAAATTGAGCTCTTCCAAAAGTACCAGTCTTTTCAGTTCTTTTGTCGACAAATGCCGAGTTTCGGCTGTCTCCAGGCCACCTTCAAGTTTACCTTCAAACATTACGAGCGATCATCAAAAACGTGGCAATCATGAGAAACGACAGTTTTATCTCACCAATTTAATAATATTTAAATGTAGATGCTTTTCTTTTTTTAATTTTATTCCAATTCCTAGCAATAGAGAGCGGATTCTTCTTTTTTTGGGGGGTGAAAATTCAACTTTTGTTGATTTTAAATTAAAATTTTGTTGGTTAAAAAATACAAATTTTTATCTTGACAATTAATTGTTTTAAATTAAAATTTAACTATTTGCTCGAAAGTTGAATCACTTTGTTGAAAATTAATTTTTCTATTTCAAGATTTGCTAAAAATTCTTCTTCATTGGGTAAATTCAATTGTTTTTTCTTTTACATTAAAATATCTTTGAAATTCATCTGTTTATGTTAATAATTAATTTTTTTAGCTAGAATTGTAACTACTTGGTTAAAAATTCAACTGTTTTGTAAAAATTTTATATTTTTTTCTTGAAAATTAAACATTGATAATTGATAATTAATTTTTTTTAAATGTTTTTAAAAATACATTTATTCGGTTGAAAATTATTATTATTTTTTTTAATCGAGCTATTTTATTGCTTGGTTGATAATTTTTAATTTTTAAAAGAAAATTCATATATTTTGTAAAAACATTGTTATTTTTTTTTGTACAAAATCAATCCTTTTGTTTGAAAATAACCTTTTTTTTAATTTTATTTGGTTGAAAATTCATATTTTTATGTTAAAAATTTAGCTATTTGGTTGAAGAACTTTTTTGTTGAAAATTCAACTACTTTTTTTTTTTAGAAAATTAGCGTTTTCATCTCGAAAATTAAACAATTTGGTAGAAAATTTAACTATTTGATAAAAGGCGGAACCACTTTGTCGAAAATTAATTTTTTTAAATGAAAATTTAACTATTTTCTTGAGAATTCGACTTTTTTATAGAAAATTAACCGCTTTGGTTCAAAATGTAACTATTTTCTTTTGAAGATTCGGCTTTTTGGTTAAAAATTCATCTGTTTTGTAAAGATTTTATATTTTTTTCTTGAAAATTAAAAAATTTGGTAGAAAACTCAACTATTTGATTGAAAGTTGAATTAATTTGTTCAAAAATCATTTTTTTAGTTGAAGATTCGTTTCGCTTTTGGTTGATAATTACTATTTTTTAAATGTTTTTAAAAAATTCATTTCTTCGGTTGAAATTTTTTTTTTCATTTTTAGAAGAAAATTCATATATTTTGTATAAACATTGTTATTTTTTTTTGTACAAAATCAATTCTTTTGTTTGAAAATAACCTTTTTCCTTAAAAAAAAATTATTTGGTTGAAATATAAATTTTTTTCGAAAATTCATATTTTTATGTTAAAAATTTAGCTAATTGGTTGAAGATGAACTTTTTTGTTGAAAATTCAAATGTTTTTTTTCGAAAATTAGCGTTTAACGCTCGAAAATTAAACAATTTAGTAGAAAATTTAACTACTGGATCAAAGGTTGAAAATTAATTTTTTTACTCAAAGATTTGCATCACTTTTGGTTGACAATTTATTTTTTTAAATGAAAATTTAAGTATTTTCTTGAGAATTCGACTTTTCCGGTAGAAAATTAACCATTTTGGTTTAAAATGTAACTATTTTTTTGAAGATTCGGCTTTTTGGTTAAAAACTCATCTCTTTTAACAACAATTTTATATTTTTTTTATTAAAAATATAACGTTTTTGTTAAAAATAAATTTTTTTAAATTAAAAATTCGACTGTTTCTAATTTAAAATTAAAACCTTCATCTTGTTTGGTTGAAAATTTAACATCTTTGATGAAAATTAAATCTATATGGTCAAAAATTTATCTATTTAGTAGAACAAATTTTTTTTGCTTGAAAATTCAACAAATTGGTGCAATTTTTTTCTCTTATTTCAACTGAAAAATCTTTTTTGTTTGAAAAATCGACTATTTTGTTGAAAATTCGTATTTTTTTTATATATTAAACTGTTGATCTTGAATGACTTGTCAAAATTAATATTTTTACTCAAAGATTTGAAGACTTGAGAATTCGACTTTTTCGGTAGAAAATTAACGATTTTGGTTCAAAATGTAACTATTTTTTTGAAGATTCGACTTTTTGGTTAAAAATTCATCTCTTTTGACAACAATTTTATATTTTTTTATTAGAAAATATAACGTTTTGATTTTATTTTCAACCAAAAAAATGGATTTTCAAACAGGAAAATTAATGTTCTAGGAAGAAACAGGATTTTTAAATTAAAAATATGAATTTTTAACAAAAAAATGAATTTTAAATTAAAGAAAACCCACTTTTAACTAAACAGTTACATTTTAAACAAAAAAATGAATTTTTCATTTTAAAAAATTCAATTTTGAACAAAGCAGTTTTATTTTCAACCAAAAAAAAGGAATTAATTTCTAAAATGATCAATAGTTAATTGTAATATTGGAATTTTTAAGCAAAAAATGGATTTTCAAACAGCAAAATTAATTTTCTAGGAAGAAACAGGATTTTTAAATTAAAAATATGAATTTTTAACAACAAAAAAATGAATTTTAAATTAAAGAAAACCCACTTTTAACTAAACAGTTAAATTTTAAACAAAAAAATGAATTTTTCATTTAAAACAATTCAATTTTGAACAAAGTAGTTTTATTTTCAACCAAAAAAAATTTTATTAGAAAATATAACGTTTTGGTTAAAAATCGATCTTTTTTATTAAAAATTCGACTATTTCTAATTTAAAATTAGAACCTTCATCTTATTTGGTTGAAAATTTAGTAGAAAAAAATCTTTTTGCTTCAAAATTCAACAAATTTGTTGGATTTTTTTCTCTTATTTCAAATGAAAATTCGTATTTTTTTTATATATTCAACTGTTGATCTTGAATGACTGTTGTCAAAATTAATCTATCTTTTTTGTATGAAATTCAATTATTGAGTTAAAATTTGAACTAATTTGTTAAGAAATTATTTTTGTTTGTTTAAGAATCTTTCATTAAAAATCCATATCTGATTGAAACATTAACTTTTTTTGTGGAAAATTCGCCTTTTTGGCTAAAAAAAATTTACCAATTTCGTTGATACATCAACTTTTCTTTTGAAAAAAATCCGTCTTTTTGGATGAATTCAACTGTTTCTTTTTTAAATTGAAAATATTATTTTTTTTTAAATATATCAATTTTTACGTCAATGAATTAAACCATTTTTTATATTATAATATTATAATTAAATTATTTTTATTTTAAATAGTTTAAAAATCCTTAAAATTCTTCAAAATTTTCTTTCAAAATCTTGAAACATCTACATCTTGCTTTAAATTTTATCATATTTTTAATTATTTTAACTTTTTTTCAGAATCGGCTTGTAAATTAATTATTATTCACTTTTTAAAGTTGACTAAAAAGCTTCTAAAAGTCTAGAAAACGAAATTTTTATTAAATTATGAAAATATTGAATTGATTTAACATAAAAATTTATTAGAAATTTTTTTCTAAAATCATAAAACAAATTCACCTTTAAATTTTCCGTTCAAAATATAATTATTCGACAAAAAAAGTTCGAAATCAAAAATAATTTTTAATAATAAACAAGAAATTTATATCGTTTAAAAATGACCAAATTTTTAAATTTTCAAGCACTTTTCGAAATTTGACCATTTCAATTTTAATCGCAAAATTGAAACTGACGATTTGTTTAAAACTGAGTTTAAAATATCGAAAATTTTGCAACATTTTTCAAATAAACACAAACTGAAATTGAAACCAAAGTATTTTGAGTATTTAAATTATTAAATTATTAAATTTTAAACTGACTAAAATTGAATTGTTTGAATTTTGAAAAGTATAATTGACAATTTGACGGATTTGAGTACAAAAGTTTTAATCTAACAATAATTCGTGAATCATTTTTTTAGTCTTAAAAAAAATTCAGATTAAAGTGGACACATTAAAACCATGCTGGAGTAAAAAAACAAAAAAAGTATACGCACCATTTTTGTCAGAGTCCACATCAGAATTTGAGTAATCGGCGAAGCGCTTCGGTTTAATTTTCCTGCCACTGCGACTCACTACTTCTTTTTCCTGCGTTTCTTCTCCCTGCGAATCCAAACTTGGTTCTCCCTTCGGGGTGCTGTCTTTCGGACGTCCCCGCTTCTTCTTTGGCTCGGGAGCATCCTGTCGAGGGGAAAAATCATTTTGAAATATTGAAAAATGACAAAAAAAAAGTTCGAAAAAAAAAATTCAACTGAAATTACAAAAAATTCGCAAAATAAAATAAATAAAACTTTTGGTTTTTAAACTGAATACTCTTTATATTAAAAATTACATTATTTGTATTCTAAATTGTTTTAAAATCTTTAAAAAGCAATCAAAATTTCATTTCAAAATCTTGAAACATCTACATTTTGTTTTACATTTATTCAAATTTTAAATTATTTTCAGAACTTCTAAACATCTTTTAAAAATGGTTCGAAGAATTCTTTCTCAATTTTTTTTAATCCTGAAAAATTAAAAATATTTCCTTAAAATCTTCGAGATTCACTTTTGTTCAATTTTCAAAGAAAAAATTTAAATTTTCAAGAAAAAGATGAATTTTCAACAAAAAAGGGAACTTTTTAACAAAATAGCAACATTCTTAACAATATAGTTAAATTTTTAACCATATATTTCAATTTTCTATCTATGAAGATGAATTTTTTAGAACACAGTTGATTTTTAAGCCGAAAGGATAAATTTTCAACATATTTAATACGGCAACTAAGTAAAATGGACGATTTTTCAATAAAAAGATTAATTTTCATAAAAACAGTTGATTTTTTAACCAATTATTTGAATTTTCTATCTATGAAGATGAATTTTCAACCAAATAGTCGATTTTTTTTTGTTAGAAAACCCGTTGACTTTTAAGCCTAAAAGATGAGTTTTCATCAAAACAGTTGGAGTTTCGAAAAAAAAGATTACTTTTTAAGAAATTGCTTTAAATTTTCGCAAAAATAACTACATTTTTAACAAAATAGTTGATTTTCCTATCGACAAAGATAAATTTTCAACCATGCAGCCGATTTTTTTAGAAAATAGCTGACTTCTAAATCGAAAAAAAGAATTTTCAAGAAAAAGATAAAATTTCATCAAATCAGTAGAATTTTCGACGAAAAAATAGAAACTTTTGAACAAAATACTTGAATTTTAAACAAATGAATTAAACTTTTATGTACATAGTTGAATTTTCAAAAAAATAGTTCAACTTTTAACCAGAGAGATGAATTTTCAACTGGAATTATTAAATTTTTAATTAAAGAAAATAATTATTCACAAAGTTAAAACTTTTCAAACAAAAATCATGAATTTTCATCGAAAATTGTAAAATTTTAACTGGATTAGTTGATTTTAAAACCACAAGGATGAAAATTTCAACACAAAAATGATAAACCTTAAACTTTAATAGTAAATTAAAAAAAAAGAGATGAATTTTCATCTAAAAAAAAAAGATAATTTTTCAGCCAAAAGTTGAAGTAAATTTTTAGTCAAAAAATAATTGTTCAACTAAAGAGATTAATGTTTATCTAAAATTATGGATTATTTAACTGGAATACTAGGTACATTTTCAGTTTAAAAAAACAAAAAAATTTCAACCAAAAAAGAAAAAAATGTCCAACAAAATAGTTTTTTCTACAAAAAAATGGATTTTAACCAAATATGTGAATTTTCAACGAAGTAGTTGTATTTTTAATAAAAAAATACCAATTTTCACACAAATTGTTCGAATTTTGAACGAGAAAAGTTTCTTTTTTTAGTTCTCAAACCAACATGCACATTGAAATAAACCAAAAAGATGAATTTCCAATCAGATAGATTAATTTTCGGCAAAAAGGGCGAATTTTTCACAAAGTACATAAATTTTCGAACTAGTTCAATTTCTATATAAAAATATAAATTTTCAACCAAATAATTGAATTTTCATCCAAAAAAGGGTATATTTTCAACAACAAAAAACAGATAAATAAAATCGATAAATCTTCCGCCAAAAAAAATAATTTTTAAGAAAATAGTTTAACTTTTAACCAAGGAGTGGAATTTTTAATTGAATAAAAATGAATTCGCAAAGTACAATGTAACAAAATTTCCTAATTATAATTCAGCAATTTTTCTTCCTTGAAATACTACTTCTACTCTAAAAACTATCTTCATGTACTTTCTTTATCGAAAATTAGGAACTTTCAGATTCTGACTTGGAACAGGAATTCTTTTAAAAATCCGAAATATAATTCTTAAACAAAATTCCCGTTCCATATTAAAAAAAAATACTTCTTCACGGAAATTCCCTGTCCTAAAATAAAAACTATAACTATTTTCTAAAACTCCCTGCTCCAAGTCAGCGAAAGAAAAATTGCAAAAGGTTTTTCTTATAGTGGAAAATAATAATTATTCAATGATAAATTACAATTTAATTAAAGTAAAGTGAAAAAATCTGAAAAATCCGCAATAAAAATAATTAAAATTTGAATTTTTCTACAATCAGAGATGAAAATTTTCGACCTCTTAGTATTTCAATTGTACGGAATAATCGCACAAACCCTTTAATCTCGAGAAAGGCTTGTCGGCGATTCCATCATTACTGTAGGGGTTTCGTTGGCCAACAATCGAATCTCAAAAATTGTTGCAATCATGAAATAGTGGAAACCCCAACTTTAGTCTTTTTCTATTTTTTTTTAACTCAAGTTATGCAAAATATAATAAAAAAATCTTACTGGTGTGTTGGGTGTATTGGGAACGTGCACCGATTTTCGTTTCATCGGCTTCTTCTTTTCTCCCTCGTCGATGATGAGAGCGCCACTCTCAGTATCGCTGTCCACATTCATCGATTCCAATTCTGCATTTGCCTTCTTGTTGGCTGCTTCGTCGATCACTGGCACCACGGTGGTGGCTGCAGCCACTTTTGGTGCCACAGTTGTTGCAGCTGCCTTTGGAACTGCAGTTGTTGCGGCCACTTTTGGCACTACAGCTGCTGCTGCGGCCGCTTTTGGAACAACAGTAGCTGCAGCCTTTGAAACGGCAGTTGCTGCAGCTTTTGGAACTGCTGTTGCTGCAGTTTTTGGAACTGCGGTTGCTGCAGCCTTTGGAACTGCGGTTGCTGCAGCTTTTGGAACTGCGGTTGCTGCAGCTTTTGGAACTACGGCTGCTGCAGCTTTTCATGGTAAAATAAAAATAATATAAACACAGGGTGTCTACTAAAATCATGGGGAAAAAATCCCTAATTCCAGGTATGATTTTTTTCCGTGTTTATTACAAATAATGTCCCTTTTTTATTTTGTAGGAATTTAATTAATATTGCAAGATAATCTTAAATATTTTAGGATGATAGATTAAATAAATAATGGAAATAGTGATAAAAACATAATTAATCATTTCTACAATTTTATCTCTAAAGTCCATGAATTTGAATAAAAATTAACTTTAACTGCTTCAAATTCCTAACTTTTCACGTAGAAATTTGGACTTTCAAGAAGATACATGAATTTTCAAACCAATAGTTGAATTTTCAATCGAAAGGATTAATTTTTAAAGAAAAAGACGATTTAAAAAAAATACATTAATTCTCAATCAAAAAGTTGAATTTTTAACTGAAAAAGATCAATTTTCAAACAAATAGCTGAATTTCGAACTAAACAATATCACTTCTTAACCAAAAATGGAATAGTTAAAATTTTCAGTTAAAAAAATTATTCTTACACACAAAAAAACAGATTTACTTTATAAACAAATTTAATTTAACTTTTAACCAAAAGGTTGTATTTTCTACCACAAATATGAATTAATTACTAAAAATATCAATAGTTACTTGTAATATTTGTATTTTTCAGCAAAAAATGGATTTTTAAACAAGAAGATTAATTTTCAAACTGGAAAATTAATTTTTTAGCGAGAAACAGGATTTTTAAATTAAATATACGAGTTTTTTTTAACAAAAAAGTTGAATTTTCAATTAAATAAGATCGACTTTTAACTGAACAGTTAAATTTTCTGCCAAACTGATGAATTTTCAACTAAAATGATAAATCTTTATCTCGAATAAATGAATTTTAAACAAACAAAAAAAAGAATTTTTGAG
>JAWWLR010000034.1:105690750-105701951 GCA_035041075.1 Acraspis erinacei | reverse complement strand
TCAAGAGCCCAAAAAAAGCCCAAAATTCTGACGTTTCGGATTTTTTGTTTTCTTTAAATTTTATATAGTGGAGGTGCGGCCCTGAGTCAAGCCAGCACCTCCACTCGAAATTTGAATTTTCAGAAAAAGTAGTGGAGCCCAAAAATCGGCAATACAGCCCAAAAAAGGCCAAAAAAAGCCCAAAAAAGCCCAAAATTCGGATATAAAGAAATTTGGAAATTTCGTTTTTGGTGGTTTGTGGAGGTACTAGCTTGATGGACCTGGAAAATTAATTCTTTTTAGTGGAAAATGTATGCATTTTATTGAAAATTCGGCCTTTTAGGGTAATTTTGGTTTGTTTGTTAAAAATGGAACAGTCTGGTTGAAAATGAACATTTTCTTAATGTCCATTCAAATATTTAGTTGAAAATTCATCTTTTTATCTAAAGAATAAATTGTTTAAACTAAAAATTTAATTATTTGCTTGAAAATTAACTGTTTTACTGAAAATTCAACTGTTTTATAGAAAAAAATTGGTATAAATGAAAAATTATTGTTTTTTTTCAATAAAAATTTCATTATTCCATTTTTTGTCAAAACTTCATCTTTTCAAGTTTAAAAATTCGAATATTTGGTTAAAAATGTATGTTATTTGTCAGAAACTCGCCTTTTCTGGTAGAAAATTTATCCTTTTTAGTGGAAAATGTTTGTATTTTGTTGAAAATTCATCTTTTTATCTAAAGAATAAATTGTTTAAACTAAAAATTAAATTATTTCGTTTGAAAATTCACTTTTTCCTTGAAAATTTAAAGGTTTTGAAGATATTTCTTTTTATAAATTAAAAATTATTATTTTTATCTTTTCAATTTTAAAAATTGAACTATTTGGTTAAAAGTGTATTTTATTTGTCAAAAATTCGTCTTTTCTGGTTTTTTATTTTTTTTTGTTAACAACTTGCACAGTTTGGTTGCAACTTAACCTTTTTTTAATTGAGTATTCAAATATTTTGTTGAAAATTAATTTTCTTGTCTCGCGAATTAATTATTTCATCTGAAAATTTAATTATTTGCTTGAAAATTCACTTTTTTCTTGAAAATTTCACCGTTTTGTAGAAAAAAAAACTTTCTAAAATAAAAATGTAATTATTACATTTTTGGTCAAAGTTTCATCTTTTCCAGTTTAAAAATTCAACTACTTGGATAAAATGTCTGTTATTTGTCAGAAGTTCGCCTTTTCTGGTAGAAAATTAGCCCCTTTTAGTGCAAAATGTATCTATTTTATTGAAAACTCCGTCTTTTAGGGTAATTAAAAAATTTTTTTTGTTAACAATGGAACAGTCTGGTTGAAAATTAACATTTTTTTAATGTGCATTCAAATATTTTGTTGAAAATTAATTTTTTTGTCTCGCGAATTAATTGGTTCATCAGAAAATTTAATTATTTGGTTGAAAATTCACTTTTTTCTTCAAAATTTAAATGTTTTGCAGAAAAAAATTTTTTCTAAATTAAAAATTATTTTTTTTCAAGAAAAATTTAACTATTCCATTTTTTGTCAAAATTCATCTTTTCAAGTTTATAAATTCGACTATTTGGTTAAAAATGTGTGTTATTTGTCAGAAATTCGCCTTTTCTGGTAGAAAATTTATCCTTTTTAGTGGAAAATGTATGTATTTTTGTTGAAAATTCTGTTTTTTATTTTTATTTATTTTTTGTTAACAATGGAACAGTCTGGTTGAAAATTAACATTTTTTAAATGTCCATTCAAAATTTTTTTTGAAAATTCATCTTCTTATCTAAAGAATAAATTGTTTCACCTAAAAATTTAATTATTTGCTGGAAAACTCACTTTTTTCTAAAAAATTAAACTGTTTTGTAGAAAAAAAATGAAAAATGATTTGTTTTTTTCAATAAAAATTTAACTATTCCATTTTTTGTCAAAATTTCATTTTTTCAAATTTAAAAATGCAACTATTTGGTTAAAAATGTATATTATTTGTCGAAAAATCCGTCTTTCTTGGTATAAAATTAATCTTCCTGGTTGAAAATTCAGCTGTTCGAAGATAAAACGTACGATGTTTGACCCTTTTTTTTACTATTTATTTATAAAGTATATTCCTACCTGTCATCCTGATTCCCTTCATTGATCGGCAGAGTTGTTGGTTCTTGATATTCTTGAAAATAATCGAAATGTGACTGGCTCCTATTTGCGTTCTCTGCTAATCGATTGGACATACTTGCCGATATCTTGGACGACAAAAATTCATTTTCCACTTATCCTGCCTGCCACAGACACCAATTAATCTTATCAAATTAAAATCGATAAGAATCAGCACATTTTCATGTGTCCCTTTCTCTGCTTATCAGTAGAAAAATTCTCCTCTCCAAACACGGTTGTGTTAATAATTAAAAATACTACTTCCAGTTTTTAAAGAACATCAATATTTATGTTTTTATGCAGATTTTCAATAATAAATTCAGTAATAAATAGTTTAAAATTTAAAAAATTAGTTTAACATCAAAATTAATTAGCTTTTTAAATTTATTATGTAGATAAATTGACACAAATTAAATTAATTTCATACCAAAAATTATATTGACAATCTGTGAAACAATATTGGAATTTTTTACCAAAACAGATTTTGTACCAAAAAATATGACTCTATCAAAAGAGTTAAATTTGAAACAAAAAAATTCAATTTTCAACAGATAAAGAAATTAATTTTTAACAAGAACAAAAATCAAATATGAATTTTTTTTATTTTCAACTAAAGAGATAAATATTTTTAAAAATCTATTTTCAAAAAGCAGATAAACTTTCAACGAAGTAGTTGAATTACAAACCAAAAATAGATTAATTTAAAAAAATCAACCAAATAGATTAATTAAAAAAAACTGTTTAATTATAAAGCCAAAAGTATAAATTATCTACAAAACAGCTGAATTTTTAACCCGAAAATAAAATTTTTTTTACCAAAAAAGCTTCTGATTTTAAACTGGTAAACATCAATTTTTAATTTCAAATGTTTATTTTTAAGCAAAAATGAATTCTTAAAAAAGAATAATTTGTTAGCTAAACATTAATAGTTCAAGTTTCAACCTAGTAGTTGAATTTTTGAAAATAAAAGATAACAAAAAATATAACCCATTCATGTTTTAAATGCAATTCTTGTATTTTGAACACAAAAAGACGAAAAATCTAGACAAAATTTGAATTTTCTATCGAAATAGTATGCAAATTTCAAACAAATATTTTGAAATGCAACTAAAAATATGAATTTTTATCAAAAAATTAATTTTTAAATAAATGGTTTCACTTCCTACGAAGTTAATAAATTTACAAATGAAGAGACAAATTTTCTTCAAAATATTGAATTTTCTAACCAGAAAATATAGATTTTCTAATAAAATAATGAATTTTAAACAAAAAACTGAATTTTTTACAAAGTAGTTTAAATTTAAACAGTTCTTGATTTAAAAAAAAATATTTTGAATAGTTATATTTCCAGTTACAAAAATTAAGTCTAAAATCAATTTTTTTTACAAACTTGATCTTCGCAAATCAAAATGTGATTTTTAAATCAAAAAGATTAATTTTCTTACTTAACCAACAAATTTTTTTCTAATTTTTAATAAAATATTTTTATTTTTAATTACAAAAATTAATTCGCGACAAAAAAAATTTCAACTAATATGATGAATCTTCAAAAAAATTAATTTTCAAAAATCGTTTAAGATTAATCCCAATAGTTGATTTTCGCAAAGAAAAATGTGATTTTTAAACCCATAAGATTAATTTTTTTACAAAAAAGACGAATTTTTAAATAAAAAATATAACTTTTCAACCGAAAATGAATTCTTAACAAATTATTAATTTAATTTTCATCAAAAAATTCTTAACAAATGATACTTTGTTAGATCAATTTTAATTTTTAATACAATTTTTTAATTAAATAGTGAAATTTGTAATAAAAAAAAATACCAATTTTTAACAAAATGCATGAATTTTCAAGAAGATTGTTATTTTTTTTTACAACAAAAGGACGAATTATCTACAAAAAATTTGAATTTCCTTTCCAAAAATATATGATTTTTCAACAAAAAAGTTAAATTTATACCAAATAGTTAAATGTCCAAATAAATATTTTAATTTTTAACCAAAAAGTTGAATTTGTTACCAAAATCGTTAAATATTTAAAAAAAATGAATTTCCAAAAAAAGAAAAGTTATTTTGCAAGCAAATAGTGAAATTTTTTACTAAATTAATCGCTTTCCAAGCCGGATGACAAATTTTCTATAAAAGATTGAATTTCAACCAAAAAATACAGATTTTTAACTCCAATGGTGAATTTTAAATCATAACTGAATTTTGTACAAATTAGTACAAATTTAAACCAAGTACTTGATGAAAAAAAAAGATTTTTAAACTAAAAACATTAATTTTCTACGAAAAAATATAAATTTTCGGCTAAAAATAGAAATTTTCAATTTAAAATTCAATATTAGGTTAAGAAAATGAATTTTCAACCGAAAATAATTTCTTAAAAAATTATACTTTGTGCATTTTCAACAGTATAATTAAATTTTAAAGCTAACAGAAGAATTTTAAATTCAAAAAAATAAAAATTTAACAAAAAATAGTTTTTATTTAAATTTGTAACTAAATAGTTAAATTCTTAATAAAAAAAAGATCATTTTTAACAAAATACATGAATTTTCAATAAAATTGTTCTTTTTTTACAACAAAAGAACGAATTATATACAAAACGTTAAAAATATATGAATTTTCAACATAAAATTTTAATTTTTAACCAAATAGTTGAATTTTCAACCAAATAATGGATTTTTTTAAAACTAAATTAGTCGATTTTCAAGCCGGAAAACAAATTTTCTATAAAATATTGAATTTCAACCAAAAAATACAGACTGTTAACTACAATGGTGAATTTTAAACCATAAAAACTGCATTTTTTCTACTAGATAGGAAAACAAAAATTAATTTTCAACAAAAGAATTCAAGATTCAATCGAATAGTTGATCTTCGCAAACAAAAATATGATTTTTAAATCTGAAAACATTAGTTTTCTACGAAAAAATTTAAATTTTCAGCTAAAAATAGAAATTTCCAATTTAAAATTCAATCTTAAGTTAAGAAAATGAATTTTCAACCGAAAATAAATTCTTAAAAAATTATATTTTGTGCATTTTCAACAGTTTAATTAAATTTTCAAGCTAACAGTAGAATTTTCAAACCAAAAGAATAAAAATTTAACAAAAAATAGTTGTTTTTTTTAGTTTTTAACTAAATAGTTACATTTAAAATTTATCTACAGAACATTTAAATTCTTAATCCAAAAATATATGATTTTTCAACAAAAAAGTTAAATTTTTACCAAATATTTTCATTTTTAACCAAATAGTTGAATTTTCAACCAAATAGTGGATTTTTAAAATTAAATTAATCAATTTCCAAGCCAGAAGACAAATTTTCTATAAAAAATTGAATTTCAACCCAAAAATATATATTTTTAACCGCAATTATGATTTTAAAACCAATAAGATTAATTTTGTACCAAAATAGACGAATTTTTAAGTGAAAAAAATTAATTTTTAACCAAATAATTGAATTTGTAACTAAAAAATATAAATTTTACACCTTAAAGACAATAGTTGAATTCTAAGTTTTAAAAAAAGAATGAAAATTTAACCAAGAATAGTTTATTTTTTTATTATCTATAAAAAATTCGAACTTTCAATCCAAAAATCTATGATTTTTCAACAAAAAAGTTAAATTTATACCAAATAGTTAAATGTCCAAATAAATATTTTAATTTTTAACCAAAAAGTTGAATTTGTTACCAAAATCGTTAAATATTTAAAAAAAATGAATTTCCAAAAAAAGAAAAGTTATTTTGCAAGCAAATAGTGAAATTTTTTACTAAATTAATCGCTTTCCAAGCCGGATGACAAATTTTCTATAAAAGATTGAATTTCAACCAAAAAATACAGATTTTTAACTCCAATGGTGAATTTTAAATCATAACTGAATTTTGTACAAATTAGTACAAATTTAAACCAAGTACTTGATGAAAAAAAAAGATTTTTAAACTAAAAACATTAATTTTCTACGAAAAAATATAAATTTTCGGCTAAAAATAGAAATTTTCAATTTAAAATTCAATATTAGGTTAAGAAAATGAATTTTCAACCGAAAATAATTTCTTAAAAAATTATACTTTGTGCATTTTCAACAGTATAATTAAATTTTAAAGCTAACAGAAGAATTTTAAATTCAAAAAAATAAAAATTTAACAAAAAATAGTTTTTATTTAAATTTGTAACTAAATAGTTAAATTCTTAATAAAAAAAAGATCATTTTTAACAAAATACATGAATTTTCAATAAAATTGTTCTTTTTTTACAACAAAAGAACGAATTATATACAAAACGTTAAAAATATATGAATTTTCAACATAAAATTTTAATTTTTAACCAAATAGTTGAATTTTTAACCAAATAATGGATTTTTTTAAAACTAAATTAATCGATTTTCAAGCCGGAAGACAAATTTTCTATAAAAGATTGAATTTCAAGCAAAAAATACAGACTACGAAAAAATATAAATTTTCAACATAAAATCATTTAACTTTCAACAAGTAGTTGAATTTTTTGAACGAAAGGTTATATTTTTAATAAAAAAGACCAGTTTTTCACAAAATACATAAACTTTCAATAAAATTATTCTATTTTGAAAACAAAAGGACGAATTATCTATAAAACATTAAAATTTTTAATCCAAAAATATATGATTTTTCAACAAAAAAGTTAATTTTTTACCAAATATTTTCATTTTTAACCAAATAGTGGATTTTTAAAATTAAATTAATCAATTTCCAAGCCGGAAGACAAATCTTCTATAAAAGATTGACTTTCAACCCAAAAATATAGATTTTTAACCGCAATTATGATTTTTAAACCAAAAAGATTAATTTTGTACGAAAACAGACGAATTTTCAAGTGAAAAAGTTACATTTTTAACCACATAATTCTAAAAACGAATAGTTCAGTTCTAAGTTTTAAAAAAATATTAATTTTCAACCGAAAATTAATTCTTAAAAAATTTTATACATTTTTCGTTGCATTTTCCACAAAATAATTAAATTTTACACCTAACAGTCGAATTTTCAATCCAAAGGAATAAACATTCAACCAAGAATAATTTATTTTTTTATTATCTACAAAAAATTAGATTTTTTAATAAAAAAATGTATGTTTTTTAAACAAAAAAGTTAAATTTTTATCAAATATTTTAATTTTTAACCAAATAGTTGAATTTTCAACGAAATAGTCGAGTGTTTTTTACTAAATTAATCAATTTTCAAGTCGGAGGACAAATTTTCTATAAAAGATCGAATTTCAACCAAAAAATACAGATTTTTATCGACAATGATGAATTTTAACTCATAAAAACTTAATTTTTTCTACTAGATAGGAAAAAAAATTTCCAACAAAAAAATTCAAGATTCAACCGAATTGTTGAAGTTCGCAAACAAAAATATGATTTTTAAACTAATAAGGGTAATTTTCTACCAAAAACGACGAATTTTTAACTAAGTTGAAAAAAATCAATTTTTAACCAAAAATGAATTCTTAACAAAGAATACTTTGTTAATTTTCAACCGAAAATTAATTCTTAAAAAAGTATATACATTTTTCGTTCCTTTTTCCAAAAAATAATTAAATTTTACACCTAACAGTAGAAGTTTCAATCCAAAAGGATGAACATTTAGCCAAGAATAATTAATTTTTTTATTATCTACAAAAAAACTAAATTTTTTAATCCAAAATATATGATTTTTCAACAAAAAACTTAAATTTGTACCAAATACTTAAATATTCAATGAAAAATATGAATCTTCGACAAAAAAGTTAATTTTCATTTAAATAATGGTGGAATTTTTTACTAAATTAATCAATTTTCAAGTCTGAAGACAAACTTTTTATAAAAGATTGAATTTTCAATCAAATTTTCAGGTAAAAAAAGAGATTTTTAACTTAAAATTAAAGCCGGAAATGAATTTTAAAAAAATCATACTTTGCGCGATCAACTTAAAAATATCGGGTTCTATCGACGATATTAATAAAGTAATCAATTTTAGAACTATATATTCACATTCATATTGTATATGTACAGGTTCGTCAATTATATAATTAAAAAAATAAGTTTCGGGGAATAAAACAAAAATATACAATATAATTGTCTTGCAAAATTCGCACTGAAAGAAAAAGAACTTACAGCTCTCTCGGTATTAAAATTGCAAATATCACGCGTGTATGCTGCCATTTTTAATTAATGTTTCCAGCTCGATCACTCCCAAAGAACAAAGACAAACCAAGGCGGCTCCTTGTTCTGCAAACTTTTTGTTCTTCTCCCTAAAAAAAATGGATTTTCACCATTTTCAAACAGCGGATAAATAAATAAAAGCCAATTTTTCACAGAAAATAAAAATCATTTTATTCATTCTAAACTTGCATTTAAATAGAGTAAAAAATTGCAAAATAAATTAATTTTGAGAATTTTCAAAGAAGAAGATTAATTTTCAAATAAAAAGATTAATTTTCTACTGAAAAATAAAATTCTTCAACAAAATACATGGATTTTTAACGAAATAGTCGAATTTTAAAATTAAAAAAAAAAGATAATTTTCAACCGAAAATGGAATAGTAACATTTACAGTTTAGGAAATTAATTTTAAACCAAAAATAAGAGTTTTCACATTGAAAAAATTAATTTTTAACCAAACAGATCAATTTTTAACTAAAACTATGGAATATTCAATTGGTTTAAGTAACATTTTTAGTTAAAAAAATGCTTTCAAACAAAAAAAAACTATAAAAAAATAGTAACATTTTTAAACAAAGTGTTCAATTTTTTAAATAAATTTGTAAATATTTAACTAGAATTGAATTTTAAACAAAAAAGATGAATTCTTATCTAAAATTATGAAATATTTAACTGGAATAATAATTAAATTTACAGTTTAAAAAAATCAGCCAAAAAACATCAAAAGAAAACACAAGTTTTCAACCAAAACAGCTCATTTTTCAACAAAAGAAATTAATTTTTAAAAATAGAGTTTAACTTTCAAAAAAATAATTTTATTTCCCACCTCAAAGACGAATTTTCAACTAAAATGATGCATTTTTAACTGGAATACATACATTTTTAACCGAAAAGAAGATTTTTTAAACAAGAAGATCAACTTTTTAAGAAAAATATAAATTTCTACAAAAAAAAATCGATTTTTGAAACAAAATACGTCAATTCTCAACGAAATTTTGAACTACAAAAAAGTTTTTCAACCAAAAATGGCACAGTTTAATTTTCAGTTAAAGAAATTAATTTTTAACCAAACAAATCAATTTTCAACTAAAACTATGGCATTTTCAATTGGAATAAGTTAAATTTTCAGTTAAAAAAATTACTTTTAACCAAAGAAACTACCATTAAAAAAAAGGATGAAAAAAATAGTTACATTTTTAGAAAGTGTTCAATTTTTAAATAAAATTGTAAATTTTTAACTAGAATAGTTGAGTTTTAAAGCAGAAAGATGCATTTTTAACGAGAATAATTGAATTTTTGACCAAAAAGATTTATTTTAAATCAAAAATGTTTAACTTTCAACCAAATAATTTTATTCCTCACCTCAAAGACGAATTTTCAACTAAAATGATGAATTTTTAACTGGAATACCTCAATTTTCAACCGAAAAGAAGATTTTTTGATCAAAAAGATAAACTTTTTAAGAAAAATATAATTTTCTACAAAAAAAAATCGATTTGTGAAACAAAATACGTTAATTCTCAAGGAAATAGTTGAAGTTTCAATTAAAAAAGAACAATTTCCATTCTAAATGTTGAATTTTAAACTACAAAAAAATAGTTTTTCAACAAAAAATGGCACAGTTTAATTTTCAGTTAAAGAAATTAATTTGTACCGAAAATGATGAATTTTCAACTAAAATGGTGAATCTTCAACTGGAATAGTTCAAATTTTATGCCGAAAAGACGAATTTTTAACCATAAAGATTAATTTTCATCCAAAAAATAAAATGCTTAATTTTTTTTTGTCAAAGATTTTTTTAAACAAAGGAGTTACATTTTCAAGCAGAAGTAAATTTGAAATTAAAATGATGAATCTTTAACCAAAAAACTCTATTTTTTCCAAAGTAGTAGTTGATTTAAAAAAAATCAATTTGAAATATAGAACAGTTGAATTCAACCAAAACAGATTAATTTTAAACGAAGAAAAATAATTTTATACCAAAAAATAAGAAATTTTCAACGAAATATATGATTTCTACACCAAAAAGTTGCAATTTCAACTAGAAAAGATCAATTTCTCATGAAAAATATCAATTTTTAACAAAAATGACATTACTTATTCAGTTAAAAAATTAATTCTCAACCGGAAATATAAGAATTTCCAACAAAAAAGTTTATTTGTATTTAAATAGTTTAAATTTCTACTAAATTTTTGAATTTCCGATTCAAAAGAGTAATTTTCTACAAAACCTTTGTTTTAAATGAAATAGTTACATTTTTAAAACAATTTTCTACCAAAAGACATGAATTTTCAACGAAGAAAAATAATTATATGCAAAACAACATGAATTTTCAACGAAATGTGTTAATTCTTAACAAAATATTTTAATTTTTCATCTATAAAAGATCAATTTTTAGTTTAAAATATAAATTTTCAACCAAAAGTAGAATAGTTAAATTCTCAGTTCACACAATTAACTACCAGCTAAAAAAAAAGAATTTTCAAGCAAATAGTTAAATGTCAATAAAACAGTTTTCAAAAAATTAATTCTCAACCAAAAAGAAAAGAATTTTCAACTAAAATGATGAAACATTTGAACGATAAAACCGAAAATATAAATTTTAAACCAAAAAGTTAATTATTAATTAAATAGTTTAATTTTCTACTAAAGCGTTGAATTTCCAAGTCTAAAAATGAAAAATAAAATTGAATTCAACCAAAATTCAAGACAAAAAGAATAATTTTCTGCCGAAAAACATGAGTTTTCAACGAAATGTATTTATTAACAACCAAACAGTTGAATTTTCAACCAAAAAGAAAAGATTTTTCAAAGAAAATAGTTCAATTTTTAACTAAAATTATGAAAAATTTAAATGATCGCCCCGAACAATATGAATTTG
>JAWWLR010000034.1:105655294-105667010 GCA_035041075.1 Acraspis erinacei | reverse complement strand
CCTACACTGCCTCCTCGGGAAGTACTGTAAACGATTACATACGACAAAAAGTCCTCCTTTTCGTTTACATGACTTTGTTCTTCTTATGTCTATTCTCCATGGTAAAAATATTCCACTTCCATAACTGAGAAACCGTTCTTTTCATTTTCTGGTTTTGATTAGCGCATAGCTTCAGGTCATCCATTCATCGAAGGTGGTTTAGTCGATGACCATCCTCATTAGCATACAGACCTTGTAAACTTTTAAAATTTCAAGCAAATAATCATGTGGTACCGAAGAATTGGTATGGTACCTCAAATGCATTGTAACTTTAAAGTAGAAGTCCCGTAAGCAGTAACACTTCTGTATCATATTTGTGGCTGGATACATCGACATCTGCTGAAACGAAAAATAAAAAAAAATGTAAACCATTTCTCAGGACACATGTTTTACTTAAAAAAAGACATTTTCCGGTGGTGGTAGGTTGGTTGATTTTTTTCAAAAAACTAAAACTTTTTTTTTCATTTTTGGGTAGTAAAATCATTTAGAAATACATTGCAATCGGTTTAGAAGGTTTCCAAGGTCAATAACTGGCTGAAAAGAGGGAGTTAATGGCAGATTTGAGCTCGCTAAAAAACGGGAAATGAGTGTAGTGCAGTGCCTCTTATCGAGTGTCTAGGTTTTGTATTGGAGTGTGAAAATGCCGAACACAGTATGAATAGAAAAGGAACCAGAAAAATGATCCGCAGGCCTGGTAATTGATTGTCGGTAAGAACCTTATTTTCACATATTTTTATAAAAAAAACTTCAAACTATTTCTTGAGACCCACTATTTCTTGAGACCCACTAGTCCGATTGTCTTGAATTTTGCAGAGCTTACTTCTTACATGTGTAGCTATCGTGCGTAGCAGAACTAGAAAAATTTATAATTATTTTAAAAAGTTATAAAAAATTTAAACTTCAAAAAAGAGGTCAAAAAATTCAAAAGCCAGCTATTTTTTTTTTGTTTATACGCTTTTTTATTCCGCTACCTACCAGAGCCAAAAGTATAAAGATTAAGAATTCATTTGATTTTTTTATTTCAGACGAACCGTTCTGTAAATTTATTCTTCACCATGAAAAGAGGGAACAGTTTTACGGCCGCCATTTTAGATATGTAAATAAAAATTAATCAGAAAATTAAAATGTTTTATATTGATTTATGATTTGTACTAATGGAATTCACAGAATTCATGGAAATCACAGAATCTTTCGAATTCACAGAATTCATGGAATTCATGGAATTCAGAAAATTCCACTAATTACGGAATTAATGAAATTTAACGAATTCAAGGAATTCATGAAATTCAAGGAATTCATGCAATTCATGCAATTCAAGAAATTCATGCAATTCTAAGAATTCATGCACCTCAAGAATTTCATGAAATGCAAGGAATTTCCGGAGTTTACTGAAATCGAGGAATTCATGAAATTCAATAAAATCACAGAATTTACGAATTCAAGGAATTTATGGAGTTCGCGGAATTTATGAAATAGAAGAATTACATTAAATTCCACGAATTATTTGAATTGCATGCATTCCTTGACTTTCCTGAATTCTGTGAAATTCGTGAATTCCCTGCATTCCGTGAATTCTCCAAGTTCTATAAGTTCCGTGAATTGCGTGATTTCATTTAATTCCGTGTATTCTTTGAATTAAGGAATTCCATAAATTTCGTGAATTTAATGAATTCCTTGAATTCCTTGTGCGATTTACATCACTTACAATAAATATATTATAAATACGTTATTCCTATACCATGTTTGCAATTTTATCTTACGCTTAGCTTGTATTGTAGAAGTGTTGTAGACTTCTAAACATTTTTAACAATGTACCAATATACGATATTTCATATTTAAAAAATTCAAACTTCTGTTTCCTGTTGCAGAATTAAGTTCACAGTTCGACCGCTTCCCTAATCGTGACCATATTTCTGGGGTTACTGTTAGCGGACTTTCTTCGTCTTCTGACTATCACTCTCGAGAAAGGAATCTTCCTCTGGGCATACCTTATTCTTCTGCCAAGTCTCCCCCTATTGCTGAACCTCCTCTTTGTGCCAGGTGCAGGTCCCCTCCTGCAACGCTAAATATTTCTCGAGTGCTTGGACTTAAATTTAACCAACTTAGCCTTATCCGATTTATTCCAAACAGGAATCCGAACCAAATGTTCGAACTTCGAAGATATGCTTTTCCCACGGATAACCGAATTCAATTAAGAACAATACGTAGTGTGCTTCACCCAATGCCAACTAGAGAACAAATTGTATTATCAAAGTCCAATGGTGACGCCTTTGCAATGTTGGAAAAAACAAAACAAACAACGATTCTTCGTGCGTTTTATATACCTATTACTAAGGTGGGAAAAAGGGCAAAAATAAACATATACAGCGGCGCAGTTGAAGCATTGACCCAAGAGGAAATTGCAGAGTGTCCATCAGGCGTCAATAATCCAATCTCAAAGACTTATAAAATAATACGTGTGTAAAAACAATTCTTTAGACAGATAATATGATTTTAAAAAATCCGCAAATTGACTGTTTCGAGTTTTTATATTACCTAATTAGTTTATTTCGTTGTGACCGTATCGATAATTTGCGATTATATGTGAAACAAGTATTGTTTTAACTGTTGGTTTCGTTCGTTTATGTTTGCTTTGTTAATTGCGTTAATTTGATTTTGTTAAGTTTGTTGCGTGAATTTGGGTTTTCCGTATTGGTAGCATTCATTTGGGTTAATTTCGTTTGTTACGTTTGTTTGGGTTTGATCAACAGTGTTGGTTAACCCATCCAAGCCGATTTAAGTAAATGTAACTAGCACAACTAGATCAAACCAATCGTAAACGAACAACACTAGCCCAAAAGAACGCAACCAATACGACCAACCCAAATAGACGGAAATAACAGAACAAAAATAAATGAACGCATTCAAAAATACGAAACTAATCGAGAATAACAACCGCATCTAATCTAAACGAACGTAAGCAACACAAACAATCCAACCTGAACGGACGTAAGCAAAGCAACCAAACCTCCTAAATCAAAGAAACTAAGAAACCCAATCTAACCGAAACAAACTTAACTAATTGTAATTAAATAACCAAAAGCTTTTACAATCTCTTTAAATGTTAAGAAAAAGCACCTTTCCTATCTTTTAATATTTCTCAAAATCAAAACTATTGAATCAATTCCACCCCTGAATTTTTATTCACATAAATGTATGAGTGCATTAAAGAGAAAAACTTTCCTGCAATGGCATGCTCAAGTTGAAAATAACCCGGAACTTTTCTTTAACTTTCAAACAGAGATGTTAGAATACTCTAAAATGGTCAGGAAAATTTTACATAAAACTTGAGTCATTTTTAGAAATCTTTTCTTAGAATGCAGAAATGTCTGCCCTTTTGAGCCGGGGATTCTAGAGATAAGAGATACGAGCCTAAAACCCTACTCAAAACTGAGATTGTTTAATCGCAAGTAAGACTTATGGAAGTTTTGACTACTCCAGAGTTCGAGGTTTGTGCTGTACTTCCTGTCAACGATAGCGTTCTTTATGTGGTTTGAACACACACATTCGAAACGTTAGAAACTGGGGCATCGTGTAGTAGTTCTCGGTGGCATACCTGATGACCTGGAGGTTTATAAACAGTGAAGCTATACAAAAGCTTTTGTTTTAGAGGGCCCAGATTTTTACGCAAACATTGTACAAAACCCTGATGGAACGCAAGAGGAAGTACGTAAGGTGAAGGGTATCACGGTAAATTATTCAACCAGTGAAAAAGTAAATTACAATTTAATCAAGTCTTTGGCTCAGCGCGAGCAGGAGGAACCTGTCACAGTATCCTCTGACAGTATTCATCGAACACCTTTTCATCAGATATGGACGCGTCGCGTAACAAAAGTTTGTAAAGCCCTGATCTGAAAAGACGTCGCGACGGTAGTCATGGTACGCTTCCCTGCCGATATAAAAATCAAGCAAAATTGTATGTAACAGAGTGTATGAAGAATTTATTTATCCGTATACTGATATTTAAGTATTTCTTGCATAGCTTTGTAAATATGTTTATGGTCTCACATGAAAAAATTAATACGCTGGATTTATAAGAATCAAATTCTTTTCGAAGAGAAAAATATATGTAATCAACTATTTTTTGTATAAACAAATTCAAGGTATGTTGCATGATTTGGTTTGATAAATATTTTACGATTCTATCACTGTGGTTTAAAAAAAATATAATATAAGATAGAAAACCCTAATTCAAAGTTTTGTACCAGAGGTTTAACAGAATGTTATTTCGGACCCAAATTGCACTAATTTAAAACAGTAATGTGTAATTCATTTAAATCGCGTGTTTAATAAAGGACTCGATAAAGAATTTGCATTGAAATTTATTTGATGTTCTTTTTTTATAATAATTATACAATGTTGGAACTAGTTAACCTTTTATAGAATTTCATTGATTTTAGTTCCCCCTATTTTCAAATTACAATTTTAATTGTATTAGAATTTAATACAGAATAAATACAATAGTATTTTTGCCAACCATTCACTGTTATTAACCCCACCACCTTCCAATTCATTGATAAGTAGAGGTGATAAGTCATGTATATTAGTGAATAGTTTATTTCCCCCACTCTAGTACTCTAACAGCAAAACGAGTTGGGGGAGGGGTTATATTGCAGTACTTATCAAACGTAATACAGTTCAGCAGTGCCATTTTAGAGCTTTATATTCACGAGCAAGCTTAATTAAATTAGAATGCAGCGCGAAGAAATTCTGTTGTCTTCAACATTTCAGCCTCGTGACGCTTTGGGCCTTATGTTCTAGTATATACTTCCAGCTATGTATCTAAAGCAATTTGTATCAATATTGCGCAAAGATGGTAACAAAAACATTATTTAACATTATTTCACAAGAATGCAATGATGTACCACGTGGATCATATGGCCGAAGACTTATGTCACTTGAAAATTGCAAATTTAATGATATAGTTCTTCAAATTAAGGGAACAACCAAATCAGTAACAATCAATGATACTATGTTATATAAAATAATATTATTGTACGCGAACTGTTCGCAATTCCCCGAACTTGATTTATAGATGTTATATCTTTTCGAAATGAATCAAAAAACAAAGAATATAAATAAAAATCATATATGGGCACATTCACACATAATTTTATAATTAAATTTTATTAATAAATCTATGTTAAACTTATATTAAAATGTTTTTGTCCTTACTTTTCCTTGCCTATAAGATGCGCTTTTAGCTAAATGTAATTTCTTATTCCCCAGATTATTTTTATCTTTGCTTTGATAAGAAGCTGCAGCCTTTAAAAATTACACAAGAGTTGGGCGGTATAAAATTTCTGTAAGTACACCCGTCTCTCTCTTTTAGTCGCCCGTTTTTCGGCCTACATAAAACTATCGGCGCCCGCAGTTTTGTAGGTGAGCAGGGCGAGGACGGTTGCAATATATTGCGCAAGATCATGCATCCCAATTAAAAACGGTTCAGGAGGCCCTGCCTGTTTACGTTTCGATCCACCCGAAATTAGTCAAAGGCTATTTGAGGGCAACCCCCCACTACTGGACTGAGCGCGAGAGTTTGATGTAGAGTGTGAAAAGAGGGATGGGGTAGGGGTAGGGGTACAAACATAAATATAAATATTAATGAAGGCATGTCTGTTGACGCTGTTCCAACAGCTGTAAGAGATAAACCCCCCGGGAATACCACCATGGAGAGTTATAAAAGTCTGGTGATGTCAATTATAACACAAGGTGACGTCACTAGACTTTTGCGGCTAGGAATTCATTCCGAATCAGTCCAAAACGATCCGAATCGTTCCGAAATCTGTATCTGAACCAATCTGAATCTATCTAAATCAATTCGAAAAAAATCCTAATTTCGTTCGATTGAAATCGATTAAAAAATAATCCGACTCAATCCAATTCAATCCGAACTTGCAATCCGAATCAATAAGAACAACATTTTCTATTCGAATTAATGCGAACTCAGATTGACTTAAATCGATTTTCAATCCAATGAATCTAATTCAATCGAAACTTGGATCGGATTGAATCGGGTTGGTTCGGACGCAGACCCAAATTCATCTCTTTTGGCAGAAACTTCACATCATAATTGAAATAAACGTCTTTGTTTGATAAAAAAATTTTCAGAAAAAAGTTCTTTTCAATAGAATTATAAAAACATTTTTTCGTGGTTTATTTTAGAAATCTACGTTTGGTATTTTTAATTTCTTTGAAGAGAGAGGTATTTGCTAACCTATTATCTGGGACAAATATTAATTACATAAAACACTTGTCAGAAAATTATTTGTCAAAACGCAATTTTATATTTACTCTGTATACATTATGGTAAGTTCTCCGAGCTTCTCAAGATTGAATAATATAATACATATGCTTTCTTCAAATATAAATTATCTGAGTTTCTCAAGGTAAAAATAATTACACACGTTTGAGATTGTAACTTCTGCTAAATAATGTTTGGGATAGATATTGAAATATTTCATGGCACCAAATCCTAATATTATACATACACGCAATTCATGCTTGGGTGGGGGAAAACACAAATATCTGAAAACATAATAAATATACACGAGACATTAGAATATTTATTAGTTACGCTGTTCTCAAGATTCTGCATTATTCAGTTTCTCTTAAATTAAAAAAAATGAAGATCTTTTATACTATGGTTTTAACCTTGGACGTTATTCTTAATTTAATTAGTAAGTAAAGAATAAATTATTATTCTCTTACCTTTTCTTTTTTACAGTATGTAAGTCGAAACATGACGCATACGTGCCGCATACGTGCGTGAGAGGGAGGCCAATTCTGTGTTAGTGACAGCTGCTGAGGAGTGGAGAATCAGCGGTCGCTTACTTGTCTTCATTATTATTTTATTATTATTATACCATTAAGCATTTCTTTTGGAATAAGCGTGACTCACTCGATGAGGAAGGGAGTAATGTGGGGGAGGGAGTATAGATTTGTAGAATAATATAGAATTCCCGTGTTATTTATTTAAATAACACGTTCGTTCCACGACACTGCTCCGACCTAGATTGCTGATCAATCTCTCTAGCGATCACTCCAAGTGAGGAGCCTTACAAAGTCATCATGTGAGGCTCCCGACCTGGGTCTTCACAACTATGCATTTTTGCATGCAGGTTCTTGTGTTTCTATGGCTTCTTATGTCTCTCTCAATTAGGGTCCCATTTACACATTCTAAATATTCTTTAACCCATCTATCTTTCCGTCACTAGTGAATAGGCTACCAAGATATACGTACTTATATTAATTTAAAATTTTTAAGCCCATGTTCTTCAATCTTTTATTCAGTTTGCCCAACATTCTTTTGAATTCTTCGATTGACTGCCATAACAACTCTCTTTTTTTGTATAGAATCATTTTCAAGTATATTTCTCTTCTCATCGTTAAGGCGGGTGATGTTCAACCTTCTTTTCTGCGCTTCTTTCTTTTCTTGGGTGGCTGCTTAGATTTCATCATTTCACCACGCGTCACCAGACGTTCTTCATACAACCACAGTACCACACACTTTAGTCACACTCGCAATAATATCATCCCTGATCATAGATGATGCGTCCTCTATATCTTTATTGATTATTAGCGCCTTCCAAGTTACCTCGTCTATACAATCCTTTATCATATTTTTAAAATCCATTCGTACTTTCGGATTCTGTACATTCTCAATCTTGATTCGCGTTTGCTTCGTTTTTTTGGTCCTCTTTCTTTTCCATCTCTGACATAGGTTAATTTTGGAGACTATAAATTAATTATCAGTATTGAATTCAGATCCCCTTATGATCCGTTATTTGCAGGGCATTTGAATTAGTTTTTATAATAATTACTTTGTGAATTCCACGTCACTCTTTTCCGTCAAACTAATGATTTTGAATTATGATTATACCTTAAAATAATATAAAATGTATTAAGCTTGTAGCTATATTTTTTATATGCATTGAAGTTATCACTTGTCAACATAGAGAAACGGTTACACAATCCCGATCTTTTACTAAACTTTTCACAATGACAAGTTTCTCATTAATTCAAATACAATTTTTAGATATCTTTTAAAATTACTTGGCATAAAGTGTGCTTTTACTATTTTCAATACATTTGTAACATTATGAATTTATCAATCTTGTTTGTGTTTTCACAGCAACATCATCAGGTATGCCGCCCAAAACACGGGACTTTCTGGCTAACTTTGGGATGAGTAACGAAAATGTGCATCATCAAGGTAGTTATAGTACAATTAAAAATTAATAACAGAAGTGTTAATTTATGAACAGTGTTTATATTGGCATGCAGACCCATCAAATATTTGTGTAGAGTTCTGGGAATTTTTTAGGCTCTCCAAAACTTCACGGATCAATCCCTATTTTTGGGATTTTTTTTTCAAGGAACCTGGTTTTAGATGGACGCTTGCCTATGACTCTAGTTAATATTAACATCGCCGCAGAAATGTATACGAATCTCAAACAATTAACCTTAGCACATTAAACGAACCCCATCTCGACTGCCTTCAACTGTAGCCGCCAAAATAATTTTAAATTAAAAACAATCATCAGAAACACTTTCCGCAGACTATAGTTAATATCGTCATCGCCACATTTGTATTCGGTAACTCAATAAGTACCCCTAGCACACTTCCATCTGAGCTAGCTTCAAACTTAAAATAACCAAAACAAATTTAATTGATAATTATCATCCCAGGAATCATGCCAAGGTCCTTATGTGTATCCTAGTCCCCACAATAATATCTAGAAACGCTAAAAGAGAACCTCTAGTACATGTAAGGAAACTAGTATCAACTTCGTTAAACTAAAATAGCTAAACCAATTTTAAATAACAAATAATTACGCAAGAAACCTTCCTAAGACTCTCGATCCAAGACTGTTATTAATATTCCCATCGCCGCAGTAATATTTAGCAGACCAACCTTGTCTCAGCTGCCTTTATTCAAAAATGCCAAAAAATCCTATTAAAAATAATCAACAAAGACACCTTCCCTAGACTTGAGCTAACATCCAAATGTTTCGAATGCCGATTTTTCAAATTTTCCAAAGAAAATTGCAATTGTTCAGAAAACATTGTAAATATGATTTGCCTTGTATAAGGATGAACTTGACTATCTGAAGAGCTTAATATTGTTTTAAGAATTAAGAATTAGAAAGAATTAATTTTTCTACCAGATGCAGATCATCTGAAATTTTCAAAAATCTTTTTAGTTTTGTCTTAAAATTAAGTGAAAAAATGAATTAAAATCATTCTAAATGTTCGTAAGAATATTAACAAAAAATTAATTCGCTTAAATCTTTCAAAGTTCTTATAAAGCTTATAGATTTTGTGTGCAAAATCTAAAAATATCATATTTTTGTTAAAAGGTTTAAATTATTTTTTAATTTTTATAAAATTTATAAAAGTTTTTAAATACCTTTTAAAATAATAAATAATGAACCAAAAACATGCACTGTTCGAAATTTATATTGGAAACTTCCACTAAACATATTGGATGTTTATTTCCGAAACGTAAGATAATGCTACAATACATGATATTTTAGTTCCTAAATGCTGACATTAGTATGGTACCTCAAATGTTTTGGAATTTTACAATAAAAATCCAGCACGCGTATTAAGGAATTCGTGGAATTCATAGAAATTAAGAAATTCTTGGAATTCACGGAATTAATGGAATTCTCGAAATTTCTGGAATTCAATGATTTCATGAAATTCAAAGATTTCACGAAATTTATAGAATTTACCGAATTTTCTGAATTCATGGAATTCCAAGAAATCATGGAATTCGTAGAATTCACATAATTAATGTAATTCACTGAATTCCATGAATTTCATGTATTTGGTGAATTCCGAGAATTTCATGATTTCCGCGAATTCCATCAATTTCGTGCATTCTTTGAATTCCATGAATTTCGTCATTCCGATGTCATGCTTGCAATTTTACCTTCTGCTTGTATTGTAGAAGTGTCGTAGAATTTCAAAGATTGTTAGTATTGTACCAATATACGACATGCTACATTAAGAAAAATTTAAACTTTTGTTTCTTGTTGCAGAATTGAGTTCACAGTTCCATTTTTCCCCTAATGGCGACCCTATTTCTGGTGTTCCTTTCAATGGACTTTCTGCTTCTTCTTCTGGCAGACATTCTCCAGAAAGGAATCTCCGTCTGGACATACCTCATTTTTCTGCCAATTCTCTCTCTCCTTCCAAGTCTACCTTTCCTGCCAAGTCTTCCGCTCGTGCAAAACCTCCTCTTCGTGCCAGGACCAGGTCCCCTCCTGACACGCTACCTATTTCTCGCGTACTTGGGCTTAAGCTTAACGAACTTAGGCTTATTCGACTTATTCCAAACAGAAATCCAAACCGAACGTTTGAACTTCGAAGATACGCTTTTCCTCTCGATAACCGAATTCAATTGAGAACAAAAAACAATGTCCTTCAGCCCATGCCAATGGGAGAACAAAATGTATTGGCAACGTCCAATGGTGACGTATTTGCAATGTTAGAAAGAACAACAAAAAAACTAACGATTCTTCGTGCATTATATACACCTGCTTGTATCGCGGGAAAACGAGCGAAAATAAATATCTACAGCGGTGCAGTTGATGCATTGAACCGAGAAGAAAGCGCAGAATGTCCAGCAGGCACCAATAATCCAATCTCCACGACTTATAGAGTAATACGTGTACAATAAACGAAAATTCTACGACAATTGCTAATTAGTTTATCTCGTTGTGAGTGTACCGATAATGTGCGATTATATGTAAAATAAGTATCGTTTAAACAAATTAAAGTTCTTTAAAAACTGAATAAGTTATAATAAAATACACTACTTTTTTTAATTTGACAATGAAAAATGATCTTTAGAAAAATAGTAAACAAAAGTAATATTTAAGACCATATGCTGCAAACATACATGATTCTTGAAAAATTTGTAGATGTGTGGGGTTTTCCCATGTTATTCTTACGGGACAATTGATGGGTTGGGTGACACCATTTAATATTGTCCGTTCGAAGAAAAAGGCAGTAAAGGCTCAATAAAGGCCGCTTTTAGTGGGACTTTTATGTCGGAAAGTCTTAAAAGACAAAAAAAGAACAATGAACTACCTCAGAAAGCGGAAGGTTCCGTAGGGGGCAATCCACTGGAAGTGGTGCGAAACAATGAGGCTGGTAATAATCCTGCCGCCAGAAGCGTCCGGGGATGCTTCAATGGCTGAGACGGGAATCTCCATGATGCAGATTAATTTGCACCATAGCAAAGGTGCCTCGACGGTTCTCGTCAGACGCATTTCAGTGATGCAGACAGGGCTTGCCCTAATCCAAGAACCCTGGTTATACAGGGAAAGGAGTAGCGGCTTGCCAGGGTGTGGCATCATTTATAGGGGGCCACTCGCAAAAACGCCAAGGGCATGCATAGATTACAAAGGTATTGATGCGATTTGGTGCCTAAGCTCTGCTCCAGGGATCCCACTATTATTAAGGCGATGCTCAGGGGCAGAAGCGGACAAATATCAATGACAGAGGAAAAGATTTAATCGAATACCTAGCGAGCACTGGCATGGAGATTCTGAATCGAGGTAATACTCCCACATTCCAGATTAAAAACAGGAGTTAGGGTTTCTATCTGACTCTATGCTCGGAG
>JAWWLR010000034.1:105631132-105644148 GCA_035041075.1 Acraspis erinacei | reverse complement strand
AAGAAGGCTTTCAAAATTTTCGGAAATGATATATTTTATATAGTAATTGAGTTTTTATCGATATCGCTCCGTGCTCCATGCTCTATTATTTGGCACAGAGCATGTAGTGAGAACTTCCCGAGTATTAGGATTTTGCCTCGGGTTGTTACTTTATGCGGCGTTTCGTAAATGCGATTTCAAAATTTTCAAAACAAGTTAATGCCCCAACTTGAAAAACTTCTGTTTATTTATAGTCAGTTTTATTATAGCACACAAACATTCAATAAGCCCAAAAGTATTTTCTTTCTTCATTTATTTCACCGAGCCTAATATATTATATTCAAGTATGTGATGTGCAGAAAAACATCAGTTATTTCGAATAAAATTTCCGTTTGTCCATCACAAAAATGTCCGAAAACGAACGTATTAAAAATGGCCGGGAAATAAAATGTAACGCGGACAAATGGCAAAGAAACGCGAATAAAACGTCAAAAAATGAGGTACGAGTAACAGGTTTTTACTTCGAATAATAAAAAAAAAATTTATTCACAATAATCATTAGAAATCAGGATATTGTCAAGTTAATATATTTATAATATAGTTTTCAAATTTAATTACAAAAAACTTATATTTCTTTCGTAGCTTAGTAATTATAATTTTTGGAATTCACCTCAATTATAAAGCGAATTTTTTCTCGAGTTTTCAGAAGGAAATGTCTCGATCGTTATGATCATTTAACATGATGATTTCATTAGTTTCAACATCATGAACGTTTTCATCCGCAAGAACCTCATTACGAATTCATTAGTGAGTTCTTCTCTACATAAAGCACAAGTTTTTAATTCTTTGAATAGTGTAGGAAATTGCGATCGTAATCCTTCAGAAATACGTCCTGTATCTGGCGTCTTGTATTGATTCTTCTTAAAAGGATTCATGCATTTGTTAGAGCATTTTTTTATTATTTTCACCTTTTTTATGGGTCATACCCATTAAAAAGTGGGTTGAAAAAAGCATAGGGTGATTAATGCTGGTCTTATACCATAGATTTTTGTTCTGACTTTTAAGAATTTTAGTGATTTGCCATCTAGCGGATAAAATTTGAAACTCATATCTATAATGACCCCGGTCTTCATTTGTTTCGTATTATAATATGACGAGAAACATATGTAAAATAAGTGACTTCCGAAAATACATACACGTTGATTTTTTAAGCATGCGTCTGATTCAAATATTTGTTATTTATCAACAAATTTCATGTGACGAAAGCACATTTACACGAGCATATAGTATTATTATTTTTCGTGAAAGCTATTCAATGGAGGTGTACAAGGTTATCCCAAAACTTTCAACCCCTCCCCCTCGGTCAATAATTATCCGAATTACAAACATTTTACCCCGTAAACTACTATTCAATAGGACAACAGTTTGCCTAAGCTTAACTTAGATCTGACAACTTTGACTTTTTGCGTAAGTCACTTGAGAAATAACGCCCCATATATATGAACGACAATTATGATACATTATTTACATAAAATGTTTTGAAACATTTTAAGTTTTTAAATGAATCATTTTCAATAATTTTTTTAGACCTTTTTTTTCTCTAGTATAAAATGGTTTTCGTGTATCTTTTTAATAGCGTCAATAGATTTATATAGACGATCCTTTAATTGAATCATGGAATTATTTAAAAAATGACCATTTTCTAATATTTTTGCATTCGAAAATTACCAAAGAAAAATAACGAGAAGCAAATGTCATTCTTACAGGACCAGGATCAGTCTTATATTTCTCGATCGGGAAAAATAATTCCAGAAAAAGTATTCGATCCTTTCAAATTCTGCTGCAATCAAGAAAGTTTTAGAAAAATCGAAGTATCTGAACAGTTATAATTAAGTCAGAAATTTTCGAATACACGTGATTCCCAAGCACAGAACATTCTTTTAAGTACTATAATGAAGAAGAATTCTTTTGCTGAAGCAATTAGAAATTGCGAGCAAAAACGTGTTTCCTGGGAATATATGCTTTTCATTCAAAAGATCTTCACACTGATTTTTGTCAATTTTTTGACCCTAAACAAATTTAGTGAATCATTTCTGGATTTTTGTGCAGCTGTGATGGGTAAAATTGAGATCCCCTTAGATAACACTAGGTATACCAAATATTTCAACCATAATGTAAATTCTACGTTTAGTAAACCAGAAGCGGATTGTTGCAAGGTCTGTTTTCTTAATAAGGAAAATCTTTGCGATAGTGAGGAATTTGTGCAGCATATTTTGGACGTTCAAAATTATAAAAACGAAAAAAAAGTTAATTGTTAAAAAATGCTCTTTTATCCCATTCGATTTGGCACAAAAGCTTGCACTTCCCAAATTGTCATGTACTGACCAATTTCAATCTCGGTTCACATGGTCGTATATATTCAGCGTAAAAATTTTGAACGATTCTCGTAAAAGAAGTTACATGTTCCCAATTCTTGAAGGTTACATAAAAAAGGAAGCAATACGGTTACAAATATCCTGTTGCATGTGAACAACGAAAGAGTACCAAGATTGTTATTACGATAGTATCATACTTTTTTCTGATGATTGCGGGGGGAGAGGGAAATATAAACTATAGAATGCTCCTTTTTATGACATTGTTGTATCGAAAATTATCAATTGAAATTCGGTATATGTATCCACCCGAGGGCATTCGTAGAATTCCCAAAAGCATAAAAAATGTGCCACCGTTGATGGCAACCTAATTATAAAAATGGATACTCACTAACCTTCCAACTCATCCGCTTGGCATCGCCGCAATTACCGTGTCCGTGGGTTACGCTCTTCCAACCGACGAACTATCCCCGAAGCTCGTTGATTGTTAATTAAACTGGCGCCAGATATAGTTGCCCCTATGCGAGCCCAGCTTGTTCGGGTGATACCCCAAAATATGGCTAGTTACTTTAATTTTCGCACTCTTAGTTCCTTTGAGACAGGAAACAGGAAACAGGAAACATTTACACGAGTGAAAGAGAGCAACATGAATTGCGATTATATATTGGCACTTGCACAGACGCGTTCGGAATTCACAATATGAGGTCACACAGCTCTCCCAATATGGCCGTGCGACACCCCGCGGAATACTACCGACGGGTAACGTTTATCACGCGTACGCGGCTGGGAACACTCGAGACAAGAACTAAGTGGTCAAACAGATACCTTAAAAACCACCGGGCCATCTCTTCCTTTCCTCTATTATCCATAATCAGTTTCGTGCTTGCTTTCGGGCTTTCTGATGGGATGTTTGGAACGGGAAGGCTCAAATCAGGTGCCAACGCCAATTTATGCCTTCGTACTAGCCTCCGTCGCGTCGATTTGTTCCGCCCTACTGACTGCTGCGGCTGCTATTGGCTGTCTGTCTGCTAGTTCTTAAATGGCCGCCTCAGAAAGGTCTTAAATACTTACAAAGATTTTAAAGCTTTTAAAAGACTTTTGAAGACCTTACAAAGACTTTAAACTATTTTAAAGAGATAAAACAGTTTTAAGAGACTTTACAAAGATTTTAGAAAGATTAAAAATATTAATATTCACTTTCATATTCCTTTTGTCCAAGATTCATCGCAGTGACTCCTTTAGTTAGTTGCTTTGCGGGAGACCAGGTCTCATTTTCTGCCAGAAGTGTAAGTGCTTCATCAACCTGGGCATAGTGAAGTAAGTCTTCTTCGTCCATTATGAATGTGCCGTCCCTTTCCGCAACTAGCCGCCTGCGAATCAATCCCAGTTTTAGGCATCCCTTTCTGAGAACTATTTTCGGGAGACCGCCGCCAACGGTAAGCAACAGAGCAATCCTTTCTTCACGGTTAAAAAATAAAATCCTTATAGGTGCCATATGGAAGTAAAATTAGGTGTTCCGGAATTTTACTAAACGAAGAATTCCTTTGATTGAATTATTTTATGAGCAAAGAAATTTGGTTTCAGTGAAGAAAAGCTGTGAATATAGAAAAAGAGGCTGTTCATTTTAAGGTGTTTTATACGTGTCGAATCATACCATCTTTTCTGTATTCTATGACGCGAAAAGTCACTTTAATTGCGATGTATTTAACGTCATCAAGGCTTCTATCATCGAAAGTTTCAGTTGCCATAAGCCTCACATTAGTTTTGTACGCATCTGGGGTATACTTGGAGAAATTCTTTCCTTATGCAAAAGACTCAGCACAAAAAGGGAAAGCAGCCTGCTTCATTTGATACTTTTTCTCAAGGGTTAACCAATTTTTACTAAAAAACCGTGAACTCATTGAATTTAAAACAAATTTTGGTCGTAATATTGAATTAGCCATTTGGAAATTTCAAATTTTGACCTTAAATTCGTATTCAGCGATCCAAATAACCATTTAGTCGATCGTTTTCAAAACGATCGAACATCTTCTACAAATTAGATGCGATATAAAAAGAGATTCGATCAACTAGTTAAGATGGCATCGCATCCCAGCCCTGCACTAGACTGTGTAAACGAGTATTAGATGGCAATTTGCGCTCCAAAAAATGGCCCTATGGCGGTTTATAGATTGTTTTAAAAAGACAAATTCACATAAAGTAGGCGTCTGTTAAATCCGGCGAAAAAACACTAACTAGAAATTTCAGCCAATGATTATCTCCTACTAGTGCTTAGAAACTCTGAATTGACGTCTTACCAATGACATAGAGTACTGGACCGCTATATGCAGCCTTCAGTAGTGACATAGGAAATAGAAATAGAGCAAATATCGAGGAAGTTGTCCTGTCTTTTCCTAAGGATGGTGATTGGTTTTACTCATCTTCCATCTGCTTTCATTATAAAATCCAGTACTACATGTGGATGCGTTTTACATTTTACGTGTAGTTTTCGCTCCTACAGTACTCCAGCATCATTGAGCAACTGCTACAAATAGTCAGGAAGATTAGTCCAAAGATATTTTTAAACCTAAATGCTGCATGCTTCTAGCCAACCAATAATCAGTTCCAAGAACTAAAAAATGCCATTGTATCAAAAGAGACATAGTTCTCTTTTTAACTAATAGGAATTTTTTGAATTTATTGTACGTTCACTAGTGAGGTGCTGTATCTAGGCTTATAATAAAATTAGGTAGATTTTTCATATGGTTCCATAGTTTACGTTACACGCTAAAGTCACGTGATGACGATTCTGCGCATGCTGTAAGCTCAGAGTTCGTTAGCGGTTCATTTATCGTTTACCGTATCCTGCGAGACGTGATGCGAAATCTACTAATTGTAGAAAACCACGTGAATTGCGTGACGTATTATATTTTCCGATTTCTGACTACCTACAGCTTCTGCAATCGGAGGACAAGAACAATCAGACAAGTTCAGTGCTTTATGTGTGTTGAATAAACATTTAGGTTTTTGTCGATCCTGATGAAGACTTCAAAAATTATAAAGAAACACTATTTAATATAAACTCACCAAAGTGCAGACTATGTATTCAGCAAATGTAGGTGAATGATTTTTAGTTTAAAATCATTTAAATAAACTGAGAAGTTGTCAAAAATGAATACCGCGAGGATTTTTAAATTTATGGAGGAATTTTTTTCTGTGAACATAGACACAGCTGTTTGACATAACACAGATATCAAACAAGTATTTACGTCAGATAATCGTGCTGCAGCATTTTTATCTAATTGAAAGATAAAATTTATTCCCGTCGTTTACTGTAATCTAGTAGTCCAACTCACTCGGGAACGACGTACATCTAAAGGAACAATGCCCCACTAAGAGTGCTTTATGACTATTTCTATCCCTCTTCCAGAATTAGCGTTAATACTGATCCACTACGGGCTTCCAAGAAAATCTTATCAATGGTCGAAAATGAGAATGCTGCATATACTGGAACTTCATCTTCTCGGATATTGTTTTCATTGTGTGCTCGAGGTGAAAGAGAGCTATAGAAAACTTATAAGGGATTTGCAAGGTTGCCTGAACAGCATACGTGAGGTGTCAACAGAATGCGGGCAAAAGGCAGGAAGCGGTCGTCCTTGAGCCGCCCGTGTCATCAAGCACCTATCTTGCGGTCATGAGATGTGGTTACGGCTGAATGTGTACTGCGATTTCGCTCGGAGCGGGTGTAATTTTTTAGATGAGCACCCGCTCCCGGTGAAATTCCTCGGTTGTCCTCATGACAAACTTTAAAATATACATAAAAAGTTTTAAACAACCACAGCATGGTCCCACTGGGAGCAACCGTTATCTAGAAATGACACCGGCTCCTAGTAGAACCACGGAAAATACCCTGGCAGACCGAAGGAACCGAAAGAAGCATCTACAATGTATCCTTAAAGACCACACTAAGTTCCTCTTCGGTACTTTCTTAAAAAACTAAAAAAAAAAACAGTAAAATGAACTTTAAAAAATAAAATACCTGTCATTTACATGGGCTGAAGGCGGCTTTAAGTGTGACCAATCTATAGTTTCTAAGTTACTCTTTCATTTACAATAATCAGAATTTGTTTCACTTCATTACTTTTCTTGTTATTACGCTACAAGCACAGACATAATAAGTGTACGCGGAGGATAATAAACAAATATTTTCTTTTTCCCTACAAGAAAAATACAGTTTACGAAACAGTCTATGGCATTGATTTTATTTACCTACCTAAAGGTAGATATTGATTTTTGACAATAATGTTGTAATGGCTATGAAAGAAGAAATATCGACAGGCATACAAGATGGTATCAGTTCGGGCTCTGGAATTTCAACCAAAAGCTGGTTTGTCACTTCAGTAAAATGAAGAAGTTAATTCTAACTCTGATTTTTAAATTTACGATTTTGCTCGATTCTGTTGGTAAGTAGAATATTATATACGACTACTTAATTAATCATACACTGAAATATCTTACATGCAGATGTAGACTATATTCCAAAATTTACATTTTACTCTAAACAGGCGAAAAATTGGCTATTAGTATCTTTCGCAACATTTTTGCTGAAATATGTTTGAAATTGTCCGATGCAAACTATGAGAGTACGGATAAACTGACTTTTAATGACATTTTTTTCACGCATATGTTATCACTTTTGTAACATATGCTGGGAAAGTTTTCAGTGCAAGCTGTCTTAATTAATTTTTTTACAAATCTTTATTACATTATCAGTTCAAATATTTGCTGATAGTTTGTGTAAAAATGGGCATGCGTAACAATAATGTTGAGACGGTAGCGCGTTTCAGCCTATACTTCCCCGCCTAATGACTCACGCCACTTTCTAACCTTCATACCATTCTGATACTACTTTCGAGTGCCAGCGAGATTGCGGAATGGTAATTACCAATTAGAATTGTTAACTAACCGTAAAACATTATTTGCATAAAAATATGACCTTCAGTTCAGCCGTATCTTTTATAATCTTAAGAAAAGTTTCATCATGGATCGCTATATCAGCAATTGATATCAGTCAACAACACAGCCCCTACTCGAAAGAATCAATACTGTTGATCAATTGTTGGCGAAAGAGTTCGATTACACAGTCACACAAAAACATATTTTTTAGGGTCTGCAGTTCAGACTATGTTTATTATAAGTTTTTGGGGTCGCTGAATCTGAATCCGCTGTCGAAAAACCCCCAGCACGTCAGGGTTCTGACGAACCCTCAAAAAACCTCATAACAATTTTTTCGAGTCTGAGGGTCTAACGAACTTATAGTAAACATGGTCTGACCCCCAGACTCGAAGAAAATTTTTGTTGTGTGGCTGTGTTAGTATTAACCATTAAAAGAATGATAACGAAGCCTAATCTACTCGCTGACCAAAAACACATCTATACATGATTGCTAAAATTATCTGAACGAATTACCAGAATACTTTAAAAGTAATATTGGGGACTGAAATTATTGCCAATAATAAATGATAAAATTTATAATCATTATATATTCTTGGTTTGGGTTATCAAGTTGGCCACCAAAATCATAGATCAAGAAAGAAACGAAATAACGAAAATAATTATATATGTTTCAGATTTATTATAAACAGCATTTATGATATAAAGAACCATAATTGGGAATTAGCAGGATTGATGGCCCAAAATTTAATATGTGTCTATATGTCTAGTTTTATTTTTTTTGTATATTTTTGGCATTTTTCTCGAAAATATTAATTTCCAATCTTAACATCTAAACATAATCAATTTTTTTAATTTACACACCTGATAATTTTAAAATGTATGAAATCATTCCATCTCATGAAGTAAAATGCATTTTATTTCAAAAATGTCTGGCATTACTCTGGTTTTATTTCTTTTGTAAATAACTGTCATTGTCATTTGTAAATTGTTTTCTTCTTAAACTCTTTTAAACTTTATTTTCGAAAATCTTTCGTAATTTCGTCGGTTTAGATTTTTATTTTTTGTGATGTAGTGTATGCTTCATCTTAAACTTAAAAGAAATAAGTTTGATTCAAAAGTAACTTCAGCATTCTAGTTTTTCCAAAATCTAATATAATAAATTCACTGATATTTAATTTATAGTAATTGCGTATAATTGCGTTTCGAAACAAGCTAATTACGGAAATCTAAATATAACACAATAATTCTAGATCAATCTAAAAATTCTATAACCCGCTCCTCACATTACACCCTTCCCCACCGAGTGAATCACGCCTACCTCAACAGGGAACGGCTTAATGGTGTATTAATAATAATAACTATATGCAAAAGTAGTGAATTAGTACAAACCTAATTTTTATTCGACTGATAAAAGCATTGTGCTTAGTATTGTTTGAGTATTAATTATTACAAACATTTAATTATTATTATAAGTTTAAAATTGCTGTTTAATTTTTTCTACTCACGGACGATTAAGCTCTGTTTCTACATTATCGACATCTTTCGAAACAATTTACACTCACGCAGTTTAAGATGTGTTTACATTTTTTAAACAAAAATCACCTTAAAGGAATTAATTCGTGCGAAATATGTGCACGAAAAGACTTTACGTAAAACAAATACGTTCTGAAATAACATTGTAAAACGGCTTATTATAGACAAATATGAAACATTCAAACCTCTTATCTCGAATGTATTTATTATTTATCCGTCTTTTTACATTTTTGTCATTTATGATTTCGGAATTATTAGAATTGTCCGAAACTCGACACCAGTTTTTCAGCGGATGCATGTCTGTCTGTAGGTCCTGCCTGCCGTTAGAAAGGTCAAGTGCTTTAACTAGCATTCCTTTACCAATGCAATGTCTATGGCTTTATCCGTCTGAAATTCTATTAAAATAGAATATTTTGCTTCTACATCAAACGACAATAGATACGTAAAAAAAGTTTGAAAGAAATGTTAAAGCTCTTTAAAAAATCTACAGTATAGTTTCAATGATCATTTGAAAGGGCTCCTTTTTTATTTTTTTTTATTTTATGTACCGAAAATGAATAAATCGAAAATTCGAATTTTAAGCCAAACGAAGAAAAAGAAGTCGAAAACTTCCAGAAAAGAATTGTGTTTTTTTAATAGGCCTACAAAAAATTGAAAATTCAGTTTTTGAGTCAAACTACAAATAATATGGTAGGACGTCTTCGGAAGTAATTATAACTTTTGAAAGCTTGTACCCACAAATTTTTAACCTTTTTTGTGATATTATTAGTTATTTTGGTTTTAATTATCCAAAAATACTGTGAAAGAAATTCGAAAGTACAAAACTTATGGCAAACAAAGCAACATTTGGGAATAATTTTTGGGAAGAATTTAAGCGTTTAAGAATTCATACCTAATTTATTTATTCAATTTATTTTCTTTAATGAACCTCCTCTTTTTTAATTTAATTATCGAAATTGATATACAAGAATCGAAAATTCGAATATTACTCCAAACGGCCCGAGATACTAAAGTAATGTAGAAGAATAATTGTAGGATATATTGTTTCATCCATACAAAATAATGCAAAAAGAAAAATTTTATCTAATTTTATCCGACAGAGAATAATCGTATGTTCTGATAATATTAGTTAAAAGGTAGAATTTAATGTACCTTCTTCTAATAAAATGTATCTTCTTCTGAATATATTCGATGATTTTAAAATACGATGTTCTGGTTTCCAGGCAGAACCCATAAACTTGAAAATAAAAATACACTGCTCAATATACAATTTAGGATTTTAAAAATGTACGTAACTAGTATAAATTTTTTAGCTGTGAGTCAACAAAAGAATATCCAGAAAATAAAAAACTTTAAAAATAAACAATCTTAAACAAAGTCATACTCTTTTAGATTAAACATTCTAAAATATTTTCTTCTTAATAATTTCTCTTTGCAGAATTCCTTGAATGCTCAAACAATTGTACGCCGTTTGATCCTTTCAGTATTACTATCACATTATGTGTTGTTGATTACTTAATTATTTTTATAATGTTTATTTTATAATTTGTATCAGGCCGAAAATGTTAACAACACATTTTTGTTGTATTTATGCGATTCGAAAGTGTTATTCATAGAAAAAGATCATCTTTGCCTGATGCAACAAATTTTTAAAATATAAATAAGGTTACACGATTCAATAAATATATTTAGATTGTGAAAATTAACATAAATACACCAAATATTTGACATGAAATTCATAAAGGTTTTATCATAAAATAGTTTATTACAAATATGTAGCTCTTTAGAAAAAAAAACTTTTGTGCAATCATTTTTTCTCATAGCTTGTGTCATTTGTTCAAAAATTTCAATTTTTCATTTTTAATGTTTTTTTACGAATAAACCAAAAATTACGTGTCCGATAAAAAAGTGACCCATAACAAATTCGAAGATCTTATTTAGTTGCATAATATTTGTAAATTCATCTTTTATCCTATCATGAATAGTTTTTCCATATCATGCGTTTTTTGGCTTAAAATTTTTATTTGTATTTGTTTTTTTGTATATTCAAAGTGCTATAACTCTGTTAATTTTTTTATTATCAAAAAAACACGTGAGGATAAATTGTAGAGTTTTGATAGTACTATGAATAACCGTAAATAGAACTTTTAATTCTTTAAAAAAGTGGTCTCAAAAGTATTCAAAAAGCTCTCAATTTTGAATTTTAATCAAAAATAGCTGGCTAATGAACTTGTACTTCTATTTGAGGCTGCTTTTGTTCTAGTCCTGTAATAAAAATCAATATATTATTTCTTACAGAATCAGGACGTGAACCACCAGAAATAAATTCGGAGCCAGAAGTCGCCAGTTTACGTGTGGGTCAAATGGTGAAAGGTTATGGCCACCTCTTCATGGTCCATCTTAATCGGGATGGTCAGCATGTCGTTCGGGAAGTGACTGCAGATGAGGAGAAGGTTTGCTGGCGAATTTTTCTGAGACAGAGTAACCTCCCCGATGACTATATCCAACATAAAGGTTCTAGCAATAAATAAATCTTAGCACTAACATATCTGAAATGTTGGATTTTCGAAGTAACTTAATTTTTATAAACAAATATCATATATAATCACATAAATATGATATTAGTAAATATAAGAGACATATTCTTAGACTGTAATTATTGTGACTTAATCCGATGACTTATAGAAAATTAGTCTTGACTTGAAAAGTTAATAGAGCCGACCAAAATATAGGGTGACAAAAATATTTCCAAAAACTGATGGGAAGCTAATGTAATTCGCCGTTAAATGAGCCTTGTTACAAGTACTTTGGCCTTGTGGGTCTTGAACTATGACTTGATAAACTCAAAAGTACACACTAGCGCCAATATAAGGACAGTTCGGGGGTTGCCTCGCAATGTTGCATTGTTAACACACCCAAACAATAAATTTTTTGATTCAACCAAATCGTTTTGTTGGCCGAATTTGATTGATTTGTGAAAATGTTTTTGTTAAATGAACAAAATTTTCTTTCGGTTGATCAAATTCGTTTGGTTCAATTAATCAAAGTTTTTTGTTTGAATCGTTTAGTTAGTTTTCGAAAATATTTAATTAGTTTAACAAAGTTTATGGTTAGATAAACTACAAGTTTTGATTATATCGACCAAACTCTTTCCTTAGACCAGCAAAAACACTTATTTCAATTAACTAAAATATTATCTTGGATCGAGCAAAACATTTTCTTAGATTAACCAAAAGTTTTACTTAGACCAACCAAGATATTTTCTTTGGTCAACCAAATTTTTTTTTCCATATAGTAACCATATTCTTGGGTTGGCTCAACAAAAATATTGTTCATTCAACCAAATCTTTTTCTGGGTGCACTTCCTGTGTGCTGATAAACTGCAAACTACAAGGGCCAGCAGCTCTAGGAAGCACTAAATCAGTCGATCTTAAATTCTTGCAACTTGTATAATATTCAGATTTTAAGGCAGTTTGTACATCTTGTTTATAAACCCGTCAAGATTTTTTAATGCCTGATCGCTTAAATGAACTGTTGCGTCCTAAATATCACTTTTGTAAACTCTCAAATCAAGCAATTCACTTTCATCTTTTTACACTAGGACCCCCACAATCGCGAGGATTTTTTTGCAGTTCATTTTTATGTCCCGAAATAATTTTAGTTTTCTCAGATTGAGAGTATTTCAAGTTAAAATTTTTATAATTCATTCTGTTGATGAACAAAGTGAGAAAAGACTGAAACTCCCGTACAATATATTTTGTTCAGTGGTACGTAGATGGCGGGTCAATCGCAAGCCTCCAGAAGGAAGATTAAGGGCGCTCAAGTCTAAATGTTAACCATGAGTGCGCAAGACTAGATTCCGTCGACTAGACCTAAAGTCGTACCAAGAAATTTGAATCTATCTTTCGTCAACGGCTTCGTGAAAATTGGTGCCCGCACCACGCCACGAGACCGTTCGTTAAGTTGAATGCGTGACCTGCAACAGACCTGCGCGAGTCTCTAACGCCTGCGTAGTAGGCATCCGTGAATCCGATCAGCTGCCACTCGCTTCCACTACTTCTGTACTTCTGTAAAGAAATGGAGACATTTCCTTTGTACACATTTCTTGTATCTACAGCAGACATACCTAGGGTGACCATCCGTCCCGGTTTTCCCGGACGTGTTACCAGTTTTTTACTGTCCGTCCCGGTGTCCCGG
>JAWWLR010000034.1:105427516-105439332 GCA_035041075.1 Acraspis erinacei | reverse complement strand
TTATATCTACACATATATATATATATATATATATATATATATATATATATATATATATATATATCGATTCAGGGTTTTAAACATGCGACTGTAGTACGTGAAATCTATTATGTTTACTTAAAAATTTTCACTTTTTAATTTAAAGTTCTACATTTTGATGTATGCACAGTAGCTCAAAAAATATTAATTTTAAACGTCCTTAAATTCAAATAATATTAAGTTCGTGATTTATTCTTTATTTAAGAGTAGCGAATATTAAGCTGCATATATAAAAAATATAAAAAAGACATTTTGAAGTTATTTCCGAATTTACTATTTATGAAGAGAAAATTATTTAATTAAGGCGCACGTACATAACTGTTTCACGATTTAAATTTAAAATGAGATATACTAAATGTATTTTTAAATAGCATTTAAAATTGTGCTTTTACCGCTTAATATTTTAATCCTTTAATGTAAGTTAAAAGTGTACAAGTCAAGTGATTAGTCCCTCATATCCTTTTAAGTCTTAGTGCAACAATAAAATATGAATGAAATTCATATTTTGCTATACAAAAATATCTTTGCGAGGTTCTGTAGTAATTTAAAATTAAAAGTTAAAGAACGATGCTTATGTTTAAAGATGCAATTTTTTCTCTGAGAAGTTTCCAAAAATTAGAAAAAACCCAGGAAAGAATAAACTCAGCTTTACAACTCTTTTAATGTCCACAGATTCAAAGTTTAATCATAAAATATTTCATAGATGGTGACATCAGTACAAACAAGTGAGTAAGCAAATTATTTTCGTTTGAGCTGAATCTTATCAATTCTAAGCATCTCCGAAGGACAAAGTTGACTCCTCGATTATAAAAGATAACGACTAGCAGAATATTCATCAGTTACATTGTTAATAAAATTTCAAATTAATACTATAATTAGTTGGTCCTCTACTTATAAAATATGAGGATTTTCTGTACTCTGATCTTATGCTTGGCCGTTATCCTGAATGATATTGGTAAATATAATAATAAAATATATCTATTATTTATGTAAATATTCTATTTTAGCTGAAGATATATCACAATTTTTTGTATTTAAAGAGTACAAAGAAATTGGTAACGTAGAAACCTGCGTAAAAATATAGATTGATAGAAGGCGTTTTTGTTTTAACACTTAGGAGCGCAACATGAAGTTTTTGTGGCAAAGTAAACAAGCTAGGATACGGTACTGACTATTCGAGTGCATAGCCCATCAAAGCATGCTCTGGGGGCGGGGGTCAGTAAAGCCTGAATGCAGCACAATATTGGACCGCACAGAATCAAAAACAAATAAATTTAGAAAATGCGGGTGTATATAACAACAAATTCAGTTGTATTTTTCATCTTAACTCGAAATAATTCTGATAATTCTTTAAATGTTTGGCGGAGTCTAAGCAGCCGGTGTAATCGAAAAATGGTCTCACGCTTTATAATGTCTAAAAACTTAATTTTCAAGGTCCAAATTGCTAAAAGTTACGTTTTTAAAAAGGAAAATGATCTTCTAACATTTCTATAATGAAAACTCGGGAAGTGAAAACAAATATTTTCAGTGTGAATAAGTACTTCTTTAAATACAACCGAATATTTCTATTACATACGAGCATTTTTATAATTACGATAAAACAATTATCGCTTTTAGTATTCGATAAAGTACACGAGCGTAAAATCGGTGGAGTTTAGTTATTCCAGGCCACGCACATTCTCGAAGAAAATATTCTAGAAGCAAAAACATAAAAAATTCTTAAAGGTAGGTTGGGTGTCAGACAAAAATGCTCTATCCGTATACTGAAAGCGTGATCAATTGGGCAACGGCCCGCCTTGTGCCCGAACTTGCCTCAGGATGTTGGTTAAAGTTGTTTGTAGAAAGGATGGATCAGCCGTATAATGAAAAGTCAAGTGGTTACAGATGCGGCCTTTTTATTCATAGATAAATGAATGCAACATTTAATAATATTGGCTGTTTTTTATATCTTTTATATTTCGATGAAATAAGATTTCTAACGTCGCTCCACTGGAAATCGAAACACAGAACTTCTGATTTCCTTTCGGGTGCTTTCCCAATTAAGCTATTAGAGCGGTTGAAAGGAAAATCGTTTTCAAGGAATATAAGCTATCTCAAGCCAGGTGTTACATTTATGATAGGAGTAAATTAACGGAATCTGTATTATAAACAGAGTAGTTAAAATCGATCCGCATCGATGTGTCATGAAGCAAAACATAAGGGATAGATCCAACGCATTCTCGGTAAATGAGGAAGTTCAGGTCCCCTCACGCACGAGAGTTTTCCGGATTTGGCCAAACATAAAAAACAAGTCAGGTAGAACCAGACCTGATTTTCATGGCAACGCGGGAGTATTTGATGCGGTTAGGATGAAAAACCGGAATCATCTTTTATTAAAGAAAAGAAAATAATACGGATAAAATATAGAGATAAGTCTCGACTTATCCTCCTGTCGAAAACTAGAGCGACAGCTGCGCTATTCCAGACAAACCCCAATTTGCGGAAACCGACCTACTGTGTGTCCGAATTGGCCGCTGTTAGAGAAAGATACGTAGTATAATACGCTAGATGTTAGAAAACTGGCCCCAGGAAGATCTAATTCATTCTTCTCACTTGGAGTCGAAACTTAGCATGCAGGAATAGTATATTGTGTCACGAGACAGCAATGTCTCCTTTCACAACTACCGACTCCCGTGGCTTTAGGAATATTCGATTCGCACGCGCGCGAAGGGCTCGTGCCGTTATGTACTAAAACCAGCGGACGAGACAGTCAAAGGGTTGCTTGTCAAGTGATACACGATATTTTTTGCAACATTTAATTTTCTATTAGGATGTATACTCTTCAAAAATTCAATTTGCTTTAAAAGTTTCCATGCGCTAAAGGTTCTATACGATAAAGAATTATAGGCATTTACGGAATCAAGCCCCTCAATCATAACCTTATTTACACTGTGTTTCTTGTTTCAGCATTAAGTTCGCAGTCCAAGCGTTTCCTAGATGAAGGCACTAATCCTGGTTTCCATCACTGTGGACCTTCTTCTTCTTCTCCTGGCAGACTTTCCCCAAACACGACTCTTTCTCTTGCCAAGCCTAATTTTTCTTCCAGTTCTCAACCACCTGCCGAACCAACTGTTCGTTCCAGGTCCAGGTCTCCTACTCTCAGGAAAACTTTTGCTAACGTGCTTGGCTTTGGATTTGAAGATCTTGAATTTATTCGACTTACTCCCCACAACAATCCGAATCGGATATTCGAACTCCGAACATTCGTTTTTCCTCCAGAAAAACCAATTAACTTGAATGAAAAAAAATGTTTCCTGAAACCCATGCCAACCGGAGAACAAATTGTATTATCAACGTCCAATGGTGACGCCTGCGCAATATTGTATAAGAAAGCATGCAAACATACAATTCTTCGCGCAATAAGTACACCTGTTTCTGGGCGGCCAAAAAGGGTGAAAATGAACATGAGCAGCGGTGCGATTGAGGTAATGACAGCAGAAGAAATAGCGGAATGTCCAGTATCAACCCAAGAACTAGTCGCAAAGAGTTATGCAGTATTACGTGAGTGCACCACAATTCTTCACCACGTTAATAAATTAGAAAAAAACGCTTGGGATAGTTAGAACTGTACTTTGCAATCGGTCTTTATGTTTACCCTGCGTTTATGTGCAGAGGTTTGAAAATTAATATTCAACAATAACTTTTTATATTTACGATTTCCCATTTCTACATTTGACACATTTTTTAAAAAGAATCTATAAAATACATTAAAGATCACAAACTTCATACCATTTGATATTGTGACATTTAAAAGAAGTGCCATTTCAACCTTTGTATCGCTAGTTCACTTGCTACATTTTTTAATTATGAAACAATTTTGTTTAAAATGTGTAAATATAAAATCTTTTAGATTTTAAATTTTTTGCAGATTGGACGACTTAAATATTTTTGTTGCATTTTCACTTCAATTCTGTTTAATTTTCGTTTATTAATAATTTTTTTTAAATTCAAAAAATCCAGAAACTCAACCTGACCAATTTGATAAGATAGTTTTAATTAATAAATGGCTATCATTTGTAGAAGAATACAATTTCAGTACAAATTGGTTTGTAAGGTGCACTTACGTACCTAGATACATTTTTTGCTTTTATTTATTATCTTTATACAAGTTTTTATGAACCGAGAAGTTCGTTATGATTTGTGTGTAAAATTTTCATAATAACCTATAAATGTTATCTGCTACCCTTTGCTTTAACTTTAAAATTGAAAATAACAGATTTTTACTGTGGCGAGGAAACTCACCTAACACGAATTCCATTCTTCTTACTAATCCAATAAAAATTATTGAATATTATTGAGGCATAACTCATTTTTAAGACACATTGCTTACAAATCTACTGTTTCTATTTTTTTTAATAAGTAAATAATATTTAAATATATTTATTTGTTTAAAAATTTGTTGTTTAAGCCATTGAATAAGATGAAATTATGGGCGTTTACATAATTGGGCTTCACAATTAAAACCTCATTTATAGTTCATCATGTTCCGACATAAGTGGGTGCAGGAACATAAAACTAAAACGTAATCCTGTATTTATTTTTTCAGGATTAACTTCACAGTTCAAGGATTTTCCTGGTGGTGAACCGAATCCTGGTGTTCATAGCTGTGGGCCTTCTTCTTCTTCCGCTGAAAGGTCCAAATCTCCTGCTTTAAGGCAAATTTTTCCAAACGTGCTTGGATATAGATTTGATGATCTTCCATTTATTCGACTTATTCCTCACAACAATCCGAACCGGATGTTCGAACTCCGAATATACGCTTTTCCTCCAGATAAACCAATTGTATTAAAAACAAATAATGGTGTCCTCAAACCCGTGCCAACTGGAGATCAAATTGTATTATCAACATCCAATGGCGACGTGTGTGCAATATTAATAAAATCAGCAAGCAGAGTCACGAATCTTCGTCCAATATTTACCTCTCGTTTGGGGATCTCAGAACGAGCGAAGATAAACATGAGTAGCGGTGCGGTGGAGGGATTGACCAAAGAAGAAATCGCAGAGTGTCCAGGAACCACCGGGGAACGAATCACCAAGAGTTATAGAATTATTTACTCATATTATTAATTATATAAATTTTTTACTATTTAATTTTTAGTATCCGCGTTTATACATAGACCTTTTAAAATTTATATCCAAAGTTCATTTTTCACGTTAACAACTACATTTGTTTATATTTCAAAAATATTCCTAAAAATTATACCAAGTTAATTTAAATATAAAAAAGGACATAACTGGATATGGTTCCTTTTAATATAAGAGTGATTTGGACCTTTTTTATGTTTAGTTTTGAGTTATATTATAGTCTGGGCCCCCAAACGAGAACAACGCGTAGATTAATTCTGGCCTAATGAAGCAGTAGAATATTCATCAGCTAAAGTGTTAATAATATTTTAAATAAATAAATTAACCAGTTTGTCCTCTACTAGGATAAGATGAGGATTGTCTATTCTCAGCTCTTTTTCCATGTCTTTGATCCTAAATTTTATTGATAAATATAGTAATATAATAAAGTCGTATCTATATTTTAGGTAAATATGTATTTTCTGCATGAATTTGAATAAGATATAAATAGAACTCAAACAATTCCGATAATAAATCATTTAAAACTAAAACAAATTATTGGCGAAGTATTGTATTATTAAATCTTTTCTATACTTAAGCACTTAAAAATTACTATCACTGTAAGTGAATTTATTCCTTTGGAAATAAAAAATCTAAGTTTTTTTAATTACTTTTTTAAGAATTTGAAATCATTAAGATGTTTAGAGACAACAATTTTTGTAGTTTTGAATCATACTTTGCGCAATTAGCTGTTCATTTTAAAAGAAAAATTTTAACTTAAAACATGCATTGTACGTTTTAAAAATTCGTATCCTTAAGCTCATGAGGTTTCGAGCAAATTTTTTAACAAGAAACATTTTTACTGAAGAATTTTTTTAAATAGGTAGTTTACTTTTCCTTTTAGAATATGCTTTTAATCAAAATCAGCATTTAAAATAAATTATCTTTATAAAACGAATAAGGTTTCATTTTGGCCGCCCCGCTGGGCGAAACTCAAGAGTGAAAAACGTAAGTCTTGAGTTTCTGACTAAGATTTGCGATGGGTTTTAAAACCAAGACGGCGTGGACTTTTCTGGAGACAAGAATTTCAAATCATGAGAAATAAAAATAATTTTATCTAAATAAAGGAAGAATTGGGTGAATTCCGAAGACTTGAAGTATAAAAAAATGGTTTCCAAAAACATGAGCTCGTTTGTGATACTGCGAAAGCCTCAGAAGCTACGACTTTTTTGTCTAAAGAAAAAGATGTATACTTTAATTTTTTATAGAAATGTATACTTTTACTAAATGCGTTTATGGATCTTTGCATCTCTAATCCTGGTGGCACTAATCCTGGTTTTCATCGCTTTAGACGTTCTTCTTCTTCTCTTGTCAGACAGTGTCGTGGCAAGCCTCCTTCTTTTGCCAGATCCCATTATTCTTCCAGGCTTCCACCATCTTCAGAGCTACCTCTTCGTGACAGGTCCAGTTCTCCTACTTTCGGGCAAACATTTTCAAGCAGACTTGGATTAAGACTTGAAGATGTTGCAATAATTCGACTTATTCAACTATAACCATCCGGTTCGGATATTGGAATTTCGAAGATATGTTTTTCCTCCAGATAAAACAATTGGATTGAGACAAAAATCTTGGCTTTAATCCGATGCCATCCGGGGAACAAATAATATTATCAACGTCCAATGGCGACGTCTCGTGCAATATACAAATCTGTTTTTCGGCTGCAAGACGGCAAAAATAAATATGAATATCAATGCGGTTGAATATTTATTCACAGAATAACTCGCGGAATGTCCAGTATCACAAGTTTTAAGGACATATACAATTAAGATTCTAGAAGCACTTGTTAATATTGAATTTTCAAACATTTCACAATTGTTTTTAAAAAAATCTCTTAAATTACTTTAAATATCACAAATTTCATATCACTGAATATTTTACTAACATTTATAATAAGTTTCAGTTCGACTTGTTTTATGTTGAATTCATTTATTAACTCTTTCACTTATAAAATGATGCAGTTTACAATGCGGAATTTTAAATTCTTTTGGTTAATTTTTCTAGGGCTGAATTCGTTAAAACCATTGTCTTATAACACATTTTTCACAAAAATTCAACAATTTTTTTAAAAATTGGAATAAAGCGTTAGTAATGAAAATTAAATTTAAAAAAGCTATTAATAAATATTATTAGTATAAGTCTCAAACTTTTACATAAAAAAGAATGTATTTCATATTTCAGCCTAAAATATTCCATGTGTACGTCATTCAATTTTTAATCTTTTAATTGAAAAAAAAGATATTATAATTATTAGCAATATTCGGTTGTTTGTTAAAAATGGGCAATATAAAATTAAACATTCAAAATTAGCCAAGATTAAACTGAGTTGAATGAAAGAGAAAGCCCTACAATTTTCACATTTTATAGTGTTAAATTTACATTTTTAACGTTCCGATTTTAAACGTTTCACTTAATAAATTGCAATTTTCAATTTAAACTTCTACATTTTCCTGTATACACAGCAGCTCAACAATCGCTAATTTGAAACGTCCTTAAATCAAGCTAATATTAAGTTATTGATTTATTCGTAATTTAAGAGTACTGAACATTTTCTGTATTGTGTTGAACTCTACTATATGAAATGTATGATTTGACAATTAAAAATTGGATTTTTACAGCTTAATATTTTAATCATGCAATATAAGCATATTTCTTAAAATATATTTATTTCATTTAATATTTCTCAAAAGCATAATTTCTGATTTAAAAAAATTTTAGTACCTTACAAAACAAAAAAAAAATACAAAAAATGGAATTCTATGAACTTAAATAACAAATTTGTAAATTGTGGTAGTAACTGGCTTGAAAAATTCCGTTTTTTACACTAAATAATGTATCAAGAGGAAGCCAAGAAGAAATGGTACGTATCGGAAACATAGTTGTATTCGAATAATTGTGGGACTATAATTAGGATTCCCATTACATTAAATTTATAAAATTATTGACTCTTCTTCAGAATCTAATTATTCCCAATATTGTCGAAGATAATATTTTTATCGAAGCCTGAAAATTGACTAAGTTTACTTAGTTAAAGAAACCTTTTTTTAAATAATTTTTTTACTCAACCGAATATATCTCCAAGAAAAAAAAAGAAAAAGAATTAATAGGAAAAAGATGCTATTGAAACAAAAAGCTATTTCTTTAAAACAAAGACAATTCTTTGGCCCAACAAAAATCTCTTTGCATCGTGAAACCTATTACATGTTTATGTGTAAAAGTCAAGTGATTAGTCCCTCACATCCTGTTAAGTCCCTTACATCCTTTTAATTCTGTGCGAGTTTCAATAGTAATTAAGAATTGGAAGTTAGCAAACATAGATGGTGAAATCAGTTCAAAGAAGTGTATAACTGAATTATCTTCGCTTAAACTGACTCTTATCAATTGTAAACATGCTCAGAAGGACAAAGTTGACGCATTGAATCTAAACGATAACGAGTATTTTATAGAGTGTGTAACCTGATAAGGCCGTGGAATATTCATCAGCTACATTGTATATAAAATTTTTAATTAATCCGTTCATCAGCTTTTCCTCTACTTAGAAAATATGAAGATTGTATGTACTCTGCTCTTATGCTTGGCAGTTATCCTGAATTATATTGGTGAATATGATAATAAAATATATCTATTATTTAGGTAAATATTGTATTTAATTTAAAGGAATATCATAATTTTTTACGAAACTTAGGACCACAGTGTGTAGTTTTTGACCATGGAATAACAGTATGACGCAATACTGTTGATTGTGGCAAAGTAAACAAGTTCAGATTCGGCACTGTTTATTCGAGTGTATAGGCCGTCAAAGAACGCTCCGGGGGGCGGAGGTCAGTAAAGCAGGAAGGTAGAACAATGTTGCAGCGCACATAATATAACAAAAATTAGAAATGCCTGGTGTATATCAAAACAAATTCAGTTGCATTTTTTTATTTTAACTCGAAATAATTCTGCCAATTCTTTAAATTGATGGTAGAGTCTAAGCAGCCAGTGCAATCAAAGAATGGTCCTACGCGTTATCTTAACGTCTAAAAACATCATTTTTGCGGTCATTACTGATAAAAGTTATGTTTTTAAGAGTTTAGTTTTTCTAAGCCACGCCCATTCTCAAAGAAAATATTCTAAGCTAAAGTAGGGAAATGCCTTCAATTTTTGTTGGGTATCAGGCACAAATGCACTAACCGGATACTGAAAGACTGATCAACTGGGCATGGGCCCAGCTTGTTCCCGAGCTGGCATCAGCATTTTGGTTAAAGTTGTTTTTAGAGAGGATGGATCAGCCGTATAAGAAAAATTCAAGGTGATGAAGATACTGCCATCTTGTTCATATCTAAATGAATGCAACAAGTGATAAGATTGGGTTCTTTTCTTATATCTTTTATTTAACTCTGAAACAAGATTTCTCACGTCGCTCTACTGGAAATCGAACCACAGAACTTCTGATTGCTGTCGGGTGCTTCCCCAATTAAGCTATTGGAGATGTTGAGAGAAAAATCCTTTTTCAGAAATATACGCAATCTAAAACAACAGAGTAGTTACTATCGATCAGTATATATTTTTAAGTAAGGAAAATATGTGAGGGTAGGTCCAATGAATTATCGGTAAATGAGGAAGCTTTCGTCCTCTCTGACACGAGAGTTGTCCGCATTTGGCAAAACATAAAACAACAAATCGGGTTAACCAGACCTTATTCGCATCCCAAAGCGGGAGTATTTGAAGAGATTGGCTTTTAGTGCAGTTAGTGCCGTAGCGTCAAGAGCACTGTTAGGAATTGTGTCAACTTCCTCCCGCACAAGGATTACTGGTGCAGACGAAGGTATAGCTTCAGGGCTCCTAAGTTTATTCCCAAAACCGACGGAAAATCATTCGCAGTTGTCCCTGGCTCTGGAGACACCCAAGAGATAGAAACGGAAATACGAGAACTAGATACTAGATACGAGAACTAACGGTAGTATTTATAATAATGAATATTAATATTATTAATTATTATAATAAAATAAAATTAAGCAAATAATGCCTTAAACATTTTTTTTTGCGTCACATTTTTTTGCATCAAGATTCGAATGTTGTAACATCGAAATATATTGATATTAGAGAAGATTTAATGCAAACTGACAACTGAGAATACAAAGTGGATTTCTTCTAGAGTTTTCATTTATTTTTATTAACGCTTCATAAATTTTCCCTATTTTATAACGAATTCATTTTACTGTATCTGTTCGAATTGATCAACGTGTATCAGATAGCGGTTTTGCTGCAAATCTCCAAAGACACTTACAAAAAAATTCCATCTCTCAGTTGACACCGAAACGAATTTATATACTTGTTGCATAATTCCGACAGTCAGCAGCTTCAATACCACAGGTTGCAGAATTGTTCATACCAAGATTCAAACGGGAGGAGAGCAAGGAACATAATATAATATGAGGTTAACGTCGAGTATTCTCTTCTGTATACTTTCTTGTTTACCATTGATGTTGTTTCCTATTTAAACAGATTATATTTATTTCAACGCATGGTGCAGCAAATATCAATCGTTCTAACCGAATTTTTTCAGGTGTATAATCAAGAATAAATCAGATGTATTTTTCTGGTTTCATCAATTTCATAGTGCATGACACTGTTTCATCCGCAATTAATGTTATTCTTTTCTTCCAGTGATATTTTCTGAATACGCTTTCGTTGTTTTTCTATATTTGCTCGCAAGTTAGAGCGCGCCTAGGGTTCGCGCTCGATCATATATTTACCTCGCGCTAAGCGATCGGTCTTTGTATATTCGCCACAACTCATAACATCTGGCAGGAATTTCACCGCAAAGGTGCAAGAGTTCGCTTGTGAAATGCGTATCCATTATCATATACCTTAAAAGTAAAAGCTGTGGACCATCCGTTAGAATATTTTTGAGAGCATATGGATACTATCGCAGTATCTCAAGCTACGAGAAGTCTAACATCGTGAAATTTCAGAGTGGTGTCTTTCCGGGCAAGACGATGATTCACTCATGTATTTTAGGTTGATGGTCATAAGATCTACGCTACAAATAAATAGCAACTGCATGTAGCTCTAGGGATTGTCGAGAAATGCATGCAAGAGATTTGAATGAAACTTGAGTCGAAAAATTCGCCAAAGTTTATTTAAGGCGCGGAAAACTGAATGGCATTCGCGCTCACGCTCAGCTCGTCGAAAGAAGTGCTGTACGATACCTTAGTGCTGGAGGCATCACTTTTTATGGGTTCACGAAAGGTTACGTAAATGAACTAAAGTATGTGACTTAAGTCTTCTGTTCAACGACACTACATCTCACGTCGTCAAGGTGGTTGTGGCATACTGCGTCTTGAATGTCTACACAACGAGATTATTTTCCGTAGCACCGGAGGAAAATGGCTCCTCGACAGAGATCCCATGGCATCTTCACAGAATTCTAGAGGGTTTGTGGGTGTCATATAAGCTAACGTTCGCTTTCCTTAAAATATCCCGATTGAATTCGTGCACGGATGGTTTCATTTTGGCATTCTAAGACGGTGTCAAGTTGATCTAGGACATTCTCAATTACAGCTGCAGAGCATATCAAGCACAACCTGAGCATCAAGAACACAGACTGCTTAGTGTAGCTTTACTAACTTCTA
>JAWWLR010000034.1:105393953-105413693 GCA_035041075.1 Acraspis erinacei | reverse complement strand
TTTTATTCGATGATCTTGAGCGCTTAGCGCCGCATAGCGCCAAAACTGTCCATTTTTTTGGATTTTTTTTACGGATATTTCATCCGGCACTTATAACCTTAAAAATTACAAACTTATAGCTCAATCCACCGGAAGCCATTTTCCCATACATTTAGTGCGGGGTCCTTTAGACCGAGAACCAAAAGAAACCACAAAAATATTATGTATTATATAATATTATATTATATAATATTATAAATTATTTTAATATTTTCCAAATATTTTACTTATATTTAAATACAAGAGATAATATGAATAAGTTTAAAAAAATATAGAATGAAAAATAACTATGAAACTATGAGTTTTCTAAAAGGATTAATTCTTCTGAAGAATCTAATTATTAAGAATATTCTAGAAGATAATATATGTATCCAAGCTTGAAAATGAACTATTATTACTTCGTTAAAAAATATTTTTTAAATATGATTTCTTTTATTCAACCAAATATATCTTCACAAAGAAAAAATAATTTAAAATGGGAGAAAATGCTATTTAATCGAAAAAACATTTCTTTAAAAGAAAGACATTTATTTGGCTGAAAGGAAGTTAGAAAAGAGTTTTTTAGAAGAGAGTCTTTAAAGTTTTTTAGAAGAGAGTCTTTAAAGATAATGTGCTTTTCTCTGAGTACTTTCTATAACATTCGATCAAATCGATGAGAAGGAAAAACTCATCTCTACAACTTTATGAATTTCCGAAGCTATGAGGCTTTCAACATAAAATATTACATAGACGGTGACATAAGTTTCAATGTAATATGGAACCACACTATTTTCGTTTAAACCGGCTCTTATCAGATGTAAATATCTCAGAAGGACAAAGTTGACGTATGCAGTCTAAAAGATAACGACTATGGTATAGATTGTGTAACCTAATTAAGCAATAGAATATTCATCAGCTACATTCTTAAAAAAATTTCGGATTAGTACATTAATCAGTTGGCCCTCTACTTAGACATGATGATGATGATCCGTACTCTGCTCTTATGCTTGGCCGTTATCCTCAATCATATTGGTAAATATAATAATAAAATATATCTATTATTTAGGTAAATGCCCTTTTAAAGCAATAGGAAAATCAGAATTTTTTTATGATTCAAAGAGCATGGAGGTCATGTACCAACTGGCATAAAAACTGGCATTTTTTGCATGCGTGTAAAATAGGGTGGTTCAAAAAATGATTTTAGAGTTTCATTCATGAATAAGACCTTTTATTTTTATGAGACCCGGAACAAACCGTCACAATACTCTAGGAGCCAGAGGTAGACCTGTATGCCATCATAGGCTCTGTCGATTTCGATGTTTGATCTTATGTAGAATTTTTCGCTGATTCCGAAAATCGAGGGTGTTCCTTCGAGAAATATTTCAATATTGAGATAATCGCATAAGAATGTTTTATTATTAATCAAGTGGACCGCTTACAAAACTTACTCTTTGACTGAGCACTATAACTTTCATATGAAACTCGTCATTCAGATCTGTTTATTTACAAAGTTAATGCAAATACTTAAGTATATTTCCGACACTTGTGAACATACTTTTTATAACTAAAGGACAAAGAATCGAAAGCAGTAGTTTGGTGATTGGGAATCACCATCATCTCTTTTGTTAAAGCTCCTTTGGCTTTAACGAACACATTCTCATCACGTATCTCGTACGTCGCACTCGATTCCGTCCCTTAAATTGTATACCATTTCCATAAATGTATATTATTACAAGGCAAAATATGAATTTGGATTAAAACAGACGCAGTTTAATTGTATCGTTTAAAGCAACGCGCATTCTAATCTTGTAGAGCATTCCAACACTTTTGAATTTTAAAAAAGATTGGTCTCAAAAATATCCAAAAATGCGCTAAGTTTCTGAATTCTTATCGAAAATGGCTGGCTAACAAACTTGACTTTTAGTTTAGGACACTAAAAGAGTGTACTTTAGGCCAATCTGATAGATTATTTTTTTTTAAATTATCGTGAACACAGATACGTACATACGTACATACATATCGAGAGATAAATAAACATACAAAACAAGGGTTCTCAGAACATGGAAATTTGACAAAAACTGGGTGGGTCAAATTTTACAGAAATCTAATAATATCTCTGATGAGAATGTAAAAATGTATTAATCTGTCACGATACATTTTTGTGTAGTTCTATTTATGGTTTAAATCATAAAAGATAGAATTAAAAACATTCAAATACTAAATTTTTTGAAACCCCACGAAAACCCCACGAAAACTGCGCATTGTATCAAAAAGTGATTCATATTTTGTTTGCCTACAAAATTTGAATTTTTGATTTTTCAAGAAAATTCAAAAAGTTTTTATGATAAACTTGTAGACTATTCAAAAAGCCACACTTTTCTTCTTTTCAGTTTTTTTCATATCATGCGTTATTTGCCTTAAAATGTTTATTTTTGTGGGTTTTTTTGGAATTTTGTAAATGCTATATCTCTAGCAATTTTTATTTTTATTAAAAACGTCATTAGGATAAATTGTTCGACTCTTTGAATAATAGGAATATCCGTAAAGAGAATTATTGAATTTTGAAAAAAAGTGGTCTAAAAAATTTTCAAAATGCTCTAACTTTTCAAAATTTCGTCAAAAAAGCTGGCTAACGAACTAGGCCTTTATTTTCATATCCTTATAAAGTGTGCCAAAGAACAATCCAGTCGAATAATTCCTTAAAATGTTACCGTGTTTACAGACTACGACGACAACAACGACAACAACAACAAGGACGTCTGATAGACACCGACGTAAACCCTATTTTTTCTGACTCAGGGGGTCTCAAAATATCGACATTTGATGGAATCCGGGAAAGTCGTTTTTCACATAAAACCAATACCTTCTCATTAGGATGAGAATGTAACAAATGATAAGTGAAGGCTTGTAGTACTGAAGTAGGTAACCAACGAAATCGGTTAACTTCAACTGGCTCGGCTGTATTTCGACTGGAAAAGTGCAATTTTAAGTTAGAACAAAATATTAAAACTTATTTCATAGAAATTAAGTTGCTTAGTTCGATGCAAAATTAGTCTGATCAGAGAAAGTGAACCAATCTTTAGTAAATCGTTCAAGAATTTGCCGCTAAAAATTACTTGGGTTTTGCAAATCGTCTTTGGATAGCGATTATAAATCTACTTTTTAATGAAAAAAAATTAATGAAAACTTTCTGCAAGATATAGGGATTCTGAGTAAGAATAAAAAAAAAACTTTAAGACAAAAAATTATTCTGCTTTGTGAAATTGTACAAAGACAATTTTGTATTCAAAATTTAATTGTAAAAATGTGGGGACAGGCAGATAAGGTTAAACAATTTAAAAAAAGGAGAACCTGAGAGACAAGTACAGTCAGAGTAGTTCTCAATTGCCAATTCTTTTATCACCATATTAGAAGTCAGTATATGAACACAAATTTCAAAGTATGTGTCAATTGTTTGCAATGTGTTTATCCAACTTCAGATAAGTAATATCTCTGGATGTTATCATTTCTACTTAATGAACATCACTTTTAGTACTTGTTTCTACCATCGTATTTCATTCTTTTTAATCTCAAGAATTTATTACAATAAATATAAATAATTGCAATAATAATAATAATTTGAAAATTGTAACAGAACGTAGCTAAATTTGTGGGCCCCTGCCTTGACTTGAATGGTTTGTCTACGACTCCACGCTTGACTCTTATCAAATGCAAATATCGCATAACAAATTTGACGCCTTGCATGTGGCAAATAGCGACTGCAATACACATTGTATAAGACACAGAAGCATTTGAATATCTATTAGTTAAATTATTACATTACATTGTTATATTGAAAATATGAAGATTTTCTGTACTCTGCTGTTATACTTAAGGAGAGGGAAATTTTCAAGTGCGGAGTAATTAATTTGGAGCTCTAAATCACCTTTACATTTTTTCGAGTGGTTCTCCCACTTTTAAAACGTTTTTGATTACTAGGAGTAGGTGTCTACGACTTAGGGGTAGTTTTTGGGAAAGTAATATATGTCATCGAGGAGGAAAAAAAGAGCACAAAAATCTCCCCTAATCGTTCATCTCATTATAATAATTTTTAGCCGCCACCCTTTTCTCGGAAGTTCAGAGAGCAAAAAAGTTTGCTTTTAGAATAAAATTACCAAAAAAAAGCAAACAAAATGGCGTATTCCGTTCTTCAATATGCCTTTGTGGCGGCGCTGAGTGGGCGGACCTATTGTGCTGCCCTAATGCGTAATCTACTAATAACTTATTAAAAGAGTGTCTCAAAGCGTCTAGGATAGAAAGCCTAGCTATTTCAACAGTGTAATGAAAATTCTTTTCATAAGGCGGGGGGCGGTGGGTGTAATTAGTTCCAACTGAAAGCCATAATTGGTTGGTATGTTATGCTTAGAAGGTTACCAACCTTTAGCACAGAGAATTTTTGAATTTTGAAAAACCTAAGGACGACCGCCTTCTGAATCTTCCCCGCAAGTATTTTCGCGTATTGTTCATAAGCAGGGATGCTTTTCAGGCGATTGACTAGTGAAAGCTAGGCACCTCCAAGAGCGCCGATGAAAAGGACGATTAACTTAACATAATATTCTGGGTACAATCGTCGCAACTCCCTTTCAAGGTCTCTATACCTCTCTTTCTTTTCATTCTCCTTGGCTATGATTTTTTTGTCAGCTGGTGCCCAAAATTCGATAACGAACATGGTCCGCTTCTCGAAGTCAAGGAGGACAATGCCAAGCCTAGAGTGTGCAACAGAAACAATTTTCGAGAATATAAAGTTCCAGTATATGCGGCACTTCTCATTCTCAACAATTGACTCTATTTCCGTAGGGGCGTTTAGCGGAGTGATATTAAGGTTAATACCGTAAGAGTGGCAGAGATAGTAATAAAGAACTCTTTGTGTCGCATTGTGCCTTTGGATGTAGGTCGTTCCCGCATGAGTTAGGCAACTAGATAGTATTTGTTCTAGATGCTCGGGGTCTGCACGGCATGCTCGGAAGTTATCATCTGGAATGTCCTGCCTCAAATTTTGGCGAAAGTATGCTAAGTGGAAATGGCACGGTTATGGTATGCCAAATTAAAACAATTTGGGCCCGAAATCAATCGGAGTAATTTGAGGAAAGCAAACTATGGCTCTTATGAAATCGACCGACCCTCCACAATTTATTTACTTATGTATTTATAATATGAAGCCTTACAGTCTGCGACCTTTTACAAGGCTACATTTACAAAAGAATAGTTTTATTCCAAGCGCATGCTGTATCCATCCAATCGGCCTTATATCCCTAATACATATTCTTTTGCTTTTCGCACGGCCATCACAACACTCTTAGAATGCTTCTAATGAGTTCTCTAAACTCGGCAAACATAATTGGGGCAACGAACACCTCTGCCATCCCTGTATTCTCGCACTTATTCGGCCTCATCAAATGGTCTAACATCGACCCGGAAAGGTTAAACAGAGTCGTCGCAGTGGAAATGACGAAGCGTCGAATGCATCACTGTAGTTTGGAAATTAAAAGGGTAGTGCTACCAAGAACTAGTGGGGTTATAGGGGTTTTAGCTGTCGAAAACCTGTGATTGTCAATTGCTATACAGTTGACGGACTATTTTCATTGCTAGCAAGATATTCCGCTTTACAAAACTATCTGTACTACACGCCCTCGAATTTGTACTGAGAGGAGGCCTTAAATATCAGTGTAGAAACCAAAGAGGAAATAGAAACGCAATATGGGCAGAAAGATGCCTACGGCGAGCACCCTAACACATTTAAGTGGATAGTGATGCATCCAATATTTGGCTGAGAAAGGGCGTCCTGTACCCAGAAGCTGAAGGAATCGTGGTTGCGATTTAAGACACAAGGTATCGTTTCCCTTTGACTTGGGGTACGAAACGCCTTTTGCTCTCAATGTTTTTCATAGTTTTGCAGCAGGAGGAAATAATTAATTAGTTTAGAAATCGTCATTTACCAAAATACAACCGTTTTGATGCTTAAAAAGAAAATTTGAATCCTGTATTTCTTGTTTCAGAATTAAGTTCACAGTCTAAGCGTTTGCCCGATGATGGCCCTAATCAACAATTTGCCAGGTCTCCAACAACTGTTGAAACACCTAATCGTGCCAGACCACGGTCTCTTACTCTCAGGGAAATTTTTCCCAGCTTATTTGGATACAGATTTGAAGATCTTGAATTTATTCGACTGATTCCCCACAGCAATCCTAAAAGGAGATTCGAACTCAGAAGATATGTTTTTCCTCCAGATAAACCAATTCGATTGAAGACAAGAAAACGTGCCCAAAATCTCATGCCAACCGGAGAACAAATTGTATTATCAGCGTCAAATGGCGACGTCTGCGCAATATTAGATAAAACAGGATGCAAACGCACTACTCTTCATGCCATATTTACACGCACTTTAAGGCTATTAGTACGGGCGAAAATAAACATGAATAGCGGCGAGGTTGCGGAAATGACCGCAGAAGAGATAGCGGATTGTCCAGTAACCACACAGGAACTAATCGCAAAGACTTATGGAGTATTACGTATGTATTGAAGCATAACTTTCTACATTTACAATTACATTGTTCTACATTTCACGAAAATTTTCAAAAGAATGCATCAAATTACTTGAAATATCACAAATTGTATATCCCTTGATATTTTGCCATTTGGAATAAGTTTGAATTCAACTTCTGCACGTTAAGCTTACTTGTGCAATTTTTCGATTATGGAACAATTTAGTTAACAATTCGTGATTCTCAAATCTTTAAGATACTACATTTTCTATTTTTAAACGTACACTTTCAATTAAAAAAATTTTCAGTTGCAGTTTGGACGACTTAAAGTATAATTTTTGTTGTGAATTGCAATTGAATTTTATTTCACTTTGGCCTGATACTAATTTTTGTTAATTAAAAAAATCATGAATCTCAATTTGAGCTATCTGTTGAGATATTTTTAATCAATAAACGGCTATTAATTCTTGAAACCTATTAATGTTTACTCCTGCTTGTTTCCTCGACTTTCAATTTGAAACTGAAGGATTTTTAATGTGGTGGGAAACCGACCTAAAATTATGTTATCCGTCAGGTTTAATGGAACAGAAATTTATTTTCTGGTTAGAAACTTTAAAACTTACGCAGAATATGATTTAATAATGTTTCAATAGTGTAAAATTGTATTTCTTGTTTCAGGATTAGATTCACAGTCCAAGAGTTTGCCTGATGCTGACCCTAATCCTGGTGTTCATCAATTTGGACTTTCTTCTTCGTCTTCAGGCAGACATTCTCCAGACACGACTCTTTCTCTCGTCACCCCGCATGATCCTGCCAGGTCTTCACCACCTGCCTCACCACCTTTCCGTGACAGGTCGAGCTCTCCTGCTCTCAGGCAAACTTTTTCTACCGTTCTTGGATATAAATTTGAAGATCTTCCATTTATTCGACTTATTCCCCATAAATACCCGCATCGGATATATGAACTCCGACGATACGTTTTTCCTCCAGATAATCAAATTTTATTGAAAACAACATCTTTTATCCTGCATCCCGTGCCAACCGGAGAACAAATAGTATTATCAGCGTGCAATGGGCACGTATATGCAATATTGCAAAGATCACCAGGAAGAAGTGCGCGTCTTCGTCCAATGTTTATCTGCAGTTGGGGGATCTCACAACGAGTGAAAATAAATATGAGTAGGGGCACGGTTGATGGATTGACTCAAGAAGAAATCGCGCAATGTCCAGGAACCTCCGGGGGCGCAATTAGAAAGATTTATAGAGTATTTCGTGTGTAAATTGAAGCTCAAAAATAATTCTCTACATAGCAAATTACATTTGTTTATTTCTCACAAATGTTTTTTTTAAAATAGATCAAGTTACTTTGAATTATTTTTTCTTCAGAACGTGAATTTTTGATTAGAATTTTACATGGGTGCGAACACAATCGATGGCTGAGGAAGCCTGGTTTAAGGATAAATACGCTCCTTGACGTTTCTTTCTCAAGTGCCACATCCTCCAATCTTCAAACCTTTTCATATTTTTTTCTATTTAGTTTCTATTTAATCTCCTAAAATTATGGTACCAAAAATTTTCAGTAATAAACAATTTTTATTCCAAATTACTTGCCTATGCAAGTTGGCCTCTAGTGAATGTAAATACAAATTTAAAGTTTTGAATGTTCAGATATATACATAATTGTAGATCATGACATTCCGCATCTTTTTTTTCTTTACAAGAAAATTGTATCTATTTCAGTTTTTTTTAACTTTTCCCTCCAGATAACAACGTTATTGCTTTTGCCTCTTAAAAAACTTGAAAACCTTGTTATACAGAATACCAAATTCTGTTTTATTTTTTTCCTTAACTTGGCATACGTAATTTTGCCAATTCCTGAAAATGTTGCTGAAATCTACTCTTCGTACCCCGAGAAACCAAAAAATAAGGCTCAGTACAACGTTAAATTTAAATTTTTTAAAAATTTATTTATATTTTAAATTTATTATACTATTATAGAATTATTATAAACAAATGCATGATTTGAACAGTTTTAGCCAAAACCGAACCGAATTTTCTTCCGATTGTCTGTTTATATCATTGCCTGTGACGCACATTGATTTATTTTTGATACCTGATATAAATTGTTAAATACGTCAAAGAATAATATAAATCAACATGTCCATGAGCTGGACAATCGAGTGTAGAGTAAGATCGTCCTTCCTTTCATTTTATTCTTTCACCATAATTTTTCATTTCAATGGGCCACCATGTAATGTTGCCGGATGGCAACACATGTTTCACGCGCATGCATGATTCTTTTTCAACGAGAGGAAACAGCTGGACGTGCACACATTTTGTATTGAATAGTCGAGTATAGAAGAATAGAGAATCTTGAACAAATATTGATTATAGGCTGTTAATGGGGCATAATGTTCTCATGATTTTGAATACTCGTATTATTATATTACACTTTATGTGGGAAGTTGACACTTACATTGCAATGTTTGTTTTTCACTCACGAATTGGTGTCTTATCTCCTGACGTTCAGAGATGCCAAATTTTCTTTGTTACTTTAATTTTCTTTTCCCTAGGGTAAAAACTCAAGAGCTGATACGGAAAATGGCTCCTCACGGAATTTGCTTTTGCTTTAACTACAAGAAAGATTGGTAGATATTCCAATGAAGATTTTTCAGGCAGCTCTACGTCAACAAAAAGAAGGGAACTCCAAGAAATTCAAATATAAATTCATATAATGGAAAAAAATTTCAAATCTATAAAAGAACTTTCAACGATCGAAATCGCATTTGAAAAATGCAGGAGCGAAGTTAACATACGATGCTATTGACTATTCGGGATGGTAAAGTAGCCAAAGATGTCAGAGAAAAACCAGGTTGAGCAATATGCCATATTGTGCAAGGTGATACCTAGTGAAATGGTTGATATGAATCAAGTGTTAAAAAAAAGATATTCTTGAGAAGGATTGTGAACTTGGACTTTCACCACTCCACGGTAAAATACGTTTCATAGTTCTTATCTTCTATATTGCTTATCTCTCACTTTTCTGCAAATAGCAAGCGAGCACCAAAGAGCAAAGAACGTAATTGAGTACCACGAAATTGAGGATCCAGCAAGGATTTCGGAAAGAGATGGGTTTTATTATTGACAAACCAAGCATGGCGGAGGAACATCAAATAATGGGAACATTGCTCGGAGACTTTTTCAAGATCCTGAACCGACAGCAATGATCACAGGTGTTGATGTTCGTTTGATCGAAGCATCTCTGGCTTTGAGGAATACATTCTCATCACTGGTCTGGCGTGTCCTTCTTGATTAAAGTATGTGAAAAATGCATCGATATATAAAAATAGATCGATGACGCTATGGGGAAACGGGTAATGAAATTTATAGAGAGCGAGCCATTCCTGACTCAGGAGGCATCCAAGGTTTCCAGCCAGGTTCCGGGACTACTCTGATTTAATTTAATAAACAATTATGATTTAGCGCCAGTAGTTATGATAATAAGTATATATTATTAATTATTATTGTAAATGAAAATTAAACAAATGATAACTCACACATTAATTGTGCATCACATTTTGTTACATTAAGATTTTACTGCTGTAACATCGGAATAGTTATGTTGATATTAGGTCAGATTTTATGCCAAATTACACATGACGATACATATTGAAAGCTTCCGAATTTAGTAGCTAAACACTCTGCTTAGTGAAGGGCAGAGGGGGTTTCCTCAGATTTTACTTTATTTTTTTTCACGTATTTGATAAAAACTTCAATGTACTGTATCTATTGGATTTGAGCAACTTGTATCAGGTAGCGGTTTTCCAATAAATCTCGAAAGATACAGCAAATGTGTCATCTTTCAGTTGACGCCGAAAGAAAATTATATACCTGCTGCATCATTCCGAAAAATACAGCAGCTGCAATTCCACATTTTATAGAAATATTTATAACGTCGAGTATTCTCTTCTGAACAGCTTAGTTTTAACCTTTGACGTGTTTACCTGTTTGATCAGACTTTAGTCATTTCAACAAGTCGGGTGACAAGTGTCATTTGTTTAACGCGAATTTCCTCAGGTGTATAATCAAGGATAATTGAGATAAATTTTTCTGGTGCTATCAATTTCATAGAGTATCACACTGTTTCATCCACAATTATTGTTATTGTTTTGCTTTAAAAAATATCTCCGACATGCGCTGTCGTGGTTTTACTATATTTTTCATTTTGACCCGCTTATTTAACTCAATTATTACGGGATCAAATTATGCAATCATTTTAATTGAATTTCAAAATTTCCCGTTATTCGATTAAGAAAAACAATCAGTTAATGCACAGGGAGCCAAATTTGTTCCCTCTAATATATGCAAAATAGGGTGGTCCAAAAATTCATGGCAAATTTTGGATGCTAGAAAGCAACGATTTTTCCCATTTTATTCCAAATTTGTCCGATTGGTCTATAGGAATATTGAATAACATTGATGAATTAATTTTTCATTATTTAACCTAATTGAATTTGTTTAAATAATTTTTTACTAAAAATCATTATTATTTCTTTAGTGGAAGACTTATCAACGTTGCTTGCGATGTTTCTAATTTTTAGACAAATCTCGTTTGTTTAAGTAATATTTTTTTAATTACGAAAATTAATAATGTCGGTCTAGTGGAATATTAAAAAAACGTTGGTTAATTATTTTTTTTTAATGTAAACAAATTTCATTTTTCTAAAGGAATTATTTAATTTTAATTAATATTGTAAGATAATATTAACAAGATTTTGTGAAAAAGGTATTGATTAAACTAATTCAAGGCTGTTGAAAACAAATAATAATTTATTATAAACTGCCAGCTAGTTGAATTTGTAGAACCAAAAAACTTTGTTAAACAAACGGAATTTGTGGACCGAATATAATTTTTTCTCAATACATACTTGCAACGGTGTGCGTTGCAAATGTACATCAGTACAATGCATGGGCAGATCTTTTTTCATCGCTAGCACCCTATTGGCAGGCAATGCGCAGTTGAGGAGAAGGCGTCCTATTGAGCGACGCCGTAATGAAAGGCTTGACTGTATTGCAAAGTATGGAAACACTTCAAAATTAAAACAACCGAAAATGGAAACCAACACATAAAACACAAAAGATTAGTCAAATACTTGGGGGACTACCTTCATGACTACATGCGATATGATGATAACATCAAAGAGGCACTGGGAAAATGGTTTAAGCTTATTTTAACTCCAAGCACTTACTTTACTCCCAGCATTTAGACTCGAAAGTCAAAATTCTATGCTGAATTCTGTAATATTACATGTATTTTATAATGATTCTTTACCTCTAAGCGTATGTGCTTTTTCAGATAACGCAAAATAAATTGAGAATTTTATTCCTTATCATCATTTTATTTTATTTACGAACAGTTTTTTCAAATAATTAAAAATTCTTTTCCGTTTTACCTTTAGTAACTTATGCGAGCGTATTGCTTAACGTATCTGAACTCAACAACTGATAATTTTTCTTTAGAAAGTGAATTTTCAATTTCTTATTAGAATTTTATTTGGGTGAGAACATAATATACGTCTAAGAAAGGCTGGTTTTCATATCTTTTTCTATTTAGTTTCTATTAACTTTCCTGAAATAATTTTACCAAAAATGGTTAGTAATAAATAATTTTTATTCGATATTGCTTTCGTATTGTTCAGTAATAAATTATATTTATTGTTTATAATTATAAAAATGAATAAGTTGGCTCTGCTCTTATCCTTGGCCGTTACCCTGAATTCTGCTGGTGAATATAATTATATAATATTTCTATAATTTGGGTAGAAGTAGATTTTCTGCAGTCGTGTAAATAGTATGTAAACGGAAGTCCTATAATTCTGAAAATTACATTATATAAGAAGAAATATAACCTTAAAAAAAGATTCGAATTTTAATTTTGAACGTATATATATTCTTATAGGAAATTTATTTTTTATTCTTTTTCCGCCAAATAACCAAGTTATTTCTTTTTTTTCTTAAAAAACTCGAAACCCCCGCTATACATAATAACAAATTCTGTCTTCTTTTTTACTTTTACTCGGAATGCAGAATTTTGCCAATTCCTGAAAATGTTGCTGGAATCTAATCTGCTGGGCGGCGTCCGCAAAGAACGGTCTAAAAAAGTAAAAAACTCTGGGATCAGTTTTGTTACAACTAATTTTAAGATGATAATCCATCGCGATCGGAGTTGGAATACGAAACTATGTTCGATTGTTTTTGCCGCAAAACTATAAAAATGCATGGCAGAAGGTGTCGTTTCGTACCCCTACAAACAACAAAATAAGGCTCAGTACAATTGATTTATGAAAGCACTTAAAAGAGTTCACACTGGCTTTCAGTGGCAAGAAATGAAAAAGCAAAGTTTAGAATAACCTGTAGGACACAATTTTTCATCGATCTGAAATTATTAACAAAATAAAAAGGCAGCATTAAATTCTCAAGAAATTTATCCAGGCAGATTTTTACAATTTTTTCTTAATTCTCTGTGCATATTTTTCTCAGTGGCATCAGGACTCAGATTTGATGCAAAAGCAGCCAGTAAAAGCCAGTATGATGGGAATACAAGGTTCACGCGCAAGCGTGATTCTTGTTCAACGAGAGGAAACAGCTAGAATTTCAGACATTTTGTATTGAATACTCGAGTAGAGAACAATAGAGAATCTTGAACAAATATTCATTACATTCTGTTAACTGGAAATAATAGTCTGATGATATTGAATATTCATATTCTTATATTTCACTTGATGTACGAAGGTGACACTTACATTACAAAGTTATTTTTCACTCAAGAATTATTATTTTATTTTCTGAGCTTGTGTAATATTGCAATGCAAAATCACAAAATGCATGACACTGATTTATCTCGTATGGTTTGGAATCACACCCAAGAAAATTATCCATTTGATGATAAGAAAATGAAAGTAGTTACTGACAAAGAATTAAAGTACTTTATTCTTATATGAAAACAATTGGAAATCTTTTTATGTAAAAGAAAAGCTCAAGAGCTAATACAGAAAATGGCTCCTCACGAAATTTACTGTGGCTTTGACTACACCAAATATTGGTAGACGTTTCAATGAAGATTTTGCAGACAGCTGCACTTACTATTGATGATCAGAGTCTCTCTATTAAGTTACAAGAACTTCTGGATCATACGGTAAAATGTTTCATAGAGATTCCTGCAATCAAGAGTTCTATAATGGAGAAAAATGTCAAGCCTCTGATACCCATTCTCTTGGATTCTGAAACTGAAGTGATCTCGGAGAACCCTCACGCGGGATCTACAAATTTCGCATAGCAATAGTAATTCAATTTGCCAAAGAGACTTCAGAATTGATGAAATCTGAAATCGGCAGTAGAAAAGAGGAAATGAAAGCACTTTCGCCGGCCAAAATCGCATTTGAAAAATTCAGGTGCAAGGTTGATCATACGGTGCTATTGACTACGCTGGATGATAAAGTAGGCAAAAATCCCACAGAAACACTAAGTCCAGCAATATTTCCTTGGTGCAAGGTGAAACCTACAGAAATGAATGATCTGAACCAAGTGTTTAAAAAAGTTGTTCTTGAGAAGGATTATGAGCTTGGCCTTTCGCCACTCCACGCTAAACTTCTTGTCAGTGTTCTTATCCTCAATATTTCTTATCTCTTACTTTCCTGCAATTGGCAAGCGAGCACTAATGAGCAAAGAACGCAAGTGAAGACTAGGAAATTGAGGATGCAGCAAGAATTTCGGAAAGAGATGCATTTGATTATGGACAAACCCAAGCATGCAGGAAGAACTTCAAATGATAAGAACACTGCTCGAAGATTTTTTCCAGATCCTGAATCAACAGCAAAGATGACAGGTTTGGATGTCCGCTTGATCGAACAATTCAGCATAATTCTTCAGGTTCTTTCTTCTGGTCTAAAAATCAATTCAGAGAAATTGGAACATTATGCGCTCGAAAGTTCACATTTTTAAAATTTTCTTTTTACATACGTTTTTACGTCGTTTGTACTGTTGGTACATCCAATATTTTCCTTTGTACCCTCTTGGTTACTAAATTAGGGGCGAAATGGATTGCTGGGGGCTAACTTTACTCATCCCCCCGAAATTCAGATTACTCAAATTTTCTTTTTGCATACGTTTGTACGTAGTTTGCACTTTTTTTTTACTTTTCATATTTTCGTTTGTTCCCTCTTGACTGCTCGGCTATGGGAAACGCAAAATTGCGCGTCATCTCCGCGAAATTCAAATATTTCTTTATGCTAACATTAGATGTCGTACGTCGAGATGGCACGAAATTTGGATTTTCCCTTAGTCGCCCAACCAAGAGGGTACAAACGAAAATATGAAATCTACAAACAAATGAAAATTGGATTTCCCCCTAGACGGGCAACCATGACGGTACAAACGAAAATATGAAACGTGCAAATAGTACAAAGGACGAACAAACCTATAAAAAAGGAAAATGTGAGAAATGTGAATTTCGGGGAGATGCCATGAAATTGCGATTAGCTGGGCAACCAAGAGGTTACAAATAAAAAAAATGAAATGTGAAAACAATATAAACGACGTACAGAAGTTTGCAAAAAGAAAATTTGAGAAATTTGTGTTTCGCGGGATGCGTGAAGTTAGGCCCCGAAATAAATTTCGGCCTTAATTTCGTAACCAGAAGGGTACAAACGTAAATATGAAATGTACAAACAGTATAAATGACGTACAAAGGTTTGCAAGAAGAAAATTTGAGAAATTTTAATTTCGTGGGGATGGCACGAAATTTTGATTTTGCCTAGCCGGGGAACGAAGAGGGCCAAAAGGAAAATTTTAAGTATACAAACGACGTACAAACGTTTTCAAAAAGAAAATTTGAGAAATTTAAATTTCGGGGGATGCTGGAAGTTAGCCCCCCCCCCCCAATCAATTTAGGCCCTAATTTCGTAACCAGGTGGTTATAAACTAAAATATTGGATGTCCAAACAGTACCAACGACATACAAAAGTATGTAAACAGAAAATTTTAAAAATCTGAACTTCGGGCGGCCAACTTCGCGGGGGTGTTTTTCTTTTCGTTTGGCAATTATTTGCAGTTCTGTTTTTTAAATTGAAATATGTCTGAATCGCTTGTATTTCTCCTTGCAACAAAGTAAGCTTGTGATTGAAAACCAACGAAAACTGCTCAGCGCTAACTTTTCGTCTTTAGAACCCAATCTGCTGCGTTTCGGAAATCGTAGAAGTTTGTCATCTTGATTACTTCAAATGGATTACTAAATGTGATTGCAAAGGTTGAATAAGCAGTTGGCTATTTCCGGTACCACGCGAGATGCGGTTGCCTCATGTCAAATGCTCATGAATGCAGAGTCATCATTTTTTACACAGATCCCAAGTTTATAACAGGATAGTTGGCGCAGATAAAACATCTTTCTGCGTTCGAGTAGACGGATGACCTGTTAAAGATCGATGGAAAGGCAAGTGAACTTTAATTGTATGGCCAGTTTCTCACACGGGTTGAAGGTATCCACTCAAGACTTGTGAAAACTCAAGAGAATTCCAGATGAAGCATGTTTCGAGCTTTCTTTTAGCACGTCCATTTCTCCATTGTCAAGCCCAAAAGTGCGAAGGTGTTGCTCTTTGAACAGGAATAATATGAACGAGATTTTCAAGATATGATGGTTGTGCTTTTCTGTCGATTGATCTGTATTGATCGAAGAAAAATGAACGATGACGGTAAACAAGGAACGAGCATTTCAATTTAAATTTGAATATCGAGTGATGAAGGAAATCGAACTACAACATAACTATATCAACGTTGATCATGTTCTGTACATTTATATATATTTTTAAGATGGACAAATTTCGAGAAAATTTTGTTTATAATGAGTATGCGCGATTTATTGACAATTGATTCACAGAAATAATGATGCAACACTTCAATTCTCTTTAATAAATAATTCACGCATTTTATATTCAAGTTGCTTTGCGGAAGTGAATGCAGACATTTGAGGTTCCATATATTTTATATTGAATATAATATTCTATATAATTATTCTATATTCTATATTCTATATAATGAACGATTTTGGTATTAAATTCTCAATAGAGAAGGAATAAAATAGGGCAATAAATTTTCTGGATGTCACTTTTCAAAGGAATGACAGCCATGAAATCATTTGCAATTGGTTTCGTAAACCAACTTGATCCGGCAGAAGCCTTAATGCCACAAATGGATAATTTTTACTTGCTTTATTACAAATTTGAGCTTCGTTTTATATCTTAATCCTGTAATATTATGATATTAATTTTCGATGAGTAAAACCTCAACCGGTGGTCAAGGAAGGCTTTGAAAAAATGTTTAGTAAATTACAAAACAAAAGGAACCACAGAAAAAAATTTAATTCTTTGAAGTCAAATAGCAGAGTTGCAAATCATCATAGTGCTTGGCCTCAAAAATATAAATACCTTAATTTAATCATCTTATTTCAAGATATTTTAAAATTTTACAATATTTTTTATTTCTTAAAAAACATAAGAAAACATAAATAAAAAAATTCAAAAATGTAGAGTAAAAAATAGTTATAAAACTTTAAACGTAAATTAATTCACACTAAATAATGTATCAAAGGTAAATCAAAAAGCAAATTCTAAGTACTGAAAACCGAGTTAGAGTCAGATCATTTTAGGACTATAAATATAACTCAGATTAAAATTTCGTAAATTATGATATCAACCTAGTTTTATTTTACATGCACATGAGATTTATAAAATGATTAGGTCTTCTTCAGAACATAATTACTAAGAGTATTCTAGAAGATAGTATTTTTTATCCAAGTCTAAAAATGGACTAAGTATACTTAGTTACAGAAAACTTTTTTTATTCAACTGAATATACCTTCAAAAAGAAAAAAAATCATTTTAAATAGGAGAAAAATGCTATCTAAAGAAAAAACTATTTCTCTGAAACAAAGACATTTCTTTGACTAAACAGAAATTTATTTGCATCGAGAAACCTGCTACGTGTTTATATGTAAAAGTCAAGTGATTAGCCACTCACATCCTTTTAGGTATCAGTGCTATAACATAATATTAATAAAATTTATATCTTGCGATACAAAAATATCTTTGGGAGTTTCTATGGTGATTTTCGTTTAAACTGGCTCTTATCAGATATACACATCTCAGAAGGACAAAGTTGACGTCTTCAGTCTAAAAGATAACGACTGTAGTAGAGATTGTGTAATCTAATGAAGCAATAGAATATTCATCATCTACATTTTTAATAATTTTTTTAATTAATACATTAATCAGTTGGCCCTCTACTTAGACAAGATGAAGATGGTCTGTACTCTGCTCTTATGCTTGACCGTTATCCTGAATTCTACTGGTAAATATAATACATATAGATGAACGTTTATTTTTCAGGCTGTTGGCTTTAAAAATTGACTTGCTTACACATACATTTTTATAGAATTTCCTTACAACTACATCTGGAAAACTAAAATCAATCCACACATTATCTCTCAGCTGCTTCATTTTATGACCATGCCTTCCTCGCTTCGCCTCGCCTCGCCTCGCACGCATGTCGCTACTTTCTCGCTTTGTCTCGCATTTCCAGCATCTACTTCCGCAGTTAACCCCTAATCCTTATCTACTATTTACAATATGTACAATTATCTTAAATCTACTTCCTCTTTTATATTCAATCTTTCCTTCTCCATTCCTTATTGCCCGAATTTACTGAACAGGCGATGTAGGCAAGTGCCTAGGGCGACAAAAAGTAGGGGGCGGCAAATTTTGACGGAAATTTTAAAAATTTGTTTCGTCCGTGAAAAACTGGAATTCATGTTCCAATTTCAACTTGAAAAAAAACTTAAGTTCTAAGGGACTTTAATGTCAATATTTGAACACTTAATCTGTAGATTTTTCGCCCATTGTGTTAGTGCACGTGCGCGTACCATTATCAACATAATGAGTGGAAAATCTCCAAATTGTGAAAAGAATTGATTTACACAATGTTAGAGTACAAACATTTGCATGTCTCGACTTTTCCTTGCTGCCAAGTATTTGATAAGTATCGATATTACGTTTGGTGCAATCAAATATTTGACGTTATTCTTAATTGTAAACAGAATTAAAGATATGTATTTAAGATTAAAACTAAATTGAAAATTCGTTTTCGCGTTCAATAATAAAATTATTGTGTAGAATTCCTGAAAACGAAAATCAAGAATCTATCGAACAATTTTGTGCAAGCACCATAAAATGTTCCTATTGAAGTTTGAAAACAACAAATAAAGAGAAACACTTTATTCTCCTGAGAAAGAAAAGAGAATAATTTTCCTCCTGGGACAAAAATAAACAAGAGGAAAGAAAAATGAGAAGGCAACCAGACAAAACCCCTTCCTTCTCTTTTTTATTTTTATTATTATCAAATCACAACAACAAAATGTTTGTAAAAAATAAAAACCAATATTTCGGCATTAATACGGCACCCTTATCAAGGCGCACAAAAAAAATAAAACAAATATAAAATAAAATAAAAAAATAAAAAATACCCAAGCGTCCCAAATGAACATCACTTTTGTGTTCCTCTACTCTAGTATTAAGAAGTCAACCACTCTAGCCCACGTAAGTCATCTCACAAATCCTGCAAGTGATCTTGTAGAAAAAACCACCCTTTTCAAAATTAACCAAAGGATCCTGGTAAAAATTTATTGTTGAATCCATACTAAATTATAATACGGAAAATAGTGTAAATCTTAAACTATTTTACATAAATTCAATAGTTTTCGAAATTTTACCAAAAAATGGAAGAAAAAAAGTATTAAAGGAACTAAACTCTGTCATTTCCCTCTGATTATCTGCAGGCACAACATTACTTTGTCTGCTTTTGATTTGTTGCATTCTAATTTTAATACTTTTCTTAATCAACTTTTGTGGGTAATGATTTAGAAAAAAGATATTCCTAACATTCTTCAAAGTAGGTAGCGCGACTAACGACTTAGCAACCTTTTTGAAAAATATTATTGCCAATAATCTCGTATCTCCTTAATCGAGAGTGCTTAAGAGCTTAGATTTAGTGAAAAAATGAGGATTTTTAGGATCCCTGAAAATCACGTATTCACATCACTAGATGTCACTTCTCTCTTCACAAATGTGCCGAAAGAGAAGGCAATTGAGGCGGT
>JAWWLR010000034.1:105359675-105370081 GCA_035041075.1 Acraspis erinacei | reverse complement strand
CCAAGTAAAGATCATCACAAAGTTGTTATGTGAGGTTCCTCACTTTGGTCCATTAGTATTGAATGACTTTTGTTTCAGGCGTCATTCACTCTATTGACACTCTTTTTATGAACTATTTGTCGCCATAATTTTCTCTCCTGGCATACTTCTCTAGCTTGTTTCACGTCCATGCACTTTTTAATGCAAGCTCTTTCTGTATCCTGATTTTGGATGCCCAACCATCTATTCATATCTCCTAGCACAATTATTCTTTCACCATGATCAACTGGCGCGTAGCATCCTATGATAAATAATGTTTTTATTTCCACCTTCATGGTAACCCATAGCAGTCTGCGAGATACTTTGTATTTGCCCTATACTTGTGTGAAATCCTTTTAAAATTAAAGGCCAAAAGATCGAAAACTGTCATTTGGTGATTGTGAATGCTCTTTTGTTAAAGCTCGTTCGGACTTAAGGAACACATTCTCATCACATATCTTGTGCTTCGCACTCGATTTTTTCGAGAATGCGAAATTGTCTACATTACTTCTAACTCCATTATATCAAATGTATATTATTTTTATTTCTGTACCTCGTTGTGGGGCTGTTTCTTCAGATATTGCAAGATAAATAAGTTTTATTTTTATTTCATTTTTTTTCATAGCTTTGTCGTTAGTCCGAAAATTTAGCTTTTCTATTTTCTAATGTAGTTTTTACGACTAAAACAGAAGATGTTCGTCCTATCGAAAAGTGATTAATGATAAATTTGTAGATCGTTTGAGGGCGCCCTATTTTATTAATTTTTTTCGTATCTTGTACAGTTTGACCGCAAAATGGATTTTTGATTATCTTTTGTAAGATTGAAATTTGAATTTTCAAATTTTCGTAAAAAAATCAAAGTTATAACCGTACATAGAATTTTTTAATCTGGAAAAAAATTGTCTTAAAATTTCTGCAAATGCGCTCACTTTTTGATTTTTCTTCCAAAATAGCTGGTTTAGGAACATTTTCTTTCTGTCTAGCCCTTAAAAAATTCTGCCAAAGCAGAATCCAATCTGATCAAATGTTTCGAAAGTTATTGTGCCTGAAGAATGCAGCCAACAGACTACAGATTACACACTACAGACAGACACCGTTGTGAAAATTGTTTTTTTTTACTCAGGGCGCCTCAAAAGTGGACTAAAGACAGACTCATTAATTCGAACGTATTTATTATCTCAGTGCGTGCTAAATTATGACGAAAAACATTATTTTTGGAACAAAATGGCCGGATAGTTTCATTTCATCTTATTTGGATGTATTGTTCTAATAATTTCAATAATTTTTGGAAGTAATAAACTCCGTGATACTTTTTATTTTGCTTTTAAACCTTGCCACTGTCTTAAAGATTCTAAAGTGCAATCAAATATGTCTTAAATTATTATAATTACAATGAGAAAGTAATTTTCAGTTCTGTTGAATTAGGAAAAAATGTTTAATGATATTATGTACCAATTAATGAACAAAAGTAATTTTTCATAATTCCTAATGATTCGTTGTTGGAATCCAAAGTTTTTGAAAAAATATGAGACAAATGAATGTACAAATCTAAATAAGTAAAACTATCTTGTCGCTTTCAATTATTTGATCAATTTTAAAATACAAATATATTCTTTAAATGTCAGAATGAATAGGCTCCATTTATTTTTCGGAGAATAATCTGAAAATATATTTTCAATGACCTCTTGCAGATGATGCGATTATCATGCGATGATATATTTATATTTTTACAAACAGCTTTAACACTGAACGCTTTTTATCGCTACCAGTTCGCTACAAGTTATGCATTTTTCCGGTAAAAATTTAGAACCATTAAATAACACAGAAAAAAGCGTAAATCTGATGGTAATTTCAGGGTACCCTTGCCCTGTAAAATAAATTAACCTGGCCAGTGTGCAAGCTACCATGCCAAACTATCGTTTTCTCCGGACGTAGGTCACGAAATATCTTCTGCTATCAATTATTTTTATAGTTTTGCAGCAAAACCACAAATTTCTATGTTACGAGTTTTTTGTAAAAATAAAAAAAGATGTAAGAGTTTATTTTCTATAAGAATATATACTCTTAAAAAATTGAATTTATTTTAAAAGTTTCTATGCAAAAAATATTTTGACCGAGAAAAAATGATAGGCCTTTATATAATTGAGCCCCTTAATGAGAACCTCATTGTGTAGATACTTCAATCAGAAATGTAATCATTTATTTCTTGTTTCAGAATTCAGCTTACAGTCCAAGCGTTTGTCTGATGATGGCCCTAATCCTAGTTTTCATCGCTCTGGATCTTCTTCGCGCAGCAAAAAATGTCCAGACACGTTTGAATCTGTTGCCAACCCTGAATACCCTTCCAGGTCTCCATCATCTTCAGACCCAACTCTTCGTGACAGGTCCAGGTCTCCTACTCTCAGGAAATCTTTTGCTAACTTACTTGGATTTAAATTTGAAGATCTCGAATTTATTCGCCTTATACCCCACAACAATCCAAATCGGATATTCGAACTCCGAAGATACGTTTTTCCTCCAGATAAACCAATTCGATTAAAAACAAGACATCGTTCCCAAAATCATATGCCAACAGAAGAAAAAATTGTTTTATCAACGCCTGATGGTGACGTATGTGCAATATTAGAAAAATTAGCATCCAAACACACTATTCTTCGTTCAATATTCACTCGCGCTTCTGGGCTGCTAGTAAGGGCGAAAATAAACATGAATAGCGGCGTGGTTAAAGTAATGACTGAAGAAGAAATAGCGGACTGTACAGTACCCACCCTGGAACTAATCGCAAAGAGTTTTGGAGTAATAAGTGCGTACACCACAATTCATAAATATTTGTTAATAGATTTAATAAAAAGGCGGGCGAGTGTCAGACCTGACTTTGCGATCGGCCTTTACGTTTACCCAGCGTTTATGCGCAGACCTTTTAAAATTATTATTCAAGAATAACTTTTTATATTTAAAATTATATTTTTCTACATTTCACAAATGTTTTTCAATGCATCTATAAACTTACATTAAATATCACAAATTTCATATCAGAGGATATTGCGCCATTTACAATAAGTGTGATTTCGACTTTTGTAGTTTAAGTTCATACGACTGCATACGACTGTGTAGGTAATTAAAACAAGAATGTGAACGCGTATTTCTTTTTCAGAATTAAGTTCACAGTCCAAGGATTCACCTCATGGTGGCCCTAACCGTGGTCTTTATCCCAGTGGACCTTTTTCCTCGTCTCCTGGCAGACATTCTCGAAACACAACCCTTTCTCTTGCCACACATCAAGACTCTGCCAGGTCTCCACCACCTACTGAACCATCTGTTCGTGATCGGTGGATCTCTCCTACTCTCAGGATAGCATTTGCCAAAGTACTTGGATATAAATTTAAAGATCTTAAATTTGTTCGACTTATTCCCCACCAACATCCAAATCGGATATTCGAGCTCCGAATATACGTTTTTCCTCCAGATAAACCAATTCGATGGAAAGGAAAAAATGGTATCCTGGATCCCCTGGAAAACAAGGAACATTTTGTATTATCATCCTCTGATGGCGACGTCTGTGCAATATTATATAAATCAGAAAGAAGTAGCACGAGTATTCGTCCCATATTTACCTCTATTCTTGGGGTCTCAGAACGAGTGAAAATAAACATGAATAGCGGCGCGGTTAAAGGACTGTCCACAGAAGAAATGGCGGAATGTCCAGCAGCTCCCTTAGGATTGATCAAAAGATTTTATAAAGTATTACATGTGTAAACCACAAGATTATCACAATGTTAATACATTTTGTTAAACGCGCGCATCAGACATATTTAGCTCTTTGAACAGGGTTCTCACACATTCCCCGCGTTTATGCATAGACCTCCGGTAATTTAAGTTCAAAATAAGTGTCTTTGTTTATAATTACATTTGCTTACAATTCACTGAACATTGTTTCATTTTAAATAAGTTTAATTTCAACTTTTTTTGTTCAGTTATGAATTATATTATAAATTATATTATTTTCTGGACTCCCTATGCAAGAACAAGATGTAAATTCATTCTAGCGCAGCTGAGATATTAGTGGGAGGTAACAAATTTAATCTTCATTTATAACAATACAGGGTTTCCACAGACCTTGAAATCCTTGAAAAGTTAGGAAACAAAAAACGGCGTATGATTTACAACCCTGCTATGTTCTTTTTTGGGTTTAGAGTTGCCTATAGGTATGCTGAAAAGTCAGGGATTTTTGAAAAAAGGTCAGGAAAATGTTAGGCAGAACTCTGGGAAATTAAAAATGGAAAGACTGTGGCAACCTTGGAATAGACAGAATTATTTTCTGTTTGCGTATCAACAATTAATAAAGTGGGTTTCGGCCGTCAATACTAGACTTTTTGTTTCAATAAATGGAAAGGATGTTGCATTAACTCTTACAAAGCTTCCAAAAATGTAAAATTCCCTATATAAAAGTTGACAAGCGGCGTTGAAACGACAGTAATACTTTTTATTCGAAAGAGCGAAGACATTATTTGAAGTTGCCTTGCGAAGCATATGAGAATCTCAAATGACTATATGAAAAATAACTCACTCCACCAAAAGATTGAGCCTTCAGAAGGAGGAACTAAATACACCAATTAAATAGAATTAAATAAGGAAACACGCGTACAATCATTATTTTAATATTATATACTTAATTTATTCACTATATACATAATCGTACGCTTACTCGCTATGAAAAATCGGAAAGGCTGCGGCGAGATTCGATCCTAACTTACCAAAAGCACTAACGCATTCCCTTAAAACGAAACCCGACGGATAACTTATATTATGGAATATTTGGAAAAAACCTCGGCAAACCATCGTCGCTTGAAGACGTATGCAAAATATATGGGCCCTTTTGCACGAGAGATTTTTTTGTTTCGGACTTTTTTTAATAGATAGGTTAAATATTTGCTCACATTCAATGATTAAATTTTTTTGATAAAACATTCAAAATCAGGATTCAGAAAGAGTAGTAGGCAATTTTTGAGATCAAAAACAAACTATAAAGGAGATAAATTAGTTGGCTTGTGGTTAGAAAAAGGTCTGTTTATTACAAATACTTGATTTAGGCGTAAAATGATCCACATGTACACCTTCTCTAAAGGAAATAGCCACAGTATAATTGACTATGTTGTTGCGGATGTAAGACTAAGAAAGCTAGTCAAAGATACAAGGGTCCTAAAAGGTTCTGAATGCAATACTGATCATTACCTTATGATCTCCAAAACTAAATTAGGTCGGGAATGGAGGAAAAAGAGAACCAAGCAAACAAAGCAATGAGGAATCAAAATTGAGAACCTGCGGAAACCAGATGTGCCAATAGATTTCCAAAATAAGATAATCGAAAGCGTATATAAGGCAACTTGGGATGCGCTTATACGAAACGAAGATATAGAGGGCGCATGTACTAAGCTCCGGGATAGCATTGTTAGGTCTGCGATCGAAATGTGTGATGCCGCGGTTGTAGGAAGAATGTCTGGCGATGCAGGGTCGAATGAGGAAATTCAGTTTGCACAAAGAGCAGAGGAAGAAGCCTAAAGGAGAAAATTAAACTTGGCAAGTCTTAGCGATGAGGAAGTAAATAGATGTATAAGTGATTACAAACATGAAAAGAGGATACTCAAGCGATTAACTAAGGAAAGTAAAGATGAAGTTAGAGCAGAAGAAGATAAGAAAATACAAAACGACTTTAAAGGAAGCAAGAAACTACATTATGAAGCAATGAAGGGAAATAAAAGTACAGAATTTGTCAACATGAGAAATAGTAGAGGGGAAATGCAGTATGAGGCAGGCGAGATTATAGACGCTTTCAGAGTCCATTTTGAGGACAATCCGGAGATGAAGCTATAAAACAGCACAACTGCGGTGTAGTGCACGATGCGTTAGAAAAAGCAATTGAAAAAGTATGTGTCACTGAGATTAGGGATATAATTAAGAACATTAAAAACGTTCTGGCTTCCTTGATAGACAGTATGTACGGAGCAAATATTTAGCTTAAGGCAAATCACAGAAAAAGTTTGAGAGTAGCAAAAAAAGAAAGAATACGTAGTAAGTGGATATATTGGTAGCAAAGTGAGTGTCAGGGTAAATGGGAAATTTTGTGACTGTTTCGATATTATGCAAAGCGTTAGTCAAATATGCGTTATGTCTTCATGACTATTTATATTATTTATGGACAAGTGTTTAAGAATGGCTATTTTCGACGAAGAAGATGTGGATCTTGAAACAGCAAGGGTACGTCAGTTAGCGTTCACAGATGATACGGTAGTAATGGCGGAGTCAATCGAAGACGTATATAAAAAATGTAATTAAAACATTATATTAAATTATGAGAGAATTGAACAAGCTGAGAATTTCATACACCTTCGTAGATTATTTCCGAGGGACGAGAAGATAGATGAGGAGTCAGATAGACGAATAAAGGAAGGTAAGAAGGTTATTGATAGAGCACACTCCCGTATCAGAAGTAATAATATATCAAATAAGGCTAAAATGGAAGTAAATAATTATATGTTTGTATCGACTGTACTATAGGGCAGCGAGAAATGGGCCTATCAAGCAAATAATAAGAATAAAATTAACGGGATGCGCATGAGATGTTTGCGCATAGTATGCGGGAAAATTTTTATGAACAAAGTGAGCAACGAGATAATCCTTAAAGAATAAGGTACGGAAGAGACGCTAATTGACACATGGGAAAGAAACCAGTTAAGATGGTTCCGGCATGTTGAGAGAATGAAAAATGAACGACTAACGAAACAAGTGTATCAAGGTAAAGTAAATGGCAGGGTGTCTAGAGGCAGACCGCGGTAAGAATGGTTAGAATGTGTGAATGAGACCCTAGTTAGAAGGGACATAAGAAGCCATAGAAACACGAAAGCCTTCATGAATAAATTCATGGATGTTAAAGAAGCTAGAAAGATTGATCAGTGACCTGGGTCGGAGCAGTATTGCGGAACTACCGTGTAATTTAAATAAATAATACGAATTTTCTAGATAAATATACAAATTCTATAACTTCTTTCTTATACTGCTCCCTTCCCGACCGAGTGAGTCACGCCTATGCCGAAAGGGAAATGGCTTATTTGTGTAATATTTTTTTAAAGGAGCCCGATGAAGGCGAAAATCCTTGTTCTTATTGCTGTGGACCTTCTTCTTCTCTTGGCAGACATTGTCCAGACACGACTCTTTCTCTAGCCACACTTCGTTATTCAGCCAGGTCTTCACGTGCCGATCCTCGTCTTCATGCCAGTTCCAAATATTTTACACTCAGGCAAAATTTGTGAAGCGTATACTTGGACATTAACTTAAAGATCTTGAGTTTATTTGTAATATTTCCCACAACAACCCGCATCGGTTATACTAACTTCGAAGATACGTATTTCCGCTTGATAAAGCAGTTCAATGGTGAACCAGATATCATGAGCTTATGCTAAGCCAATCAAACAACAAAGATAAACATCAATAACAGAGCGGTTGTAGAATTGAACACAGAATAAAAAAAAATGGGGAGTGTCTAGTATCACTAGTCTCAACGGGTTATGCAGTATTTCGACAAAAGAGATATTTCGGGTTTCACTCGTGTACAAAAACTATGATTTTTGCCGACGTTTCGTGAACATTGCTGTTCACTTCTTCAGGGCTGACCTGACATTTCTCGTGTGTAATCCACACACACACACACACTCACACACACACATATTCCGTTCAAAATTAAAGTTCAAGGATAAGTTGTTAGAAATACATATGGGTACACTTTTAAAATAAGTATTATTTTGAAAATTGCTTCCTCGAAACAGTAAGCAAAAATTGATAAAAATTCCACCTTTTTTAAATTGGTCTGAACCGGCACACCATGGGAACAAAACATAAATTATTATCAAACTAAAAGAGCTCCTCGTAGGAATGAGCGATCTTGATAAACCAAAGTGCAAATTTTAGGTTTTTAGTTGTAGAATACAGGACAATTAGACCTAAATGCGTATTCAGCTTTACCGGCCCACAAAATCAATGGAAACCGGGAAATTTCCGAAACACCAGTTTTGAGCACGTGATATGATTTAAAAAAATATTATTTTCCGGGGAAAATTGTTTCTTTAATTTAAGCCGAATATTTTTCTGATTGTTGAAATCATCTGAGCAACGGGTGCCACGTTCATCGTAAGCTTAGTCCATTTTCAGACTTTGATCAAAAACATTATCTTCTAGAATATTCTTAACAATTCCGATTGTGAAGATGAATCAATAATTTTAGAAATCTGAGGTACATAAACAATAGGGCGTATCGAAAAAAAAGAATTGTGCGAAGTTCTAATAGTAATGAAAACCTTCTTTTGGGAGTGAAAAACACTCCCCTAAAGTTTCATAAAAAAATGCCTTCTGTCTCCGTATCGTAGACATAAAAGATATTTTAATCATTTTTTGCTATGTAAGTACAAATACACATGTTTCTAAATATTCTTTCTGATAATTTGTATACCGAAAATTAATTTTATTGTCAAATAAAGAGCAATATACCACTTTTAAATATTTTCCTGTAATTCAAAGTCAATAAAATTTTTGTAATGTCAACATTCCTTATATATTATTGTTGCAAAATATTTCAAATACATTCTAATTAACGTATATCACACATTATATGGTCCGATAGTCGACAAATTTACCTTGAATCTAAAAAACAGCGAAAACGTCCACTTTTTAGAATTTTTGAAACTTCAAAGTCAATTAGGGAGGGTAAACACTATTTTAGTTGAATTGTGGATATACAGGTATAAATCTACTTGCTTTAAAATATTTATGTTGAACATTTAAATTTCAAAAAAAAATTTTGCTGTTTAAATTAGAAGACGTGATTCGCTTTTTGTAATTTTTAGCTATATCTACGATGCGGAGAGAGAAGGAATTTTTGTATGAAGCTTTAGGGGAGCGATTCTGACTCCCAAAAGACATTTTTCATTACTATTAGAACTTCGCGCAAACAACTTTATTTTTTCCGATACGCCCTATTGTTTATGCACATCGGATTTCCAAAATGATTCAGTCCTTGACAGAATCTGAATTGCTAAGAACATTCTAAAAGATTTTCTTTTCGAATATATATTCAAAAATTTCTTTGACTCAACATAAATTTTTTTCCATCGAGCAACCTCTTACTTTACCCAAATCCAAGTCATAATTGTATCCGATTCAACAAAATTTTCATTAAATCTCATGAAATCAATTGAAATCTAAAGAAATCTTTTCTAAGGTTCTTAAATCGCATGGCAATACTTTTAAATACCTTTTAAATAATGGAATTGTAAGAATACTTTCAGGTATTAGGAATTCCCTTAGAAAATTTGTTATACTCCTTATCATCTGTTTAACACTCTCGAAACATTTCAGACATTGAAATATCGTATAAATAAGTAGAAAAAAATTAATTAAATCATACGCGTTGAAATTTAGCATATTTTTAATAGTCTATGTTTAAAAGTCCACTGGTCAGCCCCTGAAATCCTTTTAAATTTCAGTTCAACCAGATCATATTAAAGAAATTCATATATTGTTATCCAAAAAGAAGAAACCCATTTACGAATAAAATCGTCTCTAAAACTCTTTAAATTCTCGTAGCTTCAAAGCTTAATCGTGAAATATTACATAGATGGTGCATCAGCTTCAAAGAAGTTAGTAGCGAAATTATTTTTGATTAAAAGTGAGTCTTATCAAATGTAAATAGTTCAGAAGGACAAATTCAACGCCTTGAATATACAAGATAACGACTATAGTCTAGATTATGTAACGTAAAAGAGCAGTAGAATATTCATCCGCTGCATTTTAAATCAAGTTTCTAATTACTACATTAGTCAGTTTGTCCTCTACTTAGAAAATATGAGGATTGCCTGTACTCTGCTCCTAAGCTTGGCTGTTATCCTTAATTTTATTGGTGACTATAATAATATAATTTATCCATTATTTCGGTAAGTATTATTTTAAGCTTTAGGGAAATCAGAATTTTTGTACGATTTGAAGAGCACGGAGAATTTTTTCACGTACCAACTGACGAAAGAACTTCAATTTTCTGCATGCGTGTAAATAGTATATTAATAAAAGTAAAATTCACTTGTACTCCAACTTTGTAGCAGCCTAGGGTCTCATTGGTATACAATAGAATTCTTTTTTATGTAAAAACTTTGGACCGTATTATGTAGTTTTGGACCTTGGAATAAGAGTATCACGCAAAAGCCCTGCGAGTCACCAAATGAATCAGTTAAGATAGGGCACTGGCTATTCGAGCGTATAGGCCGCTAAGAGACCCAAAAGTAACTGAATATATAAGAATAAATATAAGCTTTCGATGATAACCATTTTAAAAAGTCTACATTTTA
>JAWWLR010000034.1:105303112-105313286 GCA_035041075.1 Acraspis erinacei | reverse complement strand
ATGTTTCACCCGCATGGGCAACCCTATCTGGCGCCTAGAAAATAAAATAATCGAGCTTCAAGGGTAATTCGGAGTCGGAAGAGAGTTACTCACGAACACGGGACTTCCGACAATTCTACGGGAGAGATGTGGCAGGTAGGTAAATCATCCAAACTTTTTATTATGTAATAGTAATCTGACTTTTAGCACTGGACTTATCCTGGCGAGGTTCTCTCCCGAGGATCGCGAGACTTTGTAGCTGGTGTGGGAGCTTACGGGTCTCACCGGACTATAGTCCGGAATAGGTAAACCAGAGCGGCTGCATCGCGAGGTGTAGCTACTCTCAACAAATTCTTGAACACCCCGGCTTACCTCCCTCAGTAGAGGCGGACAGGATGGGGTCATAAAGGTGATGTCTTAACGAAGACTTTGGAACACCAGATGGAATCCCATAGTATTTAGACCTGTTCCCTGAATGCGGGGCTCTGCAGGGAGTATTTTCTATTTACCTAACTTTTCGTGGAACTTTTTATGTATGACAAAAACAAAAACATTTTTAAAAGACAATAAGGTCTCCGTTCTAGGACCCTCCTCCAAAACACCGCAGAAAGCGGAAGGCTCCGTAGGGGACAATCCACTGGAAGCGATGCGAAACAATGAGGCTGGTGACAATCCTGTCACCACGATTGAAGAGCAGCTAACAGTGCTCTCCGTAAGGAGGAAGTACCCTTCCGGCGCTCAGAGGAAGAGGGCGCGAAATGCGCGTCTCTCAAGCAGCAGTCAAGACAATGGGGCTGCTGTATCTGCACCTAGAGCAAATCCTCAGGCTTTACCCCGCGAAGGGTCAATCAAGATCATACTCCATGGACACTCCATGATACCCTAGAACTCCGCAAAAAGACATGAGCTCTGAAGACTGGGACATCTATAAGAGGGCCGAAGACGAAGTAGCAACGCTGAATCACCTGGTGAAAGTCCGGTTTTCACTGATTTTAAACTGACCTAGAGAAGGAAGACGTGGGCTAAGAGTTGATGAGGGCCGATTGGAATTTCGCATCAAAGGTTGTAGACAGCAAATGGGTGGAATGGGCTTTGGGGTCCTACTGCCCTTTTAAATCACCTGGGGCATATGGTTTCTTCCCAGCGCTTTCACAGAAAGGCCCGGAATTTGTTATTCCTCAACCCTCAAAGTTATTTAGGGCAAGCATCGCTCTAAAGCATGTGCCATCGGCATGGAAGGTCGGTAGAGTGGCCTTTATTCCCCAACCGGGAAAGGAGGGCTACACGGCTGCAAAATATTTTAGACCGATTAGCCTAACGTATTTTATTCTAAATACTTTAGAGGGGCTCGTCGAGAGATGTATCAGGGATGAGGTACTGCACATAGGGCTGCATGCTTTTCAGGCAGCCTGCTCGGTAGAAATGGCAGTTCATGCTGCTGTAGCAGTAACACTCCTCTAGAGGTCATATGTCGAGAGTCTTTGAGTTGGTGTGTGCCAAGTAAGCTGGATAGTTAGCATGCTACGCTGAAGGAGACTCGAAACCAGATGGGGTGAAGGCCTAGTTTTAGGAGTAGCGCTACCATGTTGTCCATAGGAGGGTGTCCTGTCGCCCCTCCTGTGGTGCATGATAGTGGATGGCCTCCTTCGTTTGCTTAATAAAGAGGGGTATTATAGACCATTATGGTCATCTTCACGAGAAATTAAAAGATACCGAAAGTTGACGCTCCTGTTTTTTGTGGTGGGAGGCTGACGTTTTCAGACTCAGTAAAATATTTCTGGATTGACGTGGGCCTAAAATGCTTGCATGGCTCCACTCTGCTGTCCTTAAACCAAGGCTTATTCATGCGGCCGTAGTCTGATGGCCACGTGACAAACTTAAAAAGATGCAGGACAGGCTGTGACGAATACAAACACTAGCGTTCGGGGGTTTGACGGGAGCGAAGAGGACTACGCCCACAGTGGCGATAGGCTCCATGCTCTGTGAGGAACCCATACACCTCGCGATAACTCCATAAGCGGCACACGGGATGTGCTACTTGCTGAGAGGAAACAGATGGACTCGGGGTACTAGATACACTAGACTTCCGAGTGAAATCAGATCACTGCTTCACAAAACGCTTCAAATTTGTCAGAGTTTTCTGCGCCTGCATTCCAAAGAGGGATGTGTGGAACGGAAATGGTAAACCACTCCACCAAGGGGAAATCTGGTATTCGGATGGCTCCAGGGGAGAGGGAAGGTCAGGAGCAGGAATCTATGATAGTTCGAAGAGGAGGGAAGTGGTGGTCCCGCTTGGCAGATATGCTACTGTCTTTCAGGCTGATGTCCTTGCTGTCCATCGTTGTGCTGAGACACTATTGAGAGAGAACGCTTCTGGAAGACAGATTACGATCTGTTCGGACAGCTAAGCGACACTAACTGCAGTAGGAAAAACAGATATAATATCGTAACTGGTTTGGGAATGCAAAAAAGTCATTGAACGAGCTTGCAGAAAAAAACGAAGTGGCTCCCATATGGGTCCCTAGACACACAGGGATCAAGAGCAATGAGAAAGCGGACCACCTGGCAAGATGCGGAGCGGCAGGTGTATACATATGAACAGGCGAGTACTGGGACTAGCATCTAGTCACCCGAATCTTGTCCATGATTGAAAACTAAAGTGATAACCTACAATTCATCGACTAGATTCGTAAGTATAATCAAAGTGCAACGTACGGATATTATTATTATCAGAATTCACTGTAAATATAAGAATTTTTAAGTTTAATTAATTGAAGTTTTCCATGCATAGCCCAGTATGAACTATGCTCAACTAGAAAAAATATCATGCTTCATTATTTAGAATTAAACATTACTGCCAACATTATTATTATTTTTTAAGTGAAATTGCCAGCTTTTCTAAGAGTTGATCGATATACATGTATATTAAATTTACTACGCAGCATCTTAATAACTATTTCATAGACTAATTTTTTAGGTTTACTATGGAAATGTATAGTAAATTTAAATTATAATTGCAAAAATTTATAACATTGTATGTTCTAAATTCGAATCGCCGGGTCTATTCTGCCTGGGCGATACGTCGAATATATCCACGTAGTCAAAGTGCATATCGAAGTAATTCGGGCGAAAGAGGCCTCCCCTGGAGGAAGCTTGGACCCAGAAGGATGAGGCGGCTCTTGGAGATAAATCCGGTCAGACGAATGATGCGTAGCAAAATAAGAACAGGAGTACGTTCGCCATCAGGATGTAATTGGAAAATAATTGAATTGTAATTTGTAAAAGGTTTAATGAAACTTTTTGGGAAGATTGGGTGATATTTGCCTACTGGACATTCCTTCATTTCATCTGAAGTTAAATTAGCAATTGTGCCGCTTCTCATATCTATTGTATTCTTACATCTATTATTGTAAAAATGGCACCATTGGATGTTGATAACAAAATATGTTCTTCGGTTGGCATGGATCTATGTTTCCATCCTTCTGGTGGCAATCTACGTGGTTTATCAGCAGGAAAAACGTATCTTCCCGATTGAGGTCGTAGGTTCTCATTTTTCTGACGACTAAGCCGTATATTTCACGATTTTCCAAGTGCATATCCAAGTGCTTTGGGAGAAGGAGGCCTCCCAGGAGGTAACCTGTCCTAAGGTAATCTAAACTTGAAAGCTAGCTTAATTCTACGGGAAAAAATAAAGGATTCATCTTTCTTGTTAAACAAATTAAAAACAGCTCCATACTTTGAGTACGTTGTTTGTATAAAATACTTTAAAATCATAACAAAATGATTCTGTAATGAAAATTTGAGACCCGAAACAAGCATTCATTCATTTATTGTGAATATTTCAGGTTATAAATTATTATGATATTATTATGATTTACAAATTTAACTATTTAATATAAAATCCACAAACTATTGTAGTATTTGTAGTATTAGTATTTGTTCTTTGGTGCACTTGTTGTGACCTATAGATAAAGGATGATTTTGTTACGCAGATATTTTTGAACACCGTGTCTATCTTACCCATCGAAAATGCTTTTCAAAACCCAAAAATGTCAAAATAAAATGTTCCAGCTGACAAAAGCGTTTTCAAGGTGTTTATCTTGTCTTGCGTGACCCTATAAATAATATTATATTTAATTATACGAATGAATGTCTTGTGAATCGTCCCTAGAATATTTCAATAGAGAAGAGAGAAAACACCTGTATTTTACCACAGCAATGTATGCTCCCTACCTCTCAGGGAGAGTTAATATTTATTCCACGTACACAGCGAAGAGGCGGCATTTTTACCTTCCAGGAGTAGTCGAATGTTCTGGAAAAACATGTGGAATAAGGTGGTACCGAGGTTCACTAACTCTCTTATAAAAGGATGGACCCCTGGACCCGCAGTTCAGTTGTTCTGCAGTTCTGCATGCAGTTGTTCTTCAGTTCAGTATTCCGTCTTTCGTCGTCTTCAGTTGTCTTTTGTCTTCTCCAGTTTAAGAAGAAAAGTCAGTCTGCCGCAGTTCTGCCTGCATTGAAGTCTCTTCCCAGTTCCGAGTCTGCTGTACTTTTTAATCCGAAACTGTGAAGTCTCTCAGTATCAGCCCCTTGCAACTGCAGAAAAGTATTCTTCAGTCTTCAGTCTTGGGTTGGCCGTATAATTCAGAATTTCTAGTCTCTTCAGTGTCATTTCTCAGTCAGAGTGCAGTCGATGTCAACAACTTCAATCTAAGTCCAATTTTCATCTGAAGCTTCTAGTCTAAGTCTACGGTGCAGTCCGGGTCTACTATTCAAGGGGTTAACAATTTTTTTCAACCTTACAGAAATCATCCAGCTATACAAAAATCCGGGAAACTTCCGTTATCACAATCACAAACTGTCTCCGCAAGTGTAAATACATCTCCCCCTCCCACTCTCTCTCACTCTATCCAATAATTCGAGTCGATTCTTCCTATTTTGATTTAATTTCAATACCCTTGAATAATAAAACATCATGATCTCAGAAATATTCTGAATTATTGTAGCAATACCCTGACCACCCTTGTAGATTTAATGTTAGTGTTGTTGGACGTGACAATCTTTAATTTAAAAAAGTACACACGTAACACGCATTAAAATTGATTTTCTTAAAGAAAACATACCGCAATATCTAAAAATATTGAAGAGGAAAATCATTGCAGAAGGGTAAAGTTCAACTACTTTGTTGAAAATGAAGTTTAAAATTTGAAGATTCACCTCTTTTTTTGAAAATTTCACTATTTTATTCAATATTAATTTTGTAAAGGCGAATTTAACTATTGGTTGAAAATTAATCATCTATAGTTAAAAATTTTAGAATTTTGTTGTTAATTTATATATTTTTGTTCCAATTCTTATTTTTTGGTCAAAAAATAATCTTCTTGATTAAACATTAAAGTACCTGCTTAAAAGTTGAACTACTTTGTTAGAATTTCATTTTTTCGCTTGTGTAGAAAATTTTGGTTTTTTCGCATCCCTGACTCCATCTGTGTTTACAAATTTAAAATTAGGATATGAATATTCATTTGTCAATTATATCACATTTGTTTAACAATTAGATATTAAATAATAAAATTGAAATACGTTAAAAATCAAAACGAGCCAGCTTCTATCACCAGATGCATAATATTTAATTTTGGATTTAATATAAATTACAGTTTTTCCACAAGGATTGCTTATTTAATAATGCAGGGGACTCCAAAGAATTTTATAGGATTTGCGACGATATTAATAATTTCAGAGTAATCTAAAATATTACTTAAAATATTACTTAAAAAAATTAATCAAAAATAACTTCATTATAATAATATTTCATACAATAATTGTTTCAGGAAAAATAATATTAATAATTAATCCTTGTACGGTTGCACATACACTAGTGCAAAAAAAATTATATTGATTTAATGATACACAGTCTGCAGTGAATCATAATTCGAAGCAGCTTGCTTAAAATTTTTTGGGAAAATTGGGTATTTTATGCCTACGTGGCAATCCCTTATTTCATCAGAAGTCATATTTTCAACTTTACCGGTTAAGATATTTATTTTTATTCTTGAATGATTTTTAGCTGTCTTATATATTCCACGAAGAATCCCAGTATATTCCAAAATTGCAAAAACCTCACCATTTGAAGTTGTTAATACAATATGTTCTCTTATGGGCACGGGTACATATTTACCGTTTCCTACAAACAATTGAATTCGTTTCTCGACAGGAAAAACATACCTTCGAAATTGGAAATGCCGGTTTGGAGTTTCCCGGGGAATGAGCCGAATATATCCAAGTTGTTCTATTGAATATCCAAGCACTCGATCAGAAGGAGGCCTACCCGGAGGAGACGTGGGCCTGGCACGGGTAGGTGAAGTCTGAGGGGAAGTCCGGGCCGGTGAATGTTGCATCGCTGAAGAAGAAGAAACAGGATTAGGCTCGCCATCAGGTTTCCATTCGGACTGCAATGAATCGTAATTTGCATAATCTTTAATGAAACTTTGTGGAAAGATTGGTTGATGTCTGCCTACTGGACAATCCCTGATTTCATCTGAAGTCAAATTAACAACTGCGCCGCTTATCATATTTGTTTTTACTCTCGAACGGAATTTGTCTGTCCGATATATTCCACGAAGAAATCCGCTATACTCCAATATTGCAAAAATATCACCATTGGATGCTGATAATACAATATATTCTTGGGCAAGCACGGCACAATATTTTTTTCCTTCTGTTCGCAATCTAATTCTTGTACCAGCAGGAAAAACGTATCTTCGAAATTGTAATTGTAGGTTCTGATTTGTACGGGGTTTAAGCCGAATATATCCCAGTTGTCTTAGAGAATATCCAAGTACTTTAAGAGAAGGAGGCCTTCCAGCAGTTGAACTGGACCTGGCAGACTGAGGTTGCTGTTCAGGAGATAGCCATCTGCGACTAAGAGCACAAGATCGACTGTTGTGCGGGCGGGGAGTTTCAAGATCATCACCAGTTGACTGCGAACTTAAATCTGTGGGAAGAAATATAGGAATTATGGTTCTTACGGAACAAATTAAAAAAAAGGCTCAAAATTTTTTTTCGTTTTCGTGATATATATTTGTATAGCCTTACAAAATAATTATGTAAATAAAAGTTGTATTTCTCAACTCTTCGGTTAAAAATAATTGAGGATCAACTTGTTTGAATTTAACTTTATTTATTACTTGCAATATTTTTAATTTTTGCAACATATTCTCTAAACCCATTTTTGCGAAAAATTATAATTTTTTCCGGAGAAGTCCTCATACGATAAAAGCATGCATACAGTGCATAGTGGGTTGCTACATGCTTAATTTGCTCGGGGGCAATCGAGCTTTCTTTGATAATTTTTTGTTATCAAATATTTTTATTCTAATTTTCAGGAAGAAAAACCGCACATCTTAAAATATCCATAATGCTAAAAAATATTTTGCAAAATATTTAGCGAGACAGAGAAGGCAATTTAATATACTTTGTTATAGACTGGATAGCCTTTTCCAGATTTCTCTCTTTAACCCTTTTTTAAGAATTCATATTTTGCAGTGTTTTCATAAAACTATCGCCTTCTGCCGAGAATGAAATGAACTGAATCAATGGAACCCAGTAAGAAAGTCTAATTATTTTTTCCTAAAAATGGAACCACACCGCTTTAATTCAGTATTATTTTGATAAAATGGATATTTTTGTTTATTAAAAATTTAAAAGCAAAAATTTTAGTTTTACCAAAATCAAATTCTTTTGAAACTGAACTCGAGAGAACACGCTTTATGCTAGAAGAAATGAATCCTTAGAATTTGACGCAAAAAGTCTTCAGGGATGTTTCGCAAACGGGAATCCTCCAGTGGCAAAGTTGTTCCTTGATGTTTAAGAAAAGCTTCGACAACTTTACATATACATATACATACAGTGGCCATAATATGCCTATAAGGCGAAACTGTGGTCTCCAAATTTACTCCAAAAATATGAAACACGATCGTATTCATGCGTGTGTTACATAAAATATAATAAAATGTATAGATATATTATAATACTTACCAATAGAATTAAGGACGACCACCCAAGTTAAAACGAAAGTATAGACATTCTTCATTTGCTTCAAGTAGAAGAAAAATGGATTAATGCTTCAATTAATAATTTCTTTAAAAGAGTGACTAATGAATATTCTATGCCTTTGTCAGAGTAATCACACACACACATTTATATAAGTTCTTGTTATCTCTTTTATATGTGAGATAACGACATTTCAGGCGTCCAACTTGTCCTTTTAATATATTTTTTATCATTTTTAATTTTCTTTATTATGATTATTATTATAAAATTCTCATCTGAACGATCACGCATCAGGCTCCCGTGTAAGAGGAATGGTGTTCGACCACATTTTCGGTATCAATTAAAATTTCTTCATATACGTCTATCGGGTCTTTGGTGGTTGAGGCTCCATATCGAGGAGGCTAGACTTGGGGGTTAAAGTCGACTTTAAGAAAACTAGAACTAGCGCCTGCGCCATTATTTTTGCTAAATTTCGGATAAAAATGGATCGATTACTAGGTGAAACATTATCAAAGCAACTGTTACGTCCTATGATTGAATTTAGGAACAATACATAAGTGGTCAGTTGTATTACTTGTTCTATCTACAGAACGTAAGGTTCTGGGCTGAGGAACCAGGATCTCTGGATTCAATTTAATTAGAGAGGGATACGAGATAGAACTAGATCCCAGAAACTAGATCTCAAGTTGATATAGTTTATCGTTCATTGGATGTGACTGGAACTGACTCTTACTGCCTGCAACTGACTTTTTTAACAGAATAGACTACCAGCTGGGCGAAAGATTGACTGCAGACTACGAACTGGATTGAACCTGTACTGAAGAGTTTGACAGGACTTCAGGGAACAAGAACCAGAATTCGCGACGAGTAGTAACGGAGACAGCAGAACCCTTGCACTGACGACCTTGTAGACAGAACTACGAATCTTCTTGAGGGTTGCAAGATAACTTCTTATATTACTATGCCGCTGCACTTCGGTACCACCCTTTTCCTGGTGTTCTTCTAGAAACGTCTGATCCACGAATGAGGTCTAATTGTAGCAGCATTCGTTTTCCAGGCATAATCGAGGATTCTAGAATAAATTGTGAAATGAAGCGGCTGCCTATTATGCCAAGAGTTTCACATGACAATGGGCCATACAACAAGGTATTACTTTTCTCCACTAATCAAAACATTGTAGACTCCACTATGTACATGAATTCCATTTTCCTTTTCGTATTTACCTCAACGATGTAAACGAAGATTAAAAGTTGTTCCTCCTTTATTCCTCTTCTTTTACTCTCTCTCTCTCTATATCTTTCTGAATGGATACAATTTATATCCTTTGGATAAAGCAGTTTTATAGCTAAATTATAGTGGAAAATAAAATAAAATGATGTTTTAATGTTCTAATCTAATTTTGATTTAGTTTCAGGTTATAAGGATTACAGTGTTTTAGTTAAAAAAAAATTGTATTTAATTAATAATACAAAGTCTGCAGTGAATGGTTACTCACGAATAACTTCCATGAAACGTTGTGGAAAAATTGGGTGATCTCTGCCTACTTGACATCCCTATTTTTCATCTGCTCTCATAGTTTCAATTGCATCGCTTGTCATATTTATTTGTATTCTCGAATTATCTCTATCTGTGCTATATTGACCACAAAGAATCCCATTATACTCCAATATTACGCAAATATCACAATTACTTATTGATAATACAATATGTTCTCGGCTTGGCCAGGGAGAAGATCTGTCATTTCCTAGTAGCAATTGAACTCGTTTGTCGATAGGAAAAACATATCTTCAAAATTCAAATCGCCGGTTCTGATCTGCCTTGGTATTTCCATATATGGGCATATCGAAGTACACATTAGAAAGAGGCCTGTCAAGAGGAGACTTAGACCGGGAACGACAAGGCGGCTCATGACTGTATTGAATCGCAATCTACCAATTCTGAAATGATTGCAAAAGTGTCCCTACTGGATGCTGAAAATACAATCTGGTCTTCGGTTGGCACGGGTCCATATTTTCTTCCTTCTGTTCGCAATCTAACTTGTTTATCAACAGGAAAAGCGTGCCTCTGAAATTTTTGTCGTAGCTTCTGATTTGTGCGGGGACTAAGCCGAATCTATTCAATTTGCGCAAATGCATATCCAAGT
>JAWWLR010000034.1:105166501-105182327 GCA_035041075.1 Acraspis erinacei | reverse complement strand
GGCACGTCCGCTCGAATGGGTGTTTGTTTTGACAGTGTCTGGCTTATTTTGACTGAGAATTTCCTGTTGGAAAGATAAGAGTGTATAAAATGAATGAGCCCTCTTGGAAAATATTAATTTATTAGTTTTCTGAGTAGTCCTACATGCCAGACACTGTCAGAAGCTTTTTCTACATCGAGGAAAACAGCTCCAGTATGCTTTCTTCGATTGAAATTTTAACTAATAGTTTCGGTGAGTTTAAACATCATGTGTTGGGTATAGTCACCTTTTATAAAACCGTATTGTTGTGATTTAAGGATGCTGTTTTCCTTGAGGTTGTAGTTTACGCGAGTGAGTATTATTTTTTCAACCATTTTGCTAATTGTATTAAGAAGACTAATGGGCCTGTAGCTAGTTGGATGATGTTGATTCTTGCCTTTTTCCTGAAAAACTAAAGTGTGAGCTGTTTTACAAGATTCTGGAAAGTAGCTTAGTTGACTACAGATATTGAAGATAAGAGTAAGGAGTGTTGGGCAAGAGATAGGAATCTTTTTGAGGACTATATTTGTAATTAAATCGGGGCCAGGAGCTTTGTTGTTTTTAGTATTTTTAATTTGTTTGATTAAATCCTAATGAGTTATTTTCTTGAAGTTATCAGTGCTTGGGATTACTCGTCAGATTACTCGTCATGTGGAGCGAAATTGCTTTCATAATTTGCTGCTAGAAGATTTTATTTGCCAGCAGGAGAGAGCGCAAAAGTTTTATCAGGATTTTTTAGGGTTGGAATATTTGATCGCGGCTTCTTTAAGGCTTTAGTCATACGATATATAGAGTTATCTTTAATTTGAAGTTTACCGACTTCTATATTCCAATTTTTACATATGTGCTCTTGAACTTTAATTGCTATTGTTTTACGCAGGTGATTGATTGTATTTTTGAGAATGCAGCTTTTAGTTTTACGATGGGTTTGGCAGAGTTTATTCCGGGTATCGATCAGATCTTCAATCTCGGGGTGAGAGGTGGATCGTATTTGTTGACGGTAGACAGAGGTTCCGAAGCGTAAATGGCACTTTTTATACTAGAGGTGATATTTGTTATGGGTTCGTCAATCTCAGTAAAGTTTTGTTAGCGTGGGTTCAAAATTTACTAGAGTTTCTAGAGTGGAGTTGAAGTTTTGCTAGTTCGCTTTTGCGAAGTTATACCAAGGTGTGACAGGGGCCTTTTCACAATTAGTGTAAAGGCTCAAGAGAACTGGTCGATGGTCTGAGTCAAACTCATCTATAGTGAAAATGTCGTGGTTGTAAAACTTATTTTTAGAAATTGCAAAGTCGATGAGGTCAAATTTATGTTTTTTATTGTGGCGGAAATACGTATGAGATTCTGGTGCTGAAACATTTAATCAAAATACAACTTCACAAAGCATTAAATTCAAATTAATCAAACTTATAAAAGGAGCCACAAGCTTAGCCACCGACATAATCGGTGTTAAAATGAACATGGCCAAAGCTATTTCCTCAACTGCCGAGATTATAAATAACATTCTATCACTTTCTATTGAAAATGCCAACGTCTAATAACCAAATTCTAAAAATCATTTTCTGGAACTCTCAGAGCATTATAAAGAAAAGACTCGAATTAGCCACCTACACTTACCAAAATAACATCACTATCTGAATGCTTAGCGAAACCTTGCTACGCGAATCCACAAAATTTAAAATTCACGGCTATCAAATTTATAGAAGTAATACCAACAGAGGAACAGCTATTTGAATTAAAGGAAATATCGAACACTATGAAATAATAATCCCAGAACTAAAAACACTCGAAGCAACTGCTGTGCAACTAAAAATATACGGGAAATCATATGCCATTGTCTCGCTCTAACAGTCTCCCTCTAGAGAATTTATAAAAGACAATTATTTAAATTCATAAAAGACAGGAATCTCTCCGTTTTTGGGGTTTAGTCTCGCGTGCTTTAGGTTTATGTGCTCCTGATGTTACTATAGGGCTGTAGAGCGGAGTGCTATGTGGTGGCGTGTCTGGCGGAAGGTGAAAGCTTTTGAGGAGTACCTTCGTTTGGCACATCCTGAGAAGCAGGTAGGTGGTTGTTAGGTGTTTCCTTTGGGAAATTTTTGATTGTAGTATTTTTGATTGGTTTTTTAGGCTTTTTTAAGGGCAGGGCATCCTCTATAGTGTGCTGGGTAATTTTCACACAGTTAGCGCAAGTGGCCAGAGTCTGTGCATCTTTTTTGCAGCTGGCGGTGCAATGAGAGGCCCCACATTTGACACAGCGTGGGGTCGCATGGCACATGTCAGAAACAAGATGAAATCTCTGGCAATTGAAGCACTGAGAAGTTTCTTTAGGCTTGACATACGGCTCCACTTTAATTTTGATAAAAGCAAGCGACTGTAATTTGAGCAAATCTTTTGCTTGAGGAGTGTTAGGTACAGTCGACAAAAGCATGGGCATAGGTTTTTTATTTTGTCGGTTTCTCATGCGAGAGACCGAAGTAATTATGTATCCTTCTTCCTTGAGTTCAGACAGTATTGAATCTTCAGGGAAAGAGATATGAATGTTCCTAATTACTAGTTTAATAGGGGGTGAAATTATGTTTTTATATAGGTAGTACTGGAAACCTTGCTTCTCGATATTGGTGATAATAGAGTGGTAGTCCTCTATGTAAAAGACGTGAACAGAATATACATCTGACCCAAGGTTATATACTATGGGTTTGTGTTTAACTGATTTTTTTATGATTGTGTGAAGCACTGAGTAGAGGCGGTTTATTTTGTCAACAATGACGTTAATAGGAGGTATTTTTCCCGGCGATGCAGATGTTTTTGCTGTATTATTATTTTTTGGTTGAGAGTTATCGTTGGCTGCTGTTTTATTGGATAGTGGTTTGCTTACCACTGACTTTCTTGACGCTTGGCGAGTTTCCGCTTCTTGCTCCTGGAGGTTACCTCGAAGAAGTTGCTCATGTCATCCTGGTCCATTCCAGTGAATGACGGTCTACAAGCGCTGCTACTTCTTGCTGGACAGAATACTAGCTTCGAGCTCTGTTACATTTGCGTCACAGAGCGAAAATTGGTTGATAGATCAATTTGATACGTCTTATAGACCAGACGCCAGTGCGCTCCCTTATATAGCGGTCTCCGCGTGGGCGTTGCGTAGGAGTCGCGCGGAGAGGTTAGCAAATCGATGGAGGAAGATGCGCGCGTCGAGCTTCGCTAGCGCTCTATTCGCATTTCCCACCTGTACTCGCCCTGACGCCTTGCTGACGTCACGGGTGACGTTGCTTCTCTCTGTATCTCTCTTACTCTAAGGTCTAATATTTAGTTGATATAATTTAATATAGTTGCCTACTAAATTAATAAACGTCGTCTGCAAGTGTGTTTTGAATCTACCAATGAAACAGTCTCGCTCTATGCGAGCAGCGTGCGATAATCCCATCGGAATAAAAAAGTTGTAGTTGTCCAGGATGTTGGTCTCCTCGCATTGATTATGGCTCTTTCTCCTGAAGTGGATATTTTGTTCCTAAAAGACGGAAAAGGAAATTTAAACTCCCGAGTTTATAGTTCGAAACTTTTCCAAGAGTCTCAGTATTTAAAAAACAGTAAGGAATTAATTTTATTTGCTCACGAATTTAGTGGATGCGATAAAACCACCGGCTTCTTTGGATAGGCAAAAATCGAGTGAAAAATCAAAACAATCACTTTGCTCAATAAAAATTAATCCTTGCAGGATATTGTAAGATCCTATTTTAGTAGCACTCATTCTACTAACTGTGAAGTATAGCCGCTGCCGGAGAGTAATAAGTTTAAAACAGTACAGATGCGTATGCTTTAACAAATCTTTACCTTCTTCCAGTCAGTCTTTATCTATATCTGGGCCCCTCCCACTTCCGCAGCTACTCGACAACACTCTTATCGAGTCTATCATTCAATTCAAGTTTGGGGAGAAAAATGTGTAGAATCAGAATTGTGGGGTTGGAAAAGAGAAAAAAATAGTTTATTACCAGTTTATTACCTACTGAGGAACCAGTTTCATCTCACATAATAAATTTGATCGTTTGTTTGTGTAAACTGGGATGCGGTAAATGGTGTGGATACGAAAAATCTGCGGATTAAAATGTTCCGCAATGTGCCTAAATTGTCATGGCACAGGTTGACTGAATTAAGAAATCACAGATAATCTGTCAGACACAGTTAATGATCGTGATAACTAATAACAGTTTCTTAACAACATTTGTACAATTATTTGCAAGTTTGAAGTAGATTAAGCCTCCTGGGGAAACCACATAAAAAAACGCCAAAAACGCACCACAAACTCTACCTCATATGTGGTGTGCAAACGGGTTACTGATATATTTTCGGAATAACATTTATATAATGTTTATTTGTTTAAATAACAACAAATGATTGAGCTATGTATTATGATCCAAAAACCAACCCATTTCGAGATATGTATAAGAGACAGAGTGTGCAGGCTTCGAGCCTAAACTCACCCCCTACTCAAAGGGTGGATTACTCGGGGACTGTCACCCACACAACAAAAATACACATGACCCTTTTTGTTCAGAATCGTATGTACTAATTTTTTTTACTGAGCTATTTTTGTCGATAGATGCACCCTTTTTATAAGAATCGTTAAAAAATAATTTTCGGTGGTTTTTTGTTAGATTTAAGGGTGGTTATACCCACCGGCCAGAGTGAAACTCTTCTGATAAATTTATTCTAATTCCATACGGAACCACGTATAATACATGCAGAAAAAAGAATCTTATATTTGACTGAAAACCAAGATAAATCTACTGATCTTCCAAGTACGTATATGGAAAACACGGCAGTTCAGTAAACGTTACAATTATAGGCAACTAAATATGACTATCATTGACGGTTAGCAGTACAAATTCTCATGTGATGCTGATCTGCGGATCAGTAGATTTTACCGGAGCAGTCGCTATTCTGCAAAGTTCCTCGATGCTGCAATTACGAATTATTATGTCACTTTAACGAATAATGTAAAGAGATCTAACTTGTATTAACAGTATAGACAATAGTTTAGAGAGCACTATAAATTGCGAAAAAGTATTGCTAAAAATAATTATTAAATAAGCGCACGGTTAATTCTTATATATGTTTTCGGATATAGTTATGATTAATCGGTATTTGTAAGTTAAAACGCGTATAATTCAATTAAAATTTCCCTCGCAATGGGGGGGGGGGGCATTCGAACGCTTAAACCTAACAACATAAGTCAATTCTCTTAACCACTAAACTATTACACGAGTTGCGATCTGTAAAATAATTTCCAAATGCATTTGTAACTTAAGGTGGCGAATTCGGGAAGGACTTTTAAATAAGCACCCATGCCATCCCGACACACAAAAAAAGCTCTCCGATTTACCTTTTATTCATAGAAGTCAGCTGAAACAGGAACGGAACACAAAAGCGTCCTGCTCCAATAAACTCTTAAGTGTACGGGATCTGTGAAGAAGTTGTGATATTCAAAATTGGTATTCAAAATTGGTAATATACAGGTCCGCAGTTAGGGAAGTAAAGCTAGAAAAGGGTATAGCTTACGTAGGGGGAGAGTTAATTCCATAAAATCATTTCCCCTTTTCTATCCACATAACATTGACTCTGTACGATACTTATTTCGTGAAAGGCATTGCAAGGCACATAATTTTGCGGTTCTCCGGGTAGTATTGAATGTTATTAAGGTGCTTCCTTAGGCTTGATATTTAGCCCATGTATTTACAAATGACAACTTTTCTCCTATAATTATCAATTTTTTATCTAATTAATGGGTAAATAAAATCCCTCAAAGAAGGATCTTTCGAAAAATGGCCTGGTTTTTGTTTTATTCTAATTGATTGAAAATTGGATGCATTTTATGCACCTGGGAAAGCGCAAATCGCCACCATGAGTGTGCCCATGGCGAGCGGAATATGGGGCCGCCTTTTTTCTGAGTGAAACCACAGTGCGATCTAGAGTGTTATTTTTTCGACAATACTGTATACATCGTAAACCCAGGATCGAGCCAAGGATTTAGATTGAGTGCCTGTCATGCCTCACTCAACTTTCGTATTGTTAGAGATAAGAGCCAGTTGAGAGAAATTAAAAATGATAAAAATATTAAGGAATTTAATTTCAATATTTTTCATTAGGTGCATTAGATAATGACGAGATGATTAAAAAAGATGGAAGAAAATCAGTTAATCCGCCAAATTTCTGTTGAGAGTTTTCGTAATTTATCCGTTCTTCTCAGATTTTACGACATAAATACAGAAGTTATTTCATTTTCCAGATTACACTTGAAGGGTATGCAATTCGCAGCCTTTTCCTCATCAATTCCTGGTCCAGAATTTGTAAACGAAAACTCCGCAATCGTAGACATTGATTGATGCAATATGTTGTTTCAAATAAGATAGTTTCATTTTTAACCAAAGAGATTAATTATTATCAACTAAACGGATGAAGCTGAAAACATGCATTTTTATCAAAATAGTCCCACATTCAAGTAAATATTTGAATATTTAAACAAAAAGATGATATATTAACCAATACGAGTTGTTTATTACAAAAAAGGCAAATTTTCAAATAAATAGTGTAAGTTTCTATACTAAAAAAAGATGAATTTTGAACCAAAAATGGAGTAATTAAATTTTTCGTAAAGAAGATTATTTTTCATTTAAAAAAAATATGAATGCGCAACGAAATATATACTTTTTCAACAAAATTGTTAAAACTATGACGTCAAAAAGGGGAATTATCTTCAAAAGGGTTGAATTTTCAATCCTGTACCCCGGTAAAGTGGTGCGATATTATTAGGAATAAGTTCCGGTAGGATTCTGCGCTTGGACGCCGTTTCCCGTCGCTCTGTGTCCATTATCCTGGTTTTTGTCTGGCCGTCTCTGAGTTAGGATTGGGCAATCTTTATGTCGATGGCGTCGCGGAAAGAAGGAGCCTTGCGTTATATACGGCTGATGCTCATCGTTCCCGATCAGGTCTTTCTGTTTCATGGCAGTTGCAGTTTTAGGCTTTGAACTTGGAACCTCTACTTCATCTTGTTCTGCGAGGGATGCGCAGGTCATTAAATCGCTGAAGGTAGTAGCGTTTGCTGCACGTATCAGCGTCTTTAAACTCGGCTTGATTGTTTCAAGTATCAAAGCTATGAGTTCCTCATCAGTGCCCGTGGGCTGAAGACGCTTAGCTAGTAGATACTTCTTTTGCAAGAAAAGACCTACAGGTTATTTCTCTGTTTGCTTTATAGAGTGCAGCTGAGCGCGGAAAAGAGTGATAATATTTAGCCCAGCGTATTTATCAGTAAGAAGTTCGTGAATATAGGTACCTCTAATAATTTTTTAGAGTCTCACGTTGGGCCGCCAATTGATACAAGCCTCTTTAATGTGATAGGTATGGGAAACAAAGGGGGTGCAGTGCAGTATAGTAACCTTTGGAAGCAGGAGAAGAAATTGCTAAGCAATGGTCACAGTAGTGACAGCGTACAAAATAAGGGGTGGGGTGGGAGTAAAGGATGCGGAAAGTGGGTGTGGAAATTAGGGTGGCCCAAAAAATGAGATTTGAGAAATTTTGAAGGACACGATGACCAACTCGTTGTTTTGGGCAAATAAATTTACCCATGTTTTTTTATTCGTAAAAATAGTACATTTGGATACTTATGTAAGAGGTGATTATTCAGAGCACGAGACGTTTTTCGCACGAGTTTATGGAATTTAGAATGTAAAATGTTTCTAATTTTTACTTCTTCGATTTGGGTCAGGAAATTATAAGTCAATTTATTTGAACTTTAATATACTTGATCACTTATCAGTGAATATTTCATTTATCGCCTTTTTATATCGCAGAAATGCTATGCAAAACTTTTAGGCATATAAAAATTCGCATAAAATGACAATATTTGGAGGCTTATTGTGAGCCTCGGATATAATTGTGTTACTTAATATTTTAAAGAGACATTTTTGAAACTATTGAGAACCAATTTCTAGGGGAATAAAATAAATGAACTTTTAATTAAAATTTTTTAAACATACTGATGCGGTGATAATTAATGTCAAAGTTCAATACTTTAACATGTAGTTTATGAAAAATGCATAGGCACTCTCCAATTTTAATTTATAGTAATTAAACGCACTGGTAGAGAAATTAAAAGAATGTGGGCATTAGTATTGCATAGCGGCAACACTGTTCTCTCTCTCCAGCTTGTCTGCTGTACGTACTCGAGACACACACACACACATAGCGTTGCACGATCTGCGAAACTGTCGCTGGAATAGTAGTGGCAATTATACGTATACACATACTACGAATTCTAAGTCAGTAGCGCACTGAAATTTTCACCGTGAGGGTCCGTGAAATTTTTTCCATATATTAGGGCTTCACGGCGCCCCACGGAACTCTGCTATTTGTACGGGGATGGGATTTCCATACAACCTTAATTGAGAAAACAGTGAGAAAAGCTGATGAAAAATGACACATTTAAGATATAGACCGACTGAAGGGACTGTAGGTGGACGGCTGCAAAAAAAGTTGACACTCGGTCGGGCCTCTGATTGTGCACCGTATTTGCTGGTTTCTAAACTACGGTACTTTAAATGAGGAAACTTTGAAGCCTCAGAGCAACGGCTAAAATATTTTTCTTTTGAAAATAAAAAAAAGAAAATTTATTTGCCCAAAAGAACGAATTGTTCAAGGTTGGTCAAAAATTCACCTGTTGAAAATTGGTGCATGTTAAAATTTCTCTAGTGGAATTTCTCAAATGGACACCCTAATGGAAACGTGTGACGATATGGGAGGTTGCCGGCTGCACGTAACCAGCAGGCAGCTTGTGGAATGGGAAAGTAATCCATTTGTTTTCTTTACCAGAAAAGGGGGGAAAAAGGCGAGAGACAGCTTGCTGTATTTTACCAGCACGCGGTGGGTGGAATAGGGAGAGGCAACCGACTTGCTGTATTTTACCACCAGGGAGGGGTGTGGAAGCGAGAGACTGCTCGCTGTATTTTAACAGCAAGCAGGGAGTGGAAAGGGAGGAGGCGACTCACTTGCTGTAGTTTACCTGCAGGGGAGCGGTCGAGAGACAGCTTGCTGTATTTTACCAGCAAGCGGTAGGTGCAAAAGGGGGACGCAACGCACTCGCTGTATTTTACCAGCAGGTGGTCGGTGGAAATGGATGTAAGAAACTGCTTGTTGTATTTTACCAGCATGCAGGGGGCGAAAGGGAAATGGCGGATTTAAGGAGGGGGGGGGGGTTATAGTGTGAGAGCACCCGGCATAGCTTGGACTAAAACTTTCTTCAGCACAAGATACACTAGGCGTTTTCCACGCGTATAACATCTTCAAGAAAAGAAATAAAAATTACACTAAAATTATGATTAAAATTAAATTAATTAAAAATTATTTAATTAAATTAATGATGAAAGCAAATTGTTGAATTTTCAACCCAAAAGATAAATTAATTACCAAAAAGATTCATTTTCAACAAAATACATACATTTTCAACTAAAAAATATCAATTGCCAATCAATAGGTAATACAGGGGTCTCCAAAGGTAGATCTACCTAGATCTACCTAGAAGGTAGATCTACCTACTAGCGATCCCAGACCAATACGTTGGATCTACGTCCTTGGGTTTCTATTACCTAATATTAAAAACATAATTAATTTTAAATTCCATAATAACAAATTTTTCAATATTAAAAGTTCAAAAAATTGTTAAATGGACCTAAATAATGGATTAAATTATTATATCTAACTGTTAAGAGTGAAACTTATATCTAATTCGGCTTGACTCGTATTATCTTTGTCTCAGAGAGTGAGCACCTCTCTCTACATATATTTCTGTAAGTCTGTAATGACTGGTGCCGAAATTTTTAGTACGCTTCATATCGTGAAAGAGGGAACATCCTTCATGGTTTATAACCGACGCATGCAAATACAAAATTGTAACGTTCGACACAAAGATGGATTACTAAAATTTAAAATGGAATCGACGAAAATTAATCTGGTGTAAATGAGAGAAATATATAATAAATGCTCAGTTTGTTAGTGCACTTGTTCAACAAAGATTTTATTTCATTAGAAAACCACCTAGCACCTCTCTTTTTATTTTCCGAAATATTAACCTTATATTATCTAATTAACACTAATGTATGTCTGAACATAAGGGTAGCAATGCCTATTTTCCCCACTGAGAATCTACCCTTTTTTGACTTTTTGGGGCAAGATTACTGCAGGTGCTAATTGATAAAACGGGACTACAAAAAATGAGTGAAGGGTTAAGCCATATAACCCTATACCTGCAAAGCCCAATAACCTTGAGATCGATAATCTATCTCCCTAAAAGCAATAAGTTCAAAATGTATGACGTCAAAACTCATAAATCTCAAATCCTAATAAACTACCAAACCAAAATGAAACAAAGTCAAAAAAACTTCTACGGAAATTCTACGGAACTTCTACGGAATTGTGAGAGGCCAAGGGACTCACGTAAATCCAGACCCCAAAAGGGAACAGAAACCTGCTGCTTCCACGTCGGTATTGCTGGGTACATTCCATCCCCGACAAGTTTCCAATCTCGGGTCTCTAGGAGCGGAACATTCCAGGAATTTCAGAATTATGGGATGCCCCCTATATTAGCACTATATTCGATGCGCGCATGCCTATATCATTGGCGCAAATCATGAGAAAAATAACACAAGTAGCGGGATAACCCCAATTAGTGTGCGTGCCATACGTGTGATGGCGTTTTAAGGGGAGTGTACACTTATCGGTTGGCAAGTAATTGGAGTTGAACTGTATCGCTAAATTTAGTTTATTACGATGCAGGAAATCTGGACCTTATTGAGTATTCGCATTTTATTTTTGGAGACCCAAAGTTTATCAGAAATAAGATAAAATATTTCGGTTAAACTTTCTGCAAAACAAGAATCAAGTCTCGAGTATACGTTTTGACTGCAGCTTTCTGAGATCACAGGCTTTTGAAGATTAACTTGTAAGTCTCTTTGTTGTTAAGGTTATGGGTTTTGAGATTTATGAGTTTCAAGGTTATAAGTTTTTAAGGTTATGACTGTAAGGGTTATATGTTATCGATCTCAAGGTTCTTGTGCAATGCAGGTAAAGGGTTATGTGGCTTAAGGGTTGATATTGTTGGTTTTTATAGTTTCCAGAGGTTTTTTCAGGTTAGAAAGAAACCATGACGTGATGGGGCCAAAGAGGTTTCAGATTCGGTTTCAGCGATACAAAAAACGTATTATACCCTTAATTTGGTTTAAGAAACCATTCACTCGTTTTTGGATAGCGGGCTGCACATTTTGGAAATGCAATTTTTTCCAGGGATACACTAGGATTCTAGGGACATATTATAACTGATGTTATTTCAAATAAAAACATATTTTTAGTGAAAAATTATAAAATTCACATCAAAATAAAACGTTCATTTTAACAATGTTTTTTTGTAGTTGAATTTTTTCTGACCATTGCTCCTTACTAAATTTTGAAAAATTATTTCACTTTAAGAAATGAGTTCTTATTTTTTGCGGGAAAACATTCTCTACAAATAAAAAAATAAAATAACATCAGTTATAATGTTATCCTTTTTAAAATCATTGAAAAACTATTTTTTTCAAATATCTGACTTGGCACAATTACCGTAAGGTAGGGCATGCTTGGGATATTTTTAACATGGGATCTTTTATAAACTCAATGAAACAATATTTCAGAAACAAATTTAAATCATTCAATAAAATTTATTTATTAAAAACAAACATCACTTCACTAGCATAAAACATGATTTCTTAACAAAATACTTGAATGTTCAAGAAAATAATTAAATTTTTATAACATAATTAGATTTCCAACCTAGAGAGACGAATTCTCATTTAAAAACATGTAATAATTGATATTTCATACAAAAAAAAGGTGAAATATTATTAAGAAAGTGAATGAAACCAAAAATACGAGTTTTCAGTACAGAAATTGAATTTTGAACCAGACAATATGAATTTTTCGCAACAAAATAGTTGCAATTTCAAATAGAGATAAAATTTATTAACAAATTTCAATAAAGTAGTTCAGCTTTTACCCAAGCAGTTGAATTTTCAATTAAAAAAAAGATCAATTTTCAACAAAGTAGTTATACTTTCTACCCAGGAAAGGAAGATTCAACTAAAAATACAAATCTTCAACACAAAAATTATTTTTAACAAAGTGATGCAAATAAAATGTTTGAGCGCAATAGGAGAATCCTCAAGTAAATAAGATTAATTTTCAACTAAACAGTTGCTTTTTTCGTTGACTTTTCAAATTCGACATTTTAATTTTTTACGAAATAATTTAATTTTCAACCAAACAGTGGTGTTTTCTACCCAAAAGTATCCCTTTTTGGCTTAAAATGAAACTGTTTTGTTTTCTTGATTAATTTTTCAATTCTCCTGATCACTAATAATTAAACAACAGAAAATAAAAGTTTTAACATTTCTAAGCTAGAATATTTTATGATAAACAGAATAAAAAATTTTTAATTAAAATAAAAAATTTCATATTTATCCTGATTGACAGCCATTTAAAGTGATAGAAATTCTTTAACATTCCAGACTTTTTTTCTACATCCCTGACTTTTTCCCGATCAATAAAATGCCCTGACTTGGATGTTTTTGAGGTTAGGTGTAAATCCTGACCTTTAAGGTTTAAACGGGGAGCATATTCGTTTTTAGCGGAAAAAATACAGCGGAATATCATGTTGGCATCCGACCCTCAGGAAAAAATGGTTTGTGGGCCTGTTTAAATATATTTACAATTTTCTTCTAAATAAGTGTATAAATGGATGCCAAAATATCCAAAACGTGTTGCGGCTAGACAGTAGCACAAAGAACTGAACATATGAGCAGACAACGCGACAGATAACTGGTCTGGACAATATTTTTTTTTATATCATCATTATTTGAGTCATTTGAAATAAGTTGACAAACACTTGGAAAATTTTAAGCTTTCGCATAAAAATAATTAATTTCGAGAATATTCCTATAAGTACCATCCATATGTTGCTTGTTTTATGTATTATTGAACTGTTGTCCAGTAGACGAAAACAGATTCAAAATAATTAAATATAATTGCAATCTGGAATTTCTTGTGAACCCGGTTTGTGAACCCCCTTTCCTGGGTTTGAAAGGAATAAGATGAGATAAAATTCGAATTCGTCACTATTCGTGAAATAGAACGGAATTTTTAGGTTAGACCCGAAGTTAGGCGTATTGAAAGGAATCGAATTCCATGCATTCAGAGAATATTAAAGGTGGAGTTTAAGTAGACTTTAATTATTGCGATAAAAATATAAGTTGATGATAATATGGGCCCCCACTATATGTTGTAAGACTGTTTAAAATTTAATTTGTGTTCAGCTTCAGTGCTGGGTGCTTGTTTGATGTCTGTGATGAGCAGCACAGCTTGTCTAGTTTCTTTTTCACCGAATTCTGGAATCCTGACCCAAGCCCATTTCATAGGTCACTCTTGCAGAATTCACGTGACCGGTGGGAATTCGTGATGGCTGATTGAGTAAAAAATGACACTGAACCAAAAAATATTATAAAAAATTTAATACTTATATATTATCTTCAATTAATTATTAGTTAACCGACAGAGGATAATTTGTATTTTTCTAGTTCTCCACTATTAACGAATTTACCATCGGAGACTTACATCCGACAGAATACCTCTTCTCATAGAATTGTCCTTTATTCCAATGAAAGAATTCTTCAATGCACAAACTGAAAAGAACAATCCTGCGAAACATTACCTGGAAAAAAAGACGCGAAGAATTAAGATGGCTAAGACTATGCATTTCCACTTCGATGTAACCTACAATGCCAATTCAAAATATTCCACGCAATTTGTAAAGCCAACTTCATTCTTCTTTTTATTTCTATATATTTATTTCAGAAAGTTGAATATTAGTATTTTTACATAGTACTACCGGACAAATAGCAAGTTAAAATACTGAACATTTGACACTTCGAATTAGTATTTGGTAATTACTTTTATAACTAAAAAATCAATTGAATGAAAATATTTTGAACACCCCTACGCATTGATTTCAAGAGATGTTAACAGTAAGAAAATTAAAAATACAGCGAATCTACAATGAAGTAAGAATTGGGTTATAGACGTTATTTTGAACCGTATGATTTGATTTCGCCTTACTGTGTCATGTGTAGATAGTCAGGCCATGCGACTGCAATAATAAATTTATATCTCCGAAATTTGAAGAGTGTCCAACCATTTTTTGACGGCGAAGAAAAGCTTTTTTGTTTTTAAAATGGCATTAAAAATCCTTAAAAATTATACGCTACACTGGTAAAATTAATAGAATTTTGTTAGCGTTTCGTGTGATGACCTTCGCCGAAACGTAGAAAAAAGCATTGGTTAACATAATCCATTGCATTGTTAATCTCTTGATTTATTTTGTGCCAAACACGGGTTAAAAATATTCTGATATCTTACCTTTTACGTTTTTTTTTATTTAATTAATGATACATAGTTTGCAGTGAATCGTGATTTGCAACAACTTTACTGAAGCAATTTGGAAAGATTGGATTCTTTATTCCTACTGGACAGTCTGACATTTCATCTACTGTCATATTCTCAACTGCGCCACTTGCCATATTTATTTTTACTCTCAAATGACGTCTGCAACTATAAATTGCACGTAGCAGTCCACTATACTCTAATATTGCAAAAACTACACCATTCGATGTTGATAATACAATATGCTCTCGATTTGGCACGGGCACATATCTACCTCTTTCTTGTAGCAGTCTAATTGGTTTGTCGATAGGAAAAACATATCTTCGAAATTCGAATCGCTGTTCCGGATTTATGTGGGGAATAAGGCGAATATATCCAAGTTGTCCAAGTGAATATCCTAGTACCTCATTAGAAGGAGCCCTGCCTTGAGGAGACGTGGACCTGGCACGCACCGGAGATTCCACCAGAAAAGTCCGGTCAGGTGAACGTTTTCTGCCAGCAGAAGAAGGAGAAGGACTGGTATCAGAATTTTGTAGAGAATCGTAATTTACAACATCTTTAACAAACGTATGTGGGAAGATTGGGTTATTCTTCCCTACTGGACAATCCCTCATTTCAACTTGTGACATATTGTCAACTTCACCGCTTATCATATTTATTTTTACTCTGGTTCGATTTACGTTCGTCCTATATATTCCACGAAGAACCCCGCTATGCTCTAATACTGCACAAATCTCCCCATTCGGCGCTGATAATGCAATATATTCTTGGGTTGGAACGGGAATATAGGACTTTCTTTCCACTCGCAATCTAATTGGTATACGGGTAGGAAAAACGTATTTTCGAAATTCGAATCGAATGTTCTTATTTGTGCGGGGAATTAGCCGAAGATGTCCAAGTTGTCCAAGTGAATATCCTAGTACTTCATGAGATGGAGCCCTGCCTGGAGGAGAAGTGGACCTGGGACGAATAGAAGATTCCTCAGGAGCATAACCAAGATTACGATTTTGTAGTGAATCGTAATCTGCAACATCTTTAACAAAAGTATGCGGAAAGATTGGGTGATTTTCACCTACTGGACAATCCCTTATTTCAGCTGGTGTCATATTATGAACTGCGCCGCTTATCATATTCATTTTCGCTCTCGAACGATTAACATTCGTCCTATATATTCCACGAAGAACACCGCTATGCTCTAAAATTGCAAAAATATCCCCATTGGATGCTGATAATACAATATATTCTTGGGTTGCAACGGGCCTAATGCTCTTCTTTTCCACTCGCAATCGAATTGGTATACGGG
>JAWWLR010000034.1:105148365-105160647 GCA_035041075.1 Acraspis erinacei | reverse complement strand
GACTGACAAAAGAATTTAGTTGCCTCAACAACAAAATTTGGTTATGCTAACAAAACTGTTTTGCTTGGTCAACAAAAAGTCTCAACAACAAAATTTGGTTTACTCAACAAAATAGTTTTGTTGCACGAAGAGCAACAAAATTATTTTGTTGAGCCAACAAAATTTTTGTTGTTTTAGCCAAATAGTTTTCTCAGTGTAGTGCTAGAGTAATAGCTCGTTTGATTTTGATATTATTTAAGTAAATACAATGTAAATACTAAATTGTTCATTGTTTTGCAATGAGTGAGATAAGTGATTTGAATCTGTGTATACGCTGTTAAAAGAATAAGAGTGTCAGATTTCCGAGTACAAAAGATGGACGAGAAAAAATCATCCAAGCAGCAAAAATACGTCGAGATATTGTATATAATAAATTGCAGGCTTTAGATGGCAAAGGTAGGAATAGATTTTAGTAACTCATGGCTAGTATTTCACGTTGTTCATATTTCTATCAATAGTTGCATTTTGAAAAAAAAAACAATTTTGTAGGCACTGGATACTTTAATTCATTAATCTTGTTAGGTATAATATTTACGTCCATGTTAATTTTTTTTAGATAATTTTTCGTGTCACCTAGAAAGCAAAAAGAATTATACCCATACAAAAACATTGAACAACTTCGAGAAACCAGATTTACCTGCATTAGAATGTATAGCAAACGTAAAAACTAAATTTCATGTAGATCCAATTCCTGCACAGCGTCGATCAAAAAGAATAAAATTAGACCCATCAAGTAAATCTAGTAAATGTATTTTTTTTTGCAGCTGCAAGAAAAAATACAGATGTCTAATTGCACGAATTATGCGATGTTGATATTATCGCGAATATGTTCAAAGCAACTCGTTATCTTCAAGATGAAACATTTGAAAACACGGCAGCATTTAACGTCACTAGAAGCATTTTCATCTGCTGCATTATTTTATCACAAAAACTGTTTGGTACGATATCAATATAAATATAATACCGATGTTAAGAAACTGTTAGATACGCAGAAAAAAACAACAGGGAATAATTTATTCGATATTGCAGATGATGAAATTTGGCAGAACTAAGATTTTTTCAAATTAAAAAAACTTCAAAGCTTATATCAGATTATACATAACATAAAGAACAGACACGAAAAAAATCCTCAGCACATTATTCTTGGTATTCTTGTACATAGTACAACAAAAAGTAAAAATATTGTAGATATTTTGAATCGTCTAGGACTTTCCATTTCTTACGACGAGATTCTAAAGATGCTAACGCGCCTTGCGTCCTTCATTGTAAATAATTCTTTGAGTGATGCACCGATACCTAGTAATTTTGATAAAAAAAGTTTCATTACTGGTGCATTCGACAATTTTGATTTCAATGAGTGGACAATTTCCGGTTTAGGTAGTAGCCATGATACTGTAATTGTTTTATTTCAAAATGAGGATCCTAATTATGCAAGCAGGAAACCTAGAATTTCAGAAGCGGGAATCAACACACGCTCACGCACTTTCAGTTCGTTACTTGAGTGTCAGAAAATTATTGAATAAAAAAAATCCAATAAATTATTAAGGTTAACAGAAAATTTCCAGATGCCTACGGAAAAACGATGTTTATCAACAAATGATTATGAAAATAATTTGAGTAATTCTTATTTTTTATAGTATTTATCACGCATGCATTTTTCGGATAATAGTATTTCTAAAATATCGATTAATCAGCATGCTCCTCCATGGAGCCCTTTCAACTCTACCGTTTACGAGGACAATCATAGCAAACAAAAAGTTGGATACTTTACTGTGATTCCTTCGCCAGCAGCAGATCAAAATACAATTTACATATGCATGCCAATTTTTGTAAAACTAGCAGATCAGTTGGATCAAGAGTATTTACCAACAATTTGCGATGAAGGCGTTTTCAAAATTGCTATGAAATTGAAGTTCGAAAATGAAAAAGAATTTGAAAAAATTTTATTATGTCTTGGAACTTTTCATATGATTAAAGCAGTGTTTACATGCATTGGTAAATACATGAAAAGCAGCGGCAATGCAAAAGTAATGACGAGTGTAAATGCATTTTCAAAGAGTTGCAAGATATAAGTGAAGAGTCAGAAATGTTTAGGTATTATAATAATCTTTTGATTCTTGTAAACATATTGCTTAATTTGATTAGAGCGGATCGCACAGGAGATTGGTTAGTGCATATAAAGTCTGTTGAATAGTTGCAACCATTGTTTCATATTTTTGATAGGACAAAATATTTGAGGTGGTGTTTGATTTATTTGCTAGATATGCTGGCATTGCCTGCGAAAGAAGCCGAAGTGTATAAAGAATTTTTGAATGGGCGATTCACTGTTAAACGTTCAAATATTTCCTTCACATCTGTTGGAACAGATCAGGCGTTGAAACAAACGATAAATCGGTCATCCAAAAGTGCAGGTGGTGTCATTGGCTCTACGCGCAAAAAAGAAGCTGTCGCCGTATGGGATTTAACCTACCACGAATTCTTAGCAATGAATAATTTTTTCAAAGAGATCATTAATTTTCAGAACAACGATGAGGGTGTATTTATTCACCATGAATTATATGGATCAAAGACCATTAACTCAGAGTCAGCTGTGCAACAAATATTGGACTATTTATGTTCTAAAAATGCTAATCCTTTTCAAGAAGGCAAACAACCATTGAGGAATTTAGTGACTGGAGAACTTGCTTATGAAACTATTCGTCCTGAAATGTTAAACATATTTGATAGTGGTATAAAACTCTACAATATCTTTTTAGACGAACGCCTAGTGAAAAAGTTCAAAACACTTTCTGAAACAGTAAAAAAAATAACTTAGCTAACTTAAAATCTATTCCCAGTACTGAAAAACCTCAAACCAAAGTGAAAGAAAATAGTGTATCGGAGACTCAACGTATCGTAGCATTGGCTAACGAATGAGTTTACCCTTTGGATAAACTTTTAATGTATGAAATTACCTATAAAATTGTGCTATGTGACGATAATAGTTTGATTAGCAAAGAAGAAGAAAAATATAAATCAATTCAAGAACTAGAAAAAATTGAAAATTATAATCCTCAGAAAAATTTATGTTATGATTTAAATACTTTCTTAGTTGTTGATGGCATGTTGATGGTGAGAAGAATACGTTGGAAATCAACGTTGATATTCTATGATTTAGCTGATGTATTTTGTTCTTGTGTACTACAAAAAGCATCCTTGCAAAAAAACTAAAACGATAGATTTTATATTTGATTCATATTTCACTGAATGATTGAAATCATCTGAACATCAAAGAAAGTGTAATGTAGAGTGTATTGTGTTTAATAATATTGACGCTTCAAAAAAATTACCTAAACAAGAGAATAAGTTTTGGGGTTCTTCCACAAATAAATTATTGTTGCAAAAATTTTTGCTAGAACATATTTTGAAACACACTCTTTTAAAAAATTATGATATCGTGTTTATTACAATTAATGATGACCCCAGTACATCCAACCGCTTCAAGTTGATTAACGTTGAGTTACAACGCCATGACATTGAAGAAGCTGATGTAAAAATCATCATTCATACATATCACGCAGCAAATAATGGACACGAAAATATTTTTTTTAATTTCCTAAAAGACGGACGTAATCGTATTAGTTCTAGAATTTTTTGAAACATTCAAAATTCTTGGCTTACAGACTCTTTGGGTTGAAGGTGTATCGGGACAAAAAAAGAGAAATATTGTTATTCACGAATTAGACAATTTACAGGTCAAACAACTATGTAACGTTTTACCTGCACTGCGCCATCTGACAAGTGCAGACTATACTAGTAAATTTGGTACCAAGCCCAAGGCTTTAGCAGAAAATCCTGAATATTATTTAAGAAACTTTGGAAAAAGTAACGCTATTATTTTTTACTTACATGTGTCCAAAATAATGTCATTTATTTCCAAAATTATTTGTTTCACTCCAAACACTCGTTGATAGAAGATTTACCCCCAACTTCGAATTCTATCAAATTACACATTTTGCGGGCATTTTAGGTTGTAGATATGCAAAGTAATAGTTTGCTTTTACCTAAAAATAACTTGAATCCAACTCAAAAAGTTGATATTTTGATTCCCCTGCAGGCGAATTAGTAATTAGTAGTAAGGTTTGCAGCAGAGATTCGTGTATTTGTCGTCGAATGGGAATACTTTTTTGCAAATTTTTCGCTTACTTTTCCTCTTAAAATTGCTCGAAAAATACGATGAAATTTTTTTTATACGAAAAAATACTTTTTTAATTGTTTAAACAATTATTTGTTTATAACTCTTTTTTGACCACTCGGACAGACAGCCCCCCTTGATATTCGTACTCAGCGGATCAAAATGCGTAAAAAACACTTGTCAAATTCCATCTAAATTAAAAAGGTAGCAAGGACCCCCTTGGCGCCTAGACTAAATTGTCTAATACCTTGAGTCATATCGAACCAGGTACTCCGTTTTCTCTTAACCATTACGCTCGAGTTGTTATCAGTATGTATTTTTATAATGATTTTAGGAGACATAAATTGACTTCGTACTCTCTTATGACAAAAAATGCACATACAACTTTTTTCCTTACTCCTAAACTTTGTTCTGTGCTTTGTCCTCAGCTAAATATTTCATCCGCATACGGTCTTCTTGGCAAAAATCCATTTAATCTTCTTATAACTTTTCTTCTGTTATTTTTATTGCCCTAAAAATAAGAATCTTTTAATATATTTTACTTATGGTACATAATTAGCTGACACCTCTGTAATTAATGCCGTGGCTTTTATCTCCCTTTCCATCCCTATCCCTAGACTCAGAGCCGCAGACTCTCTCATTTGTGATGTCCAATGTATCGTATTCTACATACATCGCAGTTGTAGTGCCCTGCAGCTTCACATCCTAATAATTACTTAAAAGAGTCTCTGAAAGCTTAATTGCTTATTAGTGACATTCACATCCATCAACAAGTTTCTGAAAGTCCGTACCATCCTGAAAAATAAACTGCCATGAAGAAGCGACCAGCAAAAAACGGACTACTTGTAAACACCAGGGCAGACGACAAGCTTTGTTGGCAATCAGAGAAGTCGACCTGGAGCTGAAGACGAGGGGGAAGGCAAATTGGTGTAACCGGTTCTGCGTTCAAAGCTGTGAGAGGCAGTACAAAACCGGCTGCCATGGTAAACAGGCACTGGCGGCGATATTGGAACAATGACCCACTAACTTCGAGAGGCATCACTGGTCGGCCAGTACCTCAACCAGCGACCATTTTCTACTGATTAACAGGAATCCAGACAATTTGTCGGTCAGGCACAATCAACACGGGACAGTAGGTGCGCCCCCAGTTAAGAGAGGCAGCACCGACCGACGGCCAGACTGATGAGGGGCTATTATCGACTGGCCAATGTCAGTTTCAGCTGTTCGTTGGCTAGAGTTAATTATCACTCGGGCGAGTTGTGGAGGCGCGGATTGGCGGACTCATTCCATTAGATCTCGTCAGTCACACTAAGATCTCTCGCTCGCATGTTCTAACCCAAACACCAAACATAAAATTGAAAACAAACAAAGCGTGTCGCGTGGTGAGTGATTCGGGGGTCCAAAGTTTGCAAACACCTATATAGCTAAGTTTTCATCCTGATATATCCCCGATCAGTTCGTGGACAATTAAATAATTTCCTTTTTTGATAACCTCATTATAAATTGTAAAATTATTAAAATATTTTTAGCGGTTTGGGCGAAGACCTTTAGCGAAAGGTAAAAAACAGTATTTATTACCATAAAACATTGAATTATTAATTTCTTGATTTATTTTAAACTAACTGCAAGTTACAAATATTATTATGTTTTAGCTTTCAGTTGCAGATTAAATTAATCATACACAGTTTGCAGTGAATCGGAATTTGCAACAAGTTTATCGAAACAATGTGGAAATATTGGATTATTTACGCCTACTGGGCAGTCCAATATTTCTTCTGCTGTTATATTCTCAACTACGCCGCTTACCATATTTATTTTTACTCTGCAACGATTTAGGTTCGTCCTGTATATTCCTCGAAGAAGCCCGCTCTGCTCCAATACTGCAAAAATCTCCCCATTGGATGAAGATAATACAATATATACTTGGCCTTCCTCGGGAATATAGCTCTTCTTTTGCACTCGCAATCTAATTTGTGCACGTGCAGGAAAAACGTACCTTCGAAATTCGAATTGAGTGCTGTGATTTCTGCACGGAATAAGCCGAAGATGTCCAAGTTGTTTAAGTGAATATCCAAGCACTTCATGAAGAGGAGACCTAAAAACAGGTGAACTGCTCTTATCAACAGCTGCAGGTCCCATATGAGAAGGACCAGGATAAAGATTTTGCAGTGAATTGTAATCTACAACCTCTTTATCAAAAGTGTTAGGAAATATTGGGTGAAATTCGCCTAGTGGACAATTCCTAACTTCATCTGGTGTCATATTGTCAACTGCACCGCTTATCATATTCATTTTCGCTCTTGAACGATTAGAATTTGTCCGATATATTCCACGAAGAACCCCTGTATGCTCTAATACTGCAAAAATATCCCCATTGGATTCTGATAATACAATATATTCCTGGTTTGGTACGGGAATATAGCTCTTCTTTTCCAATCGTAATCTAATTGGTGTGCGTTCAGGAAAAACGTATCTGCGAAATTCGAATCGAATGGTGCGATTTAAGCGGGGAATAAGCCGTAAATGGCCAACCTGTTCAAGTGAATATCCAAGTACTTCAAGAACAGGTGGCCTGCCAACAGGAGACCTGGTCCTATCACGAACAGGAGGCTCCACATGAGAAGTCTGATCAGGTGAAAGTTGTCTGCCAGAAGAAGAAGGACAAAGGCGAGAATTAAGTTCGCTATTAGGATTTCCTCGGACATGTGAACTGCATTCGGCAAGGAGGAATAGATTTCCAGTAGAAGAAGAAGGACCAGATTTATTTTTGCTATTGCTGCATTCTGTAAGAAGAAAAAAAAATTCTTTTTTTCCGCACATAGATTTTTTATACCTTTGCTTGCAGTCAACGGTGCAGTCAGTGATCTAATTTAACATATCCCAATAAGAAAATCAAACCATCTTTGCTTCAAAATGTATTCTTTTTAGCAATAATTAAACCCTTTTATATTAATTTCAACCTCCTTAAATATTGATATTTTTTGGTTTAGAAATTTAAATTCTTGTTAATAAGGTTCAACGACTGTCTTATTTTGATAGAACCCGTGGGTTTTGAGTACTTCGTAAAAAAATTGAAAAGAAAGAAATTAAATTTTTCGACGAACCACGCCAACTATGAAACAAAGAGACAAAGGTTGCTCTTCCAGGAAACATATACAAATTTTTCATTCTTGATTTTTTTATGGGACACGCAATTTTATTTAAATTATATAAAACAACATTAAAAATACCAAAATTAAATTTTTTGAATAACGGCACAAGGTAAGAACAACAAATAATCGAGAAAATAGTTATTTCGAAAAGAATATTTAAATTTTTTATTAAAGATTGTCAGATAGGCTCAATATATTTTCTATTGTCGGAACAATTAAAAATAAAAATAAAAAATTAAATGTTTAGAAATAGAACACAAGGGACAAAAAAATGAAAAGATGAATAGATTCTATTTTGTTATAGATATATTATATTATTATATTTACCCATAGAATTAAGGATGATCGCCGTAGTGAAAACAAGAGTATACATAATCTTCATTTTCGCAGACTAGAGAAAAATTCATTAATGCTTCAGTGAATATTTTGGTTCATAACTGTGAGTTATCGATGTTCCATTGCGTCATTAGAGTTTACATATCTCCTTATCTCACATACATTTGAGATAACGGCACTATAGGCGTCAAGGTTGTCTTTCTGTGATATTTCTATCATTATTTCTCTTTCTTATTATAAAATTTAGTTAAAGATTCAGCTGTCTCATTGAAAATATGTTGTTTTTGGTTTAAAATCTTATTTCTTTATCTCAAAATTCGATCCTTCATTTCCGTTTGAATGCTTAAACACTCTTAGATAGATCTATTTCGTAATTTTTTTTAACTCAATAATATCAATTAAAAAATTAGCTATTCCATTATTGTTTGAAAACTTATTGTTTTCAGCTGAAAATACAAACATTTGTTTGAAAATTGATATATTTTGTTATAAACTTGTCTTTTTCCGTAGAAAATTTATTGTGTAAATTGCAAATTTTACTGCTTACAAAGAAAGTCGCCAAAGTGAACACCTCCAATTTGTTTTTCCTGAAATGTGTTTCAGAGCACTAAAAAAATAAGGTAGACTTATTTTTTTATACGTTTTCGAACTTTCCTTGCTCTGGTGATTTGACAGATATTAAGATTTTTTTTAAATTATTCATAGTGAGACGCATTTTTCAAAAACAAATGTTGAAACTCAATTAAAAATAAAATCTACTCCTTTATATGTATTCTTTAACATTTCATTAAAATACAGTTTACAATGGGCTGTAAAAGCCCTGTGAAAACAGGATTTTTCGAATGTTTAAACTCATTTTCAACTTTCTAATTAGTGTGAGCTAATAATTAATTTAAGCAGACAAACCGAAGTGTTTATGCAATTGAGTATTATTTTAAATGCTATTTTCTTCAAATAATGCTGGAAATTTAAGGTTGTTTTTCTTCAATATTCAACATTTTTTCCACTTTTCAAGTAGTTCAAGGTAATAATTAATTAAAGTTTCAACTCGATTGACCTAATGTTGAATATTCTGAATAACATTTTTAAAAACATCTTTTTTCAGTTTACTTTTCAACACCAAAATACGAATTTTGAACAATAAGGTTATCTATGAAGTACTTGAATTTTCAAGTAAAAATTTGAGTTTTCGACTGAGAGGATGACTTTTTAACAAAATTGTTGAATTTTCAACAAAAGAGTAGGCTTTCTACCCCAGAAAGGTGAAATTTCTACTAAAATAGAGGAATTTTTAAACATAAAGGACAAGTTTTCAACAACAAAAACTCTAGGTTTTTTAACTAAAAAATATTACAGTTGACTTTTCAACACCAACATGAGTTTGAAACAAGTCAATTTTGTACAAAACAGTTATACTTTTAAATAAACAATTAAATTTCCAAACAAAGGGAAGTTTTTTTTTAAATAGACAGAAGTCCTTCCTCGGCTTAATTGTTATCGGATTTATATAAACCAAAGTGGAGATTACTGAGAAGAGATTCTGCTAGCATGGGCCCAAAAAATTTAGGCCTAAAAAACCTAAAACTATAATTTCTCCACTTATGCTTTATATATCATGACTGTTAGACCTATGGTCTATAAAATGCAAGCAAATAAATAGACTGCGCTTAGTTATCGATTAATCATAATAGGACATCAGCCTCTTTACCACGTTAAGGAAGCAGTCTTCAAAGAGGTTTTTTAAATTTTTTTTCTACAAACTGTGTTGTTGGCCTGCTGTCCTTCTTCTGAGTAATAACATATCCAAGCAATATTTCTTGAATGTTTGTAAGTTCACTTTCCTTTTGCAAGAAATTACTAGATTCAAAAGGGTTGCAATTTTTGTTCACTAGATTCGGAAAATAAATACGTAGATTTTAGATAATTTAAAATTACGTTAATCTTAGATTCTGGACTCTCATCTTTATCCCATATCAATTCACATAATTTAGAATAATTTATAGTTCTTATATCTACATTTTATGAATTTTCAGATAGATCTTGCAAACTCAGTTTTTATGAAAATAACTTTCATGGATCTAATTGCTGTCTAATTATGAGCCTAGGTTTGAAGATCTAAATTTTGTGGGTGTATTTCTTCTTGATATAAAATTCATTAGAATATTTTTGTTTTATTTAACACATAAAGTTCTGGCATATAGTAACATATTTGTTGAAAGATTAAACAGACATGTTATAGGATTTTCAGGTATATGTATTTTAGAACAAGATTTTTCATGTCTAAATATTGGATCCCTAAATAATGTGGGTAATGGTTTGGCAAACCTAAATATTATGAGCCTTACTGTTGTGGATCTGTGCTCTATAAACTTAGGCTTTGCGGATCTGAGTTATTGAGGGTCTAACTTTGGTAGATTATGATATTTTAGATCTACATTTGTGGATCTAGATATCCTTGTTTAAGATTGGGTGGGTACAGGTTTCGTATATATATATACGTTTCTTGAGTCTATTTTCTGTACATGTACATTTTTTGGGCTTAGGCATGCTAGAATTAGGTGTTGTGGGAATAATTATGAAAGCCTAAGTTTCTTTAGTCAAGTTTATATGGACCTTGACATCCTAGGTCTAGGTTTCCTTGTTCTAAATAATGTGGGCCTAGATATTATGAGTCTAGGTTTTTTGAGTCCAGATTTGTGGATCGATCTAACTATTGACAATCCACATTTTTTGGATCTAGGGATTGGGAATTAGGATTTTTGCACCTAGTTTCACCTGGAATTTATAGATTAATCAGTTGGAATCAGTTGGATACCCGTCGAAAACAATGATGGCAATCGCCCCGTAGAGTTTTTTCACGTATTCTCCACTATTTATGCAAATAGCATCAAAAGACTCGTTTCGCAGACATTCGAATCTGTAAATTAAGAATCCACTATCAATAATGTCGAAGCTGTTTCCGAATTTCTTTCGTTCTGGAAGTGGTACGAATCCTTTTTAGACCGATTATTTTGTGCCTTTTCACATTCCTTCCTGAGAAAAAAGCCAAAGCGTAAATCGATCATTTTCAAATTGTATGTATTATTGTAACACTTCTTCTGATTTCTTCACTATGCACATGCTATGGAAAAGGAGTACTAGATTGATTTCCAGTTACCAAATCGTTCCGCTTCGATGTACTGCTTTAGCAGAGTTTCCCTTTTTAAGCACTGCAACCAGAGTTTTGCAGTAGGCCCTTTTTTCTAACCTTTCGAGGTCCTTCTTGAACTTTTTAGCAAGAGTTTCTAAGAAACATTGATTTTTAATTCAGAGTGTTTCTGATATATCAGGATCAGTTAATAATATATCCATCTCAACACGATCCTCTGCACCGACTTGAATTGGTTGCATGGCAATTTCTGATAATGCACGAGAATACGCGGGGCCTGCTAGCTTTTTCTCTTCGGAATTTTCTGCATAGATAGTACTGAAACTATCCTTCAGTCTACTTCCATTAATTATGGAACCAATGCCCCTCAAGCAAGATAACGAGAAATGAAATTCTCTAAGTCTTATCTCAATATTGCTGAAATCGTATTAATCACAGTTGGTGACGATATCTCGAGCTTTTAAATAAGGCGGCAGATCAATAGTCACGAAGCAAGTCTTCTAGTTCAAATTTTTACATTTTTCTGAAGCGCAAATAAGGCATAGAGGATTGTGTCGTAGTCAGTAGGATAGTATAGAGTGAAACTTTGCTCCTTTACTATATAGCCAAATAAGGTCTGCAGACGAAGGAAATATTCCGGTGGAAACGGAGTTCATCCTTGCCAAGTCTTTAATTGTTATTTATTTATAACCGAAATCTCCATTTCGCCGGTAAATAGTCAGAGGAATGGTACCAAAAGACCCTACTAGTTTTGAAGGTGTCATCCTGGAAAGACTTTCAATTTTCTGATCTGGAAGAATAGGAGTTTTAGGAGACACACAATAAATATCTCCCATTGAATGAAATTTTCTCTATCCGTCTAAAGCATTAGTACATAATCAGCGTTGTCTAATAAGAATTTTATAAAAGCATTTGAGTACATTTTAATTCCCGGACGCATGATAGCTGAGTCTGCAAAAAGTTGTGCCTCTTGATGTGCCGTTGCGTGTGGATAGTGAACCCACATAACTATATTATGTAACATAATACATTCGATGTTGATAATACAGTCTGCGTTCGGTTTGGCAGGGGCACATATCTACCTCTTTCTTGCAGAAATCGAATTTGTATGTCGTTAGGAAAAACATATCTTCCAAACTCGAATTGATGCTTCTTAATTGTCTGAAGAATAAGCCAAACATATCCAAGTTGTCCAAGTGAATATCCTATTACTTCTTGAGAAGGAGCTCTACCTGGTTAAGACATGGAGCTGACACCAACAGGAGACACATCAGCAGGAGAAAACCGGTTTGGAAAATATTTTTTGTCGAAAATATCGGAATCAGAGTTACGGTTTCTTAGTGAATCGGAAGTTCCAAAAACTTTAACAAAAGTTTGTGGGAAGCTTGGGTAAAGTTCGCCTACTGTACAAGTCCTCATTTCAATTGGGGTCT
>JAWWLR010000034.1:105122446-105133939 GCA_035041075.1 Acraspis erinacei | reverse complement strand
TAGAGAGAAGCACGAAAGAAGACGAGGTAGCGGGGTAGGGTAGTAAATTTGCGAAAGATGTTACGCACGTTACATCGGTTTGATGGATATTCAAAACTCAAACGAGGAAGTTTTCTGTAAACCGTAGTGTAAGGAAAGAGAGTAAAATACAGAAAAGCGGTAGAAAGGGAGAGATTAAGGGCCGAGAGGTTTGGATCAATAAAGAAGTCCGGGCAAAGATTAGAAAAACAGGAAAGGCCTAATACGAAGGTAGATGAACTGGAAGTTAGGATTTAAAAAATAGAGGGCTCAAACCGGGAGTTTGGAGGTGGGGAGAGTGGTAATCGGCAGAAGGAAATGCTGAAAAAAAGAGAACACAAGAGGGAAGTGGTGACAAAGAAGAGGTTTTTATGTGGAAACCCGGAGATAATAGAGGGATTATATTGTAGTGGACGACGAGTTCCGAGAGAAGGTCAAGAACCTAGAGGTAGAAAATTTTACAAATTCAAGTCACTTTCCCGTAATAGTGACATTAGAAAGAAAAAAGAGTATCAACAATAAGGCTAAACAAAAGGTAGAAAGAGCAGGAAGTGGGGGTTGGTCAATGGACGATAAAGAACAGTTTATTGAAAGGACATGAATATCAAAAGGAATAAGGAAATGTAAATGAGGAGATGGAAATAGTGATTAGAGGGATAAAAGAAATATTAGAGTGTACAAGCAAAAAGAGGTTAGTGCAGGAGGGGATATAAGTGGATGGGATGAGGAATGTTAACAGAAGAAGAAAGAAGTCATAAGGGAATTAAGGAAATGGAGAAAAGGCACAATTAATGGAGAAAAATGTTGGGGAAAAAAGAAGGAGTATACTGAGTTGTCTGATGAAAAAATAGGAGGAAAATATAAGGTATGAAGAAGAGGGTGAGAAGGCTAGGACAGAAGAAGAGGTTCGGAATGCGGTAAGTAGAGAGAGAAGAAGGAAGAAAAGAGTAAAACGGGATATTGAGATGTTGGAAAGGAAAATATATTTTATGGAATTACTTAGAGTGCTAGAGGTATTAGGTATGATGAAAGATGAAAACGCACCTGGTACAGATGAGATTATGGAATGGAGGAGTAGTGGTGTCCATAGTAAAAAAAGGCAAAGGGGAGGAAGCTAAAGAGTGCAGATGAGTGACACTAATTCCAGCATTGCATAAAGTATATTTGATGGGTTTATCGGAGAGGTTAGAGAAAGAAGTTCATGAAAAAAGACAGAACCTCCATATCAGGCAGGGTTTAGAGAAGGGTTGGGGGTTATGGACAATATATATGTTCTGAACTGTCTAGTAAGTAAGAGGATTAATAAAGGGAGTATCGAAAATTTTTAGGCATGCAAATATCAGATTTGGAAGAAGAAATAAGGATAAAAGGTTGGAGAGAAGTTAGGATAGGGAAGGAAAAGATATATACACTGACATACGCACGCGATATAGTGTTGATGTCGGAGTATAAAGAAGGGATGGCGGGCTTAGTTACAGAATCAGATAAATACTTATATTAAAAAAGGTTATATTTAAATGTAGAAAAGACAAAGATAATGAGGTTTAGAAAATGAGTGAGAATAAGGAAAGGTTGGACGGGAAGATGGAAGGGAATAAAGTTGGAAAAACAAAAGAGTTTAAATATTTGGGATATACCTTGAAAACAAATGGAGATCATAGAGCTAATATTAGAAAAACATTAATACTAATTATTAAATTCATATTAAACGAAGTAAACTAATGTACGCCAATTAAAGAATTAGAAATTTGTATGATGGACACTGTACCGAGAAAGCCGAGAAATTTACAAAAAGGGGCTTACAGTTTATTAATCAATGGTTCGTTTTATTTTCAAAAGCCACACAAAATAGAAAGTGTTTAATTAAACATAAATTAGTGAAAGTATTCATAGAGTAAGGAAAACCAGGTTAATAAATTTTAGTGGCAGCCTGAACGATTTTTGCCTCTCTAAACCCTATTTCAAGAATTCATTTTTTCCACTGTTTCTAAACAAGTTTCATCTTTTTCCTGTTTTTTTTTAAATCCTAAATATGATCTGATTTGATAGAACATAAGAAAACAATCCAACTATCTTTGCTTAATGATGTATTCTTTATGGTAAGAATTTAATCGCTTTAGATTTATTTCTGCTATGTTGGAATTTTTGTTTTGTTTTTGGAAATTTAAACTCTTGGTCACAAAATTCAGGAATTTTTTTTTAAATTTCTTCTCTTTATATTAAAAGTTGTACTATTTGTTCATTAATTTAACTGCTTGGTGGAATTTTTTTTTTCGAGGTTCAATTATTTCTTTGAAAATGCAACTGTCTTCTAAAATATTCGTCTGTTCGGTTAGAAAATTCTATTATCTGGTTAAAATGTAATTGATTTTGGTTGGACTCTAATCTTTTTATATTCTCATTCTAATGAGAAGGTATTGGTTTTATTGTTTACTGAGCTCTGGCAAAATTTTTAAGACCTAAAAGAAAAGGACATGTTCGTTTCCGAGCTATTTTGAATGGTAATTTGAATAGTTAGAGCATTTCCAAAAGGCAAAATTTTTTAGATAATTTGAATAAAGCACGATATTTAAAAAAGTCAGGAAAAGAAACATGTGCCTTCTTGAAAGCGCTATAAGATTATCATTACGACTTTTTGAATTTTCCTGACTAATGTCGAGTCAACAAATCCATTTTTCTGTCAATGTTGGTTAAAGCCGAAAGAGTATTAAAAAAATAGAATTCACAATCAGTTGACTATTAATTGTATATATGGTTCTAAATTATAGATATATTATTATATTCGCCAAAACTATTAAGGATGACCATGTGCCAAATGACCAAATGCATTAATGGATGGTTTCATGGTCCATGACCATGAAATTTTGTAGCCTTTCCTTAACTTTTCAGAACGTAATGAAATATATTTCGTGCGTATGTTCGGTTTCAAATAACAAAAAGGTTCCGTCTGATCATTCTCTGTAAATCTATATTTCGACAAAATTATACTTTGACTTTTTAAATTTCCGTTCAACGATAAGTTTATACAATACTTTCACTTGATCGGGAGCAATGGGAAAATTTATCAATCAAGGCCCTGGATTAGATTTAATACTATAAATATTTTTCAGCAAGTATTACAACTAATCAATCCTTCATCGCTCTGCACAGACCCGTGCACATTTAATCGTAAAGCATTTGCTTCTGATTTACATTAATATAACAATTTGAACAAGGAGAATTAAAAAATCATTTGGACATATCGACTCTCAATTGAATAAAATAATTTGAAAAAAACAGAGTTTCAAGTAAATTAAGAATTGTGTTTTTAAAGTTGTTGTAAACAATGTTCTTTCATTTCACCTCACTGTGTCTGACCTTGCGAATGTCTAGTGAGGCCACGCGACAGCACTAACATATTAATATCCCCGAAAGTTAAAGAGTAAACATTTTCTACGCAGTATATTTTTTTATTTTTTAAATTGCCTTAAAAATCCCTAAAAAGAATACGCTACACCATTAACCTTATTTAAATTATGTTGGAAGGTTTGGCGGTGAACTTAGGCATAAAGTAGAAAGAAAAAAGTCTTGAGTACCATTTTAAATTCAACTGTCAATCTTTTTATTTAAGTTCGATCCAAATTCAGCTTACAAATGTTGTTATATCATCTTATAATTTTATTATTGCATTAATGATACACAGTTTTCAGTGAATCTTCTTTTGCAATGACTTCAGTAAAACGACGTGGAAAGATTGGGTGCCTTTTGCCTACTTGACATTCCCAAATTTCATCTGCTGTGATATTCGCCACTACCCCGGTTATCATATTCAGTTTTACTCTAGTATGATTTCTATCGGCCCTATATATTCCAAGAAGATGCCCAGTATACTCAAATATTGCAACAATTTCACCATTGGATGTTGACAATACAATGTGCTCTCCAGTTTGCACGGGCACAAAACTATGCCTTCCATATCGCACTTGAATTCGTTTTTCGACAGGAAAAACGTATCTTCGAAACTCAAATAGTTTATTCTGCTTTCCCTGGGGAATAAGACGAACGAATCCAAGTTGTCCAATTGGATGTCCTAGTACTTCATCAGGAAGAGACCTGCCAGAAGGAGATATCGACCTGGCACGAATAGGAGTCTCTTCAGGAGAAGTCGGATCAGGTGAAAGTTGTCTGCCAGCAGAAGAAGTAGAAGGACTAGGATTGCGATTTTGTAGTGAATCGTATTTTTCCATACATGTCATAAAAGTATGTGGGAAGATTGGGTGCGTTTTGCCTATTGGGCAATTCCTTATTTCAGTTGGTGTCATATGATCAAGTGCGCCGCTATTCATATTGATTTTTAGTCTCGGACGATTTACAGTGGTGCTATACATTCCACGGAGAACGCCGCTGTACTCTAATATTGCAAAAATATCTCCATTGGGTGCTGATAATGCAATATATTCTTGGTTCGGCTCGGGAACATAGCTCTTCCTTTCCACCCGCAATCTAAGTGGTATACCGAGAGGAAAAACGTATCTTCGAAACTCGAATCGAATATTCTGATTTATGCGGGGAATAAGCCGAAGATATCCCAGTTGTCGAAGTGAATATCCAAGTACTTCCAGAATTGGAGGCCTGCCAACAGGTGACCGGGTCCTATCTCGAAGAGAAGGCTCCACAGGAGATGTCGGGTCAGATGTAAGTTGTCCGGCAGAAGAAGAAGAACCGAAATGATGTTCGTTATTCGAATTCTCGTCCATCTGTGCAATGCATTCTGCAAGAAGGAATAGATTTTCAGCAGAAGGAGAAGCAGGGCGAGCATGTCGTTTGCCTTTAGGATTCTCATCGGTCTGCGAACTGCATTCTGCAAGAAGAAGTAAAAACTTATTTTTTATGAAGCTGGGTTTTTTGAGATTGTGTATTTCCATTACAAGTCGTATGAGTCAGACTGAAGTTAATTACCGAAAGATAACTAATTATAATATTTGACTTTATAGATATAGTACTGTTTATACACGAAGTTAGTTCAAACTAGTTTTGAGTAGTTAAAAGGCCAAATTACTACGGTAGTTTGCCAAAAATCGTTATAACTAGTCGAAGCGTGAAGTAACCAAGTCCTTTTGTAAAAACCCTAAGATTTTTTAAATTCAATCTTACTTCGTGTTTTAACTGGAAATATCAGTGACCAATCGCTCTTATGTTACCAGTAGCTAAAACGCATTTTTAAGTCTTAATATTAATCTTCTGTAATCAGTCGCTAAAAATTTTAATATGCAAAATTAATATGCAAAATTACCAAAGGTAAACCTAGTTCTTATAGATCGCAAATGGGTGAATCTAGTTTTAACTGATTCCAGCTATAAACCCTAACAGATATACAAATGATATTCTATGAAAGCCAATTATAGGTTTATTCTTATATTCACCAAAGCAATTAAGGATGGCCGTCGAAGTAACAACAAAAGTGTAAATAATCCTCATATTCTCAAAGCAGAGAAAAAATTAATAAATGCTTCAGTAAATAATTTTTTGTAACAACTGCGAGTAACGAATGTTCCATTGCGTCAGTAGAGTACAAATATCTCCTTATCTTACATACATGTGAGAAGACGGAATTACAGGAGTCAAGGTTGTCTGGCCGCCAAGTTTCTATCATTATTTCATTTTTTAAATATAATTATGATTATTACATTCACAGCTAAGTGATAAGATATTAATTTTATATAAAAAATTGAGTATGAAGGATTTAAAAAATACTTGCAGTTGTTGGAATCACTGATTGAAAATCAATGTTTTTGATTCGATGTGTCTTGTTTTTGTTGTCGTTGTCTCTAAATAGGAGGACATTATCATCACGCGTTGTCCGCGGGACTCGCTGCGCTTGCAAGTTTGGTCGCGCCCGAAGCGCGCGACTGTGGGTTCTCGCTTTTCGCGCTACTTCTCGGTCTTTGCATTTTCCCCACATTTGTACTTAGACTATTGAAAATTAAAGTTGAAAAAATCTACAAATGTAATTTTATGATTGTGAACACACTTATAACTTATTTAGACATTATAAAATAAAGTAAAATTTATTAAATATCATTTTGCAACTTGTATATTTTGTCTACTCGTCCTATAAAAAAGATAGTCTATAGTCTATATATTTTTTCATAGCTTGTACCTTTTATCCAAAAACTTCATTTTTAATTTTATTTTTTAGGATTCAAATCTTTGAGGATTTAATTATCTCGTAGAAAAATCGTTGTTTTTAGTTGAAAATACGTTTTCTTATACTCAATTGTTTGGATTGATAATGCAACTATTCTATTGTTGTTTAGAAATGGTTTATTAGTTGACAATGCAAAAACTTTTTTCATATATTTTGTTGTTGATTCGTCTTTTTTGTATAAAATGTATCATCTGGATTGAAAATATAACGTCTATGTCGCTAACCGTTCTGTATTTTTCTATTTCAGAACTTTTTTCCGAAAAATATAAAATATAAGAAATAAAATAAATAAAATGAAAATAACGTAAAAGTAAAGCATAAAAATATATAATATAAAGTGACTTCAGTCATCTAAAAATGACGTGATATGAGGATTGAAGAAATTTTTCTTATTAATTTATTGCTTTCGGTTTAAAATTCAACCATTACATTTTTCATTGAAACTTCATGTTTCTTGGTTGAAAATTGAACTGATAGGTTGATAGTTCGACTGCGTTGTCAAAACTTCATTCTACGATGCTTTTTTCATTTTTTTAAATTTATATAAATAAATTTAATAAATATTTTTGACCGAGAAAGGTTTTTCTATTTCCTTCCTTACATTATAAGCAACATTAGCTAAAAATCTGCTCTGAATATTTATTTGCATCATTTGCTTATTACATTAATAAATAATATGGATCTACACATTTTTATATTTATAATAAATAATATTACTTAAGAAATCCTTTTTTGCCTGCACACACCTGCCCATTGACTCCCAGACATACTGAAGGTAGGAAATTCTTTGACCAAAGAACAAAAGAAAAAGAAAATAATTCACATTTGGTAGCTATTTGCATTAAAATAAAATCTTCAAAAATTAAAATTTAAATAACTTTTTGATGTTTCAATTTTGTTTCAATCCTACGTTTCAATACAAAGATTATTATGTTCGAGTTTACTATTTTTAATTATGTTAAAAATACAAAGTCTGCATTGAATCGTAATTGGAAACAGCTTCGAGAAAATGGTTAGGGAAGATTGGGTACGATTTACCTACTTGACATTCTTTCATTTCATCTGCTGTCATATTCTCAATGTCGCGGCTTAGGATATTTATTTTAACTCTCGAATGTCTTTTTTTTGTCGAATACATTCCACGAAGAATACCAGTATGCTCCAATATTGCAAAAACATCACCAGTGGATGTTGATAACACAATATACTGTCGGGCCGGCACGGGGATATATGTATTATGATCTACTCGTAATCTAATTGGTTTATCGGTAGGAATAACGTATTTTCGAAACTCGAATCTCCGGGTCTGATTTGCTCGAGGAATAAGCCGAATATATCCTAGTTCTGACAGCGGATATCCAAGTACTTCATCAGAAGGAGGTATGTGAGCAGACCTGGACCTGACGCAAATAGCTGACTTCTCAGGAGTAGGCGATCGTTCAGGATAATGTTGTCTATCAGAAGAAGAATCAGGATTACTTTCTCCATTAGGATTCCATAGAAACTGTAGGGAGTCTTTATTTGCAAAAGTTTTAATGAAGTTGCGTGGAAAGATGGGATAATTTTTGCCTAATGGACAATCCTTCATTTCGTTCGGGGTCATACTGTTAACTTCGCCGCTTATCACGTTTATTTTTGCCCTCGGATTATGCCTTTGTTTCCTATATATTCCAAGAAGGAACCCGCTATTCTCCAATATTGCAAAAGTGTCACCATTAGATGCTGATAATACGATATTTTCTCCAGCTGGGACGCGGCCGCTGTTTTTACTGTCTGCTCGCAATCTAATCGGTGCACCGTCAGGAAAAACGTATCTTCGAAATTCAAATCGAAGGTTCGGATTTGTACGTGGACTAAGCCGTATATATCCTAGTTCTCTAAGTGTATATCCAAGTACTTGAAGAGAAGCAGGACTGCCAGGAGGATACCTGGGAATGACACGAAGAGGAGATGAATATTGTCTGCCAGGTGAAGATGAAGGACTAGGATTACGGTCGCTATTATGATTCCCGTTGGACTGTGAACTTAATTCTGCAAGAAGAAATAAAGGATTATTTTCTTTTTGTTCACAAGGAAAAATAATTATTTTGTTAAAAAAATTCAAGTTGGTCGAAAATTAAAGAGTTATCTTGAATATGCGCCTTTTTCTCTTGAAATTTAATTATTTTGTTAGAAAATTAACTACTCTCGAACTCTAAAGATACTAGCTCTGACCATACGCGCGCTCCAAAGGTACGACTGTTTCGACTCCAAAGGGACAAACGGAATTTTTACCCTTATACCACCGCTCTATCTGAGAGACAGGCGTATCTTTGGAGTATCTGATTGCCGAGCCTCTCATATATGCGTTTTAAAAACTTTTTTTCAATTTAAGTAGTCGGTTAAAATGATCCTTTTTAGATGAAAATTATTTTTTTATTGAATGTTCACCTTCTTAGGTTGGTAATTGAACTGTATTCTAAAAAATTCGTTCTTTTGTGTTAAAAATACAATTGGATGAAAAATTTAACTAGCTTGGTAGAAGGTAACTTTTTTCTTGCTTAAAATTTATCTATACAGTTGAAAATGCAACTATTCCAGACGAAGGTTTGTCTCCTTAGGCAGAAAATTCATCTTTGATAGAAGACAGTAAGTATTTTCAAGGTCACTATTTGAAAAGGAGAAATTTCTATTTGCTCCACATACATTAGAACGGCCGTATTCATGCTTGATTTATATAAAATATAATAACAATTATTTATATATTGTATCATTATATTTACCAATTAAATTAAGTATGGCTACCAAAGTCAAAACGAAAGTAAAGACAATACTCATTTTCTCACAGTAGATGAACAACTGATTGGCGTTTCCATGAAGTACATGATTATAAATAGGTATAATGAGTGTTCTCGAGCTTTATGAGAGTAAACATAGGTACAAGTACTCGTTATCTTACATATACGTGATATAAAGACACAGCATACGTCAAGGTACTTCAGAGTATTACTTCAGAGAATTTATTTTAAAAGCCTCAAATGAAAGGACGTGTTCGTTATCAAGTCGTTTTTGACCAACTGTTCGAGTTTATCTCGAGGCTTCTAGCTTCATCTTGCTCAATGCCCCGAGCAAGACTTTTTAGAGCTAACTTCTCGGTTAGCTTTTTATTGTTTATATTTTTGGTTAAGTTGCGTCAAGACGTGTCGCGTGCGTTGGCGTCCTACCATTAGGATGTCTCTATCCATAAAAAATGGGTTTAAAAGAATAAAAACTTCCATCATCAGATTATCAGGATACCCATATTGTTGCACAAAACCATTTTTCACAAGGTTATTATTTTATATATAATTAATTCGTTGTTATTAAATTTCGGCCAGCATACCCCATAGAATATGAAAATTCTATTATATAAAGTGCAAAATATAATAATTCTTGGTAGTACCATGTAACGAAATATTTGCTTATCAATCAAAGTAAAGTATGTCGCAACACATACTCACAAACACTTAAGCCTTTAAAATTCTATTCAGCGTGTAAGTATCTGCAATTGAATTTAACAGGAAAATTAAAGCAGGCATTTGACATGGGGAATTATAACTTATGCTGGCCTGTTTGAAAGCAATATAACATGAAATTTCGCGGATAAGTAAAGAGAACCCGTTAAATTACATTTTAATTTATGATTATATTTAACGTTACATTTAACGTTATATTTAACGTGGCACTTGCCGTGATATTATTAAATCTAGTTTTGATTCCCGTTTTGACTTTTCTTATTATTTATATAACTTTATTATAAGCAATCCCGAATCTTATCAGGCAGAATGGACACAGACCTAACTGTCTGAACATTTTTTTACTTGATAGATTCACAATATAACTAACGTTCTAAATTTTTCTACATGGACGATCAAATTACCAACCTGTTATAAAGTACTGTTAACATATCCAGAACAATTGCTTATTCAATAATACTTTTTAAATGGTTATCGCTGGTTAGTGAAAACCTAGAAATGAGGAAAATTTCAAAAAGGTTTGTTGTTTATTTAGCCACAGAGGTTTGGAAAGAAGTTGGCAGAATTTCAGAAAAATTTTATGGGACCTATAAGGTGTTAGAACATTAAAAAATATTCTAAAATATAACATTATGACTTCAGAATGGATTGAAAAGAATTTATTGAAAAAACTAAGGGATTTCGTAAGCTTTTAAATAATCTGCAATGAGTCTAATGAATAAAGATTGAAATTATTTGTTTAAAATTCCTTGCAGAAGATCGATCTTCGTTTACGGGTCCAGGGTAGAACTGTTTGTTGTAAAAAAAATGATTGAAAATATATTTTTACTTAATTAAAAAAAATTATTTAGTACTTCATTAAATTGTTAGTCATTTCCATTTACTTGTATATAAAATTAATAAATAATGTCAAGTCTAACATTTTTATTATCTTCTACATATTTTCCACAAAAGCTAATAATTTCAGCGGCAAACTATCACATTAAAAATGAACGAATATTATTTTTTTTCGATATTATAATATTTAAAAAAAATAATTCTACTCAAAATAAATTTTTTGCTAGAACCTTGAATTAAAAACTTGTGCGCATTCAATCCAAAAGATAATAATAGAAGAAAAAGAAGAGAATCAATACTTATTCTACTGTCGACTGATATGGCCGCCTTTTGCCCGTGAAGACAGGGTTGAATGTCGAATATATTTCCTAAAAAAAAACACATTTCCGAGGCGAACTAAAATCAGCGATGCAAATGCAGAATTATCGGGGCGAAAGTAAAGTATGCAGGGTGAAAGAGAAAAATAGTCGATCCAAATTTGAGCCGAAAACAAAGCTACAGAAAAATGCCTCGGACCCGACTTTTAGGGCCAAAAGGTAGCCATGGTGGAGAGTGGAATAAAATACTATATGAAACACGGAGTGGAAGTATATTTTTCTTTCGAGTAATTTAATTACAAATTTTTCTAAAAAAAGCAGTATAAAATTAATTAGAAACATCAAAAAGGTTGCTTTATTTTGCCATTTTTTCATTTCCTCAATGATACACAGTTTGTATTGAATCACTTTTTGAAACAACTTCTTCTAAACTTTAGTGGATTGGGTGATATATGCCTATTTGACATTCCCTCTTTTCAGCTGCCGTCATATTCTCAATTGTGCCGCTTAACATATTTATTTTAATTCTCATGTGACTTTTATCCCTCTTATATATTCCACAAGGAAGAAGCTTCTAATGTGTCCCCTAAGGGTTTACATTTTTCTTGCACCTTCTTCGCTATTCCTTTACACACACCCC
>JAWWLR010000034.1:105094639-105107115 GCA_035041075.1 Acraspis erinacei | reverse complement strand
AAAATCATTATTATCGATCAAGTTAATTGTTGACATAACAGAAAACACTTAACGTCATTTCTGACTAGATGGAAAATAATTTTTTTTTAATTTCAAAATTAAATTCTTTTCTGAAAAAAGATCTACTCACTTCGCTCCCATGGTAATCTAAGTACTGAAATTCTAAGCCAGCCGGATGTCTACCCATTAAGCTATTAGAGATATCGAAAGAAGAATCCATTTTTAGAAAAACACACATTCTCAAGCTAAGTGTTACATTTATGATAAAAGTAATTTCAAGGAATCTGTATTATCATCAGAGGTAGTTACCACCGATCAATGCAGATATCATTCCAGAGTCCGTAAAATTAAAAATCATTATTATCGATCAAGTGAATTGTTCAAATAACAGAAAACACTTAACGTCATTTCTGACTAGATGGAAAATAATTTTTCTTAATTCGAAAATTAAATTCTTTTCTGGAAAAAGATCTTAATTTTGACACACCCAAACCCTTTGAATTGTGCCCAGAAAATACCCCAAAAGCTGCAAAATAGCAGTTTTCTATCAAATTCATGCTAAAGATGGTATTAAAAAAAAACTTTCAATATGATTTATTTTTAATCGATAATTTAGGAGTTTTAAAGTATGTTCTTAATAACTTTAAATTGTTTACAAAATCCCCCACCCCCTCTGTAAATCATGAAAAGTTATTATCTTTCGGAATAAATCGTACAAAGTTGATGAATGTCAAGAGTAGCAGTTCTTGCTTAACTTATTTGGTAATTATTTAAACCAGTTTCATTTGTTGAAACGATTTTTTTCTCCCTAAAGTCGTAAAAATTTATTATTTTCTGGAAATAATGGCACAATTAAAGAATGTTGAGAGTACTATTTTTTCTAAGGGATATTCAGGATATTCCACCTTTCCTATGAACAAGCGCAAGAGATACATAAATAATATATAATAATAAATAAAAAATAATTGCAAAATATCTTAAGCAAAAAATATTACTTTTCTCATTCGTTGGTAAAAATAAACTGCTTTAATTGAATATCTAACAATTACTAATTGAAAATTAATTATTTTTAGTTGAAAATTCAACAATTTAGTGCAGATTTATACGTTTTGTTGTACATTTGTCTTTTTTTGTACAAAATTCATTATTTTAATTAAAAATGTAACTGTTTAGTTTAAAGTTGAATGACATTGTAAAAAATTCACCTTATGAGTTGTGTAGAAAATTCTGTATTTTTGGAATCTCTTACGCAATGTCAATATCTTTTCAGTATTTTCTTATCTCAGAGCATACAGCGTAAATTTTAAAAGAATAATCATGGTTTTATATAATATGTTTGCAATTGCGTTCTGCATAGTATTTTCAGATAGATGTCGTGGAGACAACAAAATACTGAATACTTAAATAATTAAATATATTAAAATTGTTTAAATAATTGTCAGAGAATTTTATACATAATTGTCAAAAACCTAAAAATAAATATTACTCTTAACTTTCTTCAATTCTGTCATTAAATCCTGAAAATTATAAGTTGGTACGATTTGGCGGAAATCAATATAGCACAAACAGAAATTATTTAAAAAATTGCAAAACATGTTAAGTAAACAATATTGTGGGACTTTTAGAGGCTCAAGCTTTAAAGTTATTGGGTTAAAATTACCTTTCAGATCATCTACTAAAAAACTCAACGGTTTCATTTTTCATTTAAAATTCATAATTTTGTGTTGAAACTGAACTACTGGATGGAAAGCTAAACTCATCCACTAAAAATTAATTTTATCGCTTAAAGATTTAACTATTTTTTGAAAATTAGTTTTCATCTATTTGAACATTAATTTTTGTAGCTGGAAATTTAAATATTCGATTTTTGGTTGGAAATTGAAGGCTTCGGTTTACAAATTCAAATAATAAAATTTGAATTGATACTTTATCCTTCTTGATTGAAAATCGAAATGCTCGGTTGAAAGTTTAAGTACGATAGCCAAACTCTATTTTATTGTATCAAATTTAATCTGCGTCCCTAAAATGTCGTTTTTTTAGTTGTCAATTAATTTCCTCAACCGAAAATGGATCGTTTTTATCGACAACATGATAGTTGACAAAAAAAGGAATTTTTACCAATAAAATTTACTACTACCAGCGTATTACTGGGATACTGAACGTAAAAAATAAGTTTACCAATTATTAAATTATTATCAATTAAGCGAAGTACATTTATTTTATTTTATCGGTTGGTGATTACAAACGTTATTATACATTGATGTATATACTTTTATTGAATTAATAATTGCTTAGTCTGCAGTGATAGCAATTTACAAGAACTACCATATAAAGATGTGGAAAGATTAGATTATCTACTCCTACTTGGCATTCCTTAATTCCATCTTCTATCCGATTCTCAACTGCATTCAAACTTTTTGTTTTATATATTTTACGGAAAATTCCCGGATACCCTAATTTTGCAAAAACTTCATCATTGGATGTTGAGAATACAATATGATTTCGTAGTAGCAAGAGCATAAGACCATTATTCCCTTCTAGCAATTGAATTATTTTTTCGACATGAAAAGCGTATATTCAAAATTCAAATCGCCGTATCTGATTGTCCTGGAGAATAAGCAGAATATATCAGAGCTGTCCAAGTGAATGTCTAAGTGCATCAATAGAATGAGGTGTGCCAGGAGGAGAGTTAGTCCTAGCACGAAGAGACGCTTCCTCAGGAGATGTCCGTCTAAGAAAATGTTGTCTACCAAAAGAAGAAGAACCAGGGTTACGTACGCTATTAGGATTCCATGCGACCTGTAGTGTATCCTCATTTGTAACATCTTTAATAAATGTGTGTGGGAAGATTGGGTGATTTTCCCCTACTGGGCAATCCCTCACTTCAAGTGGGGTCATATCCTCAACCGTGCTTCTTATCATATTTACTTTCACTCTTGAGCGATTTCTATTCGTCCTATATATTCCACGGAGGATTCCGCTATACTCTAATATTGCAAATATGTCATCATTAGATTCCGATAATACGATGTGTTCACGGTTTGGCACAGGCAAATATTTATTCCGTTCTACTCGCAGTCGAATCGGTAAAGTGGCAGAAATAACGCATCTTCTAAATTCGAATCGAAGGCTCTCATTTGTGCGGGGAATGAGCCGAATATATCCAAGTTTTTCAAGTGAGTATCCCAGTACATTTAGAGAACGGGTTGTGCCAGGAGGGGATCTGGTCCTTTCACGAATAGGAGGCTCCTCAGGAATAGGAGGCTCCTCAGAAATAAGAGGACGGTCAGCAGATTGTTGTCTGCCAAACGAAGAAGAACTGCGCTGGACATGATGATTCCAGTCGGACTGTAGTGAATCGTAATTTTTCAAAACTTTAATAAAACTATGTGGAAACATTGGGCGCTTTTCCCCTACTGGACAATCCCTCATTTCATCTTGGGTCATATTTTCAACTGAGCCGTTTATCATATTTATTTTCAATCTTGAGCGACTGCTATTTGTACTGACTATTGCACGTAGAACCCCGCTATACTCCAATATTGCAAAAATATCACCATTGAATGCTGACAATACAATATGTTGTCGGGCTGGCACGGGCACACGTCTATTCAGTTCTCCTCTCATTCTAATTGGTAAATTGGCCGGAAAGACGTATCTTCGGAATTCGAAACGAAGGTTCTGATTTGTGCGGGGAATAAGCCGAAGATATCCAAGCTGTTCAAGTGAGTATCCAAGTATTTTCTGGGAAGATTCCCTGCCAGCAGGAGACCTAGACCCGCCACGAAGAGGAATCTCCTCAGTATGAGTCCAGTCCGGTGAATGTGGTCTGGTAGAAGACGAGGAAGCAGTATTACGTTTGCTATTAGGATTCCCATCGGACTGTGAACTTATTTCTGCAAGAAGAAATAGAGGATTAATTTCTTGGAATTTGATGCTCTCCTTGTATTATCAAAGTCTTCTCTGCGGTACTGACAAAAAACTGATCAGCCGGTACCGGCAAAAATCATATTGCAATGAAGGAGTCTAGACTGCCGGCAGTGAACTTTCAGACAAATAACCGATTATTTGTTTGAATTCCAAAAAATGTGTACTACCAATAAAATCTACTAGTTGTCGTCACAGACCAAAACACATTTGAAAAGGTTTAAGGGAGAATCTGAAAGTATTTCTAGGATTAATTACAGAGGAAGAATTGCAAAGAGATTGGAAGTGTTTTTTTTCAAACTAGAGACAAGGTTATATTTCTGCGCCCACTAGTCGTTTGAAAGGTGTTAGTTTTTTGACAACATTATTTCTGTGACCAATCACATTCGTGCCTTTCCACCGAATGTGCAGTCTGATAAAGTCGGATATTCACAGACTGACCAATAATATATTTCAAGAAGGTTTGTGTTGTTATATATTTATGAAGTGTCATCTCTGATATACAAAATTAATAAAAGAAGCAGGAGGTACTTCCGAGAAAAGGGACCTAATTGCGTCAAAGCTAAATTTTACAGGACGAGCGATTGTAGTAGACTTATTCGAGACTGATTCCTAAACTGTAGGCAGCCATTGCATCAAAAATACCATGATTCACGAAAAAAAACTAGTAACAGACACACTTTTTTCAGATAATTTTTTGCCGTTACCAGTAAAATGGGGTTTTTTTGCAGATAACGGCAGCCTACTTCCTCCGTAATTTATTTTTTTTGCTCAACAATGTTTTGTCCATATCTTTAATTAAACTCAATGTTTCTGTGTTAAATAAACATACATTTTCTACTGAGGTCTAGTCCAAAGTCGTTTTGATAACCTTGATGATCATAAACGATTTTCTGTTATACAAGAACTCCCATAAAACGAAAAGGTTTCAATACATCCAATTAAAAAAAATTAGGTTTTACTTAATTTTTACTTTAAAAGACACTCCTGAGGCAATCATTCAAAAGATACAAGCAATATAATTTAGTTTCACTTATTTCAAGGACAATTTGAAACTTTTTTTTAATTGTAAAATACTTACAAAATATTATAAAAGGGATTCTATAAAAAAATTCCACTGAGGTAACATAAAATATAACAAAAATAATAGACATATTATATTATTATATTCACCAATAATATTATAGACGACCAACAAAGTAAAAACAAAAGTACGGATCATCCACATTTTGGCAAAGTAGAGAAAAATCTGTTTAATGCTTCAGTGAATAATTTGGTTAACACTTATAACTAAGGAATATTCCATTGCATCATCATATTATAAATATGTACATAAGGAGTTGTTATTTCGCGTATAAGTGAGATAAAGACATTATAGGCGCCAAGATTGACCTGCTGATATAATTATATAATTTTACATTTTTTATTATTATCATCATAATTATTACATTTTCATCGCTCATTGTCTGTCATTGTCTGTCAACACAATGTATAATTTAGTTAGCCAGATACTTTTTGGCCATTTTTTCACTCTATATCTCCTAAATATCTACACATTTTATGGAAACAATTTTTACATAACAAGAATAGTTTTTGTTTTGATGGTAAAAATTCTCATTAAAAATAATTAAATACATTTCCCGGCAAAAGTACACGGGACATGAAAAAATGCCAAGTAGCGAAATTTTTCATCTAAAAAATATTCACTTTGCTTGAGGCTAAAGTTTCTGTAGCGCCGGAAAAATGTTATATAAATTTAAAAATTCACGCAAATTTATTTTTGAATAATTAATTATTGTCAATGATCTTAAGTTTACAACAATTGAAAAGTCGACCAGCACTCTGGACGCATTTCTGGATGTTTTAGTCTCTTTAATTACTGAAATTAATTTGTTAATTTATGTATTCATTGTGTAATTCCAGGGTAATCAAGGAGCAAAACACCAATATTATGATACAAAATTAGCAGATTCTGGAACAATTACAGGAAGAAAACGAGTCCAAGTTATCAGACCAACTTATCTAGCCACTGGAAGGCTTCCCTCTCAACCGCGTTGAGCATTTGTTGAGATAGAAAGTAAAGAAGGTCGAAAACTACGTGGAAAATTGGTAAGGAATAGAAAATTGTCTTCTGACTCTGTGCACAACCAAAAAGGCAAAAAAAAAATTGTGTAGTGCTCTTAAGGAGATTATGAGTGACGAACTCGTAACCAAATTCTCATAGCGTGGAGATCGAGAATTCGTAAACTTTTGGAATACCACATTTCCAAAGTATTTTTGATGATACATGCGAGAAAAGTGAATTTAAAAATGGAATACTGGAGGTGTTGAGGATAACTAAACAGAGGTTTCAGAACTCTGAGAAAATATTAAAATCGCTTGTTGAAAATACCTCTTATGGACAATTAGTAGAGGAAATTGAACGGTTGACTGGTATTAGAATTGAAGACAATATGGAAGCAGCTGAGCGTCTTGAATTCGAAAGAGACCTGAAGGTAGATGCGGACAACGAGGGAGAAGCGTAAATAATAATGTATGTCAATTTATATTTAAAATTTATGTTGAGGGTCTTCTGTACAAAAAAAAGCCACAACCCTTAGTTTTTAGTTGTGTTTGAAATCAGTTCACGACTGTGAGTAAAATGCGCTAAATGCTAGTAAAATTTCTATTTTTAACTTAACAGAATTATAAGAGAAACGAAAAACTAAAGCTTTCCTGTATATCCAAAGTTTATTTGCATTTCAAAAATTAAAAGATTTGCAAATTCATCATTGTAATAAGGGAATAAGCCAAAGTGTGGGGTTTCAAGCTCTAGTTTCGGAAGCAGGTTAAGAATTCGTAAAGGTGATAATGCTTGTTTAAAGAGACATGTGTACGTAAAAAAATTAAATTTATACAAAAAAATCTGCCCGCTGCGCGGCTTGCAAATTTGAGAGCGCCTAGGGCACACGGATATTGAATGTCGCGCTTCGTGCTCGATAATAGAATACCTAGCGCTTCGCGCTCGGACGAAGCTTTATAAAAAATATCTCCTTTATAACACAGTATTTATATACGTCTACTTATTCTGAATTTTCTACTTAATCAAGTATAGGTGATGATTAAGTTGCTCGAAACTCTGTAGGCTTTGAGGTACACATTCTCATCCTGACCCTCGTGCTGCGCGCTCGATTTATGACAAATATTTGTAACTTTATATTTTCTGAACCACCTGAAAATTAAAAAAAAACTACAATCCTTTTTTCAGACATTTTTCTCTATTTCGCGTTGTCATGCTAAGAATAGGATTTTTGTTTTCATATTATTTTTTATGAAAAAAGAAAAATATCCTAAAAGTCTTCTACTATAATTTTTACGTCTCTCGCGCCTTTTGGCGTAATATTGGAATTTTCAATTATCTGCATATTATTTACGATAAATAAAAACAAAGTTATGAATCCTATTGGAAAATGGTTAAAAGACTTTTGTAGGATTTTCCAAAATCTATAATTTCTCTTTGAGACCTTTTCTCGTAGTTTGCGTCGTTTGGCCATCATGATACTTTCTCAATCAAAAATGATGAGAATGTAATAAATTATTACAAATTTGTATCTATTTTTTGGTGAATAACTTTTCCTATCAATTTGTTTTCGTACCTTTTGTCATTTCTCCACAAATTTTTTATTCTTATTTTTAATGCCATTTTTATGATTAAAACCAAAACTACACCTTCTATCAAAAAGCAAATCAAAATAAAATTTTTAACTGTAGTTGTGCCAAAAATATTGAATTTTTCATTTTTCATTATTTCTTGTGCAATAAAAATTTGAATTTTCGATTTTTCAAGAAACTCCAAACAGTTTTTACGATCAAAATATAACTATATAGCAAAAAGCTATTTTTTCACGAAACTGATGCATTTTCCCTAACAAAAATTAAATTTCAAAGAAGAATTTTCGCTGAAAAAGATCAATCTTAAAAAATGTAAAATTACATTTTCAGTTAAAAAAAGAATAATCTGCAACAAAATAGTTATAATTTTAAGCAAACTGATACATTTTCAATTAAAAATATAAATCTTAAAAGAATATTATTTCTCAACAAACTTCTTCACTCATATTCTTTAAACAAAATATTTTAAAACTCAAGCAAAAAAGAATAATTTTAAAAGGTGGCATTTTCATAAAAAAATTTAATTTATACTAAAATAGATGCATTTTTAAATCAAAGATGAAATTTGCACTACAAACGAGAAATTCTTAATAAAAGACGATAATTTTCCTTTTTAAAGTCGAACTTTCATCCAAAAAAGAATTCAGTTGATTTTTCAACACCAAAATATAAATTTAAAAAGAAAGTAAGTTGTCAATCAAAAAGTATGACTTTTAAAAAAATAGTTTAGCTTTCAAACAAACAGTGGCTTTTTTATACAAGAAATATAAAATATTACGCTTAAAACAGGTGAATTTTGAATTAAAACACAAACAAAATTCAAAAAAATTTATCGAGAAAGGATTTCAGTTCTCTTTTCAACACGAAAATATTAAATTTAAACAAAAGGTACATTTTCTTGGAAACAGTTCAATTTTCCAACGAAAAGTATGAGTTTTTAACAAGATTGTCAAATTTTCAACCAAAAAGTTGCATTTTCGAAAAAAATGAAAATTCTTCTAAAAAAGGTGGATTTTTAAATAAAAAAGAAAAATTTTCAAAAAAAGATGTGAATATTCTTCCAAAAAGATTTCAATTGACTATTCAACACAAAAATACGAATTTGAAACAAAAAGTAAATTTTCTAGGAAATAGTGGAATTTGTAACAAAACAGATGCATTTTTGTCTCATAAAGGTAAACTATTTCTTCTAAAAAGATGGATTTTTAAATCAATAACACAAATTGTTAGAAAAATGGTTTTCATCGAAGAAAAGGATACATTTTTATGAAAATTTTTAAATCTTAAATCAAATGATAACATTTATAACTAAAAAGATAATCTTCAAGAGAAAGTTTTTGCGTATTTGCAAAAATTACGTACATGAGTGAAGGAGCGCCGCCCCCTTCCGTAACAAATCGTAACAAAACCTCTCGTCCCTTCCCTCCCACTTAGGCTGTTACGTAATTTAAGTATGGTCCCTAATATGTGTGGGTGAAGGAGAGAATAACCGACTGTAAAATATAAATTTAATTTTAACTAACTTTGTTGAAAATTAATTTTTTCTAACTTAACTAATCCATTATTGGTTGGAACTTAATCGTTTTTAGTTATCAATTTGAAAATTTTATTTTAAATTCATATATTTTATTTCAAATTTATCTATTTTGGCGCTAAACCAATCTTCTAGTGAAAATTAAACTACTTGCTTGAAAGTTTAACTTTTTTTTGACATTTCGTTTCATCAAGCTTGTCTAGGCAATTTTATTATTTTTTATCTCAGATTTTACACAATAATTTGTATAATTTGTTGAAGTATTAATCAATAAAAATAATATTTGGAATATTAAAATTAAATAAATTTAAATCATAATAAAAACAAATTTAGAATCCTATTTTACGTCCAATAATCAAATAAATGCGCAGAATTCCTGAAAATAATACCAAGAATCGAACGAGCAAATTTGGACAACCACCATAAAACGTTCTTAAATCACCTTTTCAAATGACCTTGCCAATGCCCTTTTAAATGAACTTTCTAATCGACGAGTGATTGAGTGATCTAACATAAAATGTTCCTATTGAAATTAGAATAAAGATACAAATTTTCCTAAAAAAGAAAAACAAAAATTATTTTTATTGGATACAAATAAAAAAGAGGAAAGAAAAATAAGAAGGCATCCAAAGAAATCATTTTCCTTCTCTTTTTTATTTATTTCGTCTTAATTATTTTTATTATTATCAAATCGCAATAAAAAAAAAACATTTGTGACCGTCCGCGAGAAAAGGGATCTAATGCGTCAAAGCTGAATTTTACAGGAAGGGCGATCGAAACAGGGTTCGCAAGCGAGAATTTGAGTAGCGGGGAGGCGTCGACGAAAAGGACCCCTTCTACTAACCACTGCCCCTATAGGCGCCATATCCTTGAGCTCCGCTCCTATCGGTCCACTTCGACTATACCAAGGAGTAGTGAGTGGTGGGGATGGTTTTCGATGGTCTCTTGTTTCGTCTTCGCGTACGCTTATTATACCTATGTTTGTAGCTTCATAATAAGGAAATTAATGAACTTAAACAAATTCTGATTATTGAAAATTAAATAGTAACTCAGAAACTATAGATTCGCGCAAAAAAATAAAAATCGATTTTTTCCGCATTAGGTCCCTTTTCTCGCGGAAGTTCACATTTGCAAAAAATAATCACCAACAAAAATTACAAATAAAATACAAAATATTCAAGTAGACAGGAACAGCATCGAAACGATACCCTTCCTGACACTCGAAAATAAAATGAGAGTAAAAATGAAAACCCATCACAAAAATACCTGAATCCGGTTATAAACATGCCTGAAATATCCAGCATAAGCACATTAGAAATAGATAAAGTAAAAGAAAAAAAGATTTTTGTCCAAAGAAAGAAATTTTTTTTCTTTTTTAGGTAAATTTTTATATTTTTTTCTAATTTCAATAAGATTCTGCACATTAATTTGATATACTATTAACTGAAGATTGGTCACATTTATTTCATTTTGGTCGTATTTTGGGTTAGAAATTAGTGCGATGTCAAAGAACTGTTGCCAAAACAAAATCTAATTAAAAAACAATTTTACGTTAAATTGATTCGATTGCCTGAACTATTTTCTTAAATATTATATTATTTTATTGGAAATAATTTCGTTTGCGACAAGAAATCACGTTTTGTACATTTTCTAACAAGAAACAAACAAACAAAGAGCCTAGTTTACTTTTGCAATCAGCCTTCAGCTGATGTTCAGCTTGATGCTGATGTTCAGCTTGATGCTGATGTTGATGCTGATGTTGGTCTTGAGCTAAAGTTAAAGATTGATCTAGTTTCTCAAAAAAATTTTTTTGCAGTTTCAATTCTCATCATTTATAATTGAGAAAGTATTAAAATTTTCCGAAATATGACATAACAATTTTTCAAAGGTCTCCACGTTCTGAGATCTCCTGAATGCGAAAATCAAGTTTTGGCGTTTTATAATGTGAGATAGGTTTGGTTGTTCGATTGTGTATAAAGCCTGTTAATAGAATATCGCTTTACGGGCGGTTATCTTTGAACCTGACGCATATTTCATAATCTTCGCAAAGGATTTGACTTCTTGAATCATACCTGACCAATAATAATTTTGTCGAATCCTACCTAGAATTTTATCACGACTAAGATGTCCTGTCTGCGGAATATTTTGATTATCGCGAATTATTGTCGTTACGTCACAGGATACATCGCGAGTGGTGAAGTTATCTCCATTATATCGGGGTCGCCAGAGGTGACTCGGATTGGCTAGTAGCCAAGTGACAATACACTTTCAACCTTCTAAAACTTAAATCTGTTATTGATGCAACAGACCAATTACTCGATGCCCTCCGAAGAAGTAGGGAGAGCATACGTGGTATAAATTTAGTTGAATAATTTTGCTGAAACCACGGTCAACGCCATCCAAAGTTAAAGCAGAACAGTTTGGACCGATACAAATTTTGTCTTCTTCTCTCCGATTTAGTTTGGTCGTCTACCGAAAGTCAAAAGTCAATTTAATTTGTTGCTTTTGCCTCACTTAACTTCCCTTGAAAGTTGTCGAAACTCTGATCAAGTCTTTATAGCGTCATTGTCTTGAAACATAAATTAAATTTGTTGGGCTAGACCTCGGACGCGCGTTTTTAGGTTCAGTTGATTTAAAATTTAATAAGTCAATCGCGGATTAAAGTTCGTCAGTATCTTTTTTAGTTGTTTCCTAAGCCCTAGCGTGTACGGCATACGCACGAATATAATAGAAATAGAAATAAAAGAGTGTTGAGAACCTCAATATATTTCAGTTTTAATGTTTTTATTTAATTTTAATCCGATTTCTGATTACAAAGATTAATATATATTAGTTAACTACTTTCTGTATTAAATTAATGATACACGGTTTGCAGTGAATCGAAACTGGCTACAACAACCTTAAAAAGATGTGGCAAGAATATGCCTACTTGACACTCCTTCTTTTCTTCTTCTATCATATTTTCAACTTCACGGCTCGCCATATTCATTTTTATTCTTCGATGAGTTTTAGCCGTCTTATATATTCCACGAAGAATCACAGTATACTCTAATATTGCAAAAACATCACCATTGGATGGTTTTTACACCATTAAGCCGTTTCCCTTTCGGGAAACGACCCAGGTTGCCGATCAATCTCTCTAGCAATCACCCTTAGTATCACCATTAGTATCATCATTAGTATCCAAGGTCTTTTGTTTCAGGCATCATTAATTCTACTGACACTCTTCTATTAACTATTTGCCGCCATATTTTTCTTTCTTGGCATACTTCTCTGGCTTCTTTAACGTCCATGCATTTTTTCATGCAGGCTCTCGTGTTTCTATTGCTTCTTATGTCTCTTCTAACCAGGGTCTCATTCACAC
>JAWWLR010000034.1:105045771-105057899 GCA_035041075.1 Acraspis erinacei | reverse complement strand
AGAAGACCGAGTAATGGAGATTAAGCAACAGGTTGATTTGGCATGGAAAACGACGGCTATGAACATCAGTTAGAGGAAGCCGCGTCACACGGTCAAGCAGGGGCAATTGATGTTCTTCCTCAGCTCGTTGATGATCCAACAAAACCACATCCTCCAGAGGTGGATGGCCTTATACAAACAGGGGCAGAAGTAGAGTTTCAGCAACTAAAGAAGCAACGGAAATGGACATACCACGTGAAAGGAGATATTATACGCCTTTTACGCCTTTATTTTTTGGCAGCGAAATGTGCACTAAGTGCGAAATACCCAGAGCTAACCACAAAAATAAATGAGCATAATTTGGCAGATCAAAAACGCTCAATATCTGTAAACATATCGCTTTCGGCTGTCGAAGTAGCTGCTATCAAAATGGAAGTGCAACAGCAGCTTCCTACTGCTGAACTCACCTTGGAAGAATGGAACAACGAAGACTTGATCAAAGCTGAAGGGATTGGTGCTGCGGATAACGAACATCATGTACTGGATGCATTAGAACTACATCCGGATATTAATAACGATGATGTGGATAGCGAAATCCCAGAATAATCACAGCACGTTGAAAGGAGTTTTGTTCATGCTTTACGAGATTTCCGGTATGTAGAACCAAGACTAATCCATTCTATGCGGAAAATGAACATCACAAATGATCTGCATGCCTTAATATAATAACTCAACCGCAAGGTTTTACCTCCGTATTTGAAAGTAGCACAAACTGTGTTAGAGGTGCAAGCTCTTGTACATTGTTGGGCTGTCACAACCGTTCGAACGTTGGCCGCAAAACTAGACCTGCAAATGCAGTTTTGGTCCCAGCAATAGAGCACAAATTTCAACGCATTAAGACGATAATAATTCGCCCATATAAAGTTGATTTTGGATAATATCGGGACTAGCCAAAAGTTTCGCTGGCCCCGCCATGCTGTTTTTCGCACAGGGGTTAGTTTTCAGGGCTGGAAGTTGGTTTCACAAATTTTAACGCATAGAAACGAAAATAATGAGCAACATATAAAGTAGATTCGGCATATTGTAGAGGCTAACGAAACGTTTCGCATTAAGACGAAATTAATGCACCCATTTAAAGCTTATTTTGGATAATGTCGGGGCTATCGAGAGGTTTCGCTGGCCCCAACATACTGTTTTTCGCACAGGGGTTAGTATTTTGGGGGTTTAAGTTGGTTGCACAAATTTTAACAAATTAAGATGAAATTAATGTGCCCATATAAAGTTGAGTTTGGATCATGTCGAGGCCAGCGAAACTTTTCGCTGGCGTCGCCATGGTGTTTTCCGCACAGGGGGCAGTTTTTAGGGCTGAAAGTTGATTGCACAAATTTGAACGCATTAAGATGAAAATAATGCGCGAAATATAAAGTTGATTCTGCATATTGCCGGGGGTTTTTGGGGGTTTAAGTTTATTTCGAAAATTTGAACGCATTAAGACGACATTAACGCGCCCATGTAAAGTTGATTTTGGATAATATCGGGGCTAGCGAAATTTTTCGCTGGCCCCGCCCTGCTGTTTTGCGCAAAGGGGTAATTTTTAGGGTTGGAAGTTGGCTGCAAAAATTTGAAATCATTAAGACGAAAATAATGCTCCCATATAAAGATGACTTTGAATAATTTTGGGGCTAACGAAACGTTTGGCTGGCCGCAACATTATCCAAAATCAACTTTACATCGGCGCATTAATTTCGTCTCAATGCACAGGGGTTAGAGAGAACCTAATATTAATTATTCAGGCGAATTAAGGAGCGAATTTTTCCTTCTTATTGGAGCATAACTCAAGCTAAAAATATTCATTTAGGATCTGATCTCTTTCCTTGCCTATTCCTCTCCACTATTTAATTTCAGAAGTTATGTTTAATTGATTGATTAACCTTAAATTTTGATTTTAATGTATCAGATGATTAACCAGATGGTTATAAACTAGAAGTTGATTTCTAGTATCATGATCAGCATAATGATTTGTCATTATGTCCAGAACACCCGAAACCACCGGGTTGCAGCAACGAGAAGCTTATACTTATGTGTATCCTACTGAAAAAGTACATTTTCCATTATCGGGCTCTTAAGAATTCTCAAGCAAATGGTCCTGTATTGATCAATCTTCATAGAGTACATAAATTTAACCAATCGACGTTGCTCAGAAGTTATATAATCACTACAGTAGACGTAGTGATTTGATGGGACATCTTCTTCTGTTTGTGAAATTTTTGCGTGTGGACATGTTAATGTATCAATCTATAATAAAATCATTTCGTTTATTTAACATATATTTATAGAGAGATAAAACAGTCTTATGCTTTCCTGAATGTTGTCTTGTTGAACTTACTATCCTTGCCAATGACGACAAATCCATACTTGTCATTATTCCAAGATGCTGAACATAAGTCTCTTAATAGGGAATAACTCATGTGAGTGTTCGCATGATCGTCATTCACATGTCGTAAGTTTGGACTAAGTAAAAATCGTCAACACGAGCGTGTCTACCTATACAGGAAAAGGCTCGAATGGTATCCTGTTTCTTACAGGCAACATCATCAAATACAATTATCGAATTTAGTTGCGCTTCACTTGGTGGTATTACTTTTTCATGCTCGCTGCAGGAAAACTATTTAACCTCGTCTACATTATGCAACACCTGTTCTAAAAATGTGTACTTTGGTTGTTTGAGGAATTTCTAGTGGACGTTAATGTTGTCGAATTTCAATTCAGCAGAATTTAAAATTAAGTAAAGTAATGTATTTGCCATACCACAATTTGATGGTCCACAAAAAATTGCAGAATCTCAACCTCATATGAATTCAATGGAGGCTGTTGCTCTAGGAGAAGGTTTACACCTATAACTTTACAGAAAATGATTATGTCTTCATATGAAATCTTATCCACCAGGACAGGGATTTCGTCTAAGAACGGTGTAAGAAAACTTGTAATGCCTCACCATGCACTCTCTGATACCGATCTGTCTAAGTATGCTAAAGCTCTAAGCACCTTATATTTGCGTGGAGAATTTATGAGAAATCAACTAACAGTGAAGATACCTAACAAAATTGAATTAGCTATTGTCAAGCTTGATGATAGTTACGATTCTAGTTAAGATCTTGTAGATTACCTTGGTTTTGGTAGCGCAATAAATTACAGCATGTTAGATATTAGGACTATGTCAGTGTTGAATGTGGACACTTGGGCTTACAATTTCTATGAGGACTGCTACATATAAAATATAAATACTTCTTATATAACCACGATGACATGAAACTCTTTGGTGCTAAACGCAGAGTATTTTTCGCCGATATGCGATTCCTAATGTTGACACTGGATATAATAATATCCACGTCCGTTTTCGAGTAGTGACCATACCTAGGTTATGTCCAGAAGACTCAAGCAAATGATGCCATTACTATAAGGAAAAGTTAAATGATTGTTGGGATTAACATCACGTGTTCTCGAAGCCAATATGACTCATAATTCTAATTTACCTGTGGCTGTTCTTAAAGTCAACGCTCGACGAGTTAAGTGCAATATCAATTTCTGTTGTAACACCCGGATATAAAATCCTTGAAGTACCATCACACCTCCTTTCGGTGAATTTACGAGGAGAGGTTATTCCTGTTGTAGCACCAAAATATAAAATCGTTAAAGTACTATCACACGTCATTTTGATGAATTTCCGAGGAGAGGTTATTACAATACTACTTACACGTCAACTCATCATAATGGGTATCATGTACAACCACAAAGGTTCTATATGAGAGCGTCAACATCTGATAAGAAATAGCACTAAATATAAGCAATGTTCATGGAGAATTGAAGCTCGATGTTGGAAAAAGTCACTGAGTCATGTTAATTATTGATGCAAAGGCTACATTGAGCTCACAATTTAAAAGTATATAAAAAAGAGGCCGAGTAAGAAGTTCCGACGTGCGCGCTTCATAACAGTTTACACACTGCCCCTGACCACCGAAGTACCTTTGCAAATGCCAAAGAGAGAAGAGAACATTCACTTGGATCACGACACTCATAAAATACAAACTTAGAGAAACTGAAATGAACAATCAGGAATATTCGGCCACCCCTTTTTCGATAATTAAAAAAACGAAAAAGGACAACTCACTGCAATCCCAAAAAAATCACGAGCGGGTACACAAAAAATTTCACAATAGGTTTATGAAGAGTCGCAGTAGAAGTCTGTCGAGTAGCAGAATTGACATTACCTTCAGCGTCCGGATGTTTTTCATTGACCCGACCTAGAGCAAACTTCACGGAAGGAAGGTTTTCGTGCAAGATAAGCACAAGATCGCCGATCTCGATTGGAGACACAGGCTTCTTTCACTTCGGATGTGTTCAAAGTCGGTTTAGATATTCAGAGGAGCCCCCGGTCTAGAAATCTTTATACATATGCCTGGTAAGCTGCCAGCGTTGTAATCGATTTTGCTTAAGGTCGATGAGAGAAGGTTCTGGAAGCGTGAAAGTCGGACGACCGATTAAGAAATTAATCGGTTTCAACGGCTCTAGATCATTCGGATCATCCTTCTGAGTCATTGTGGCAGCAGAGGTCTCATTGAAATTCGTGTGGAGCGGTCTATCCGTCAAAACAAAATTGGTACCGCAGTCACTGTACAGAAAAGTACTTCTGCGGCGTTCAGCAGCAAAGCGTTTGTAACCGGCTACGAGCCGTCAGCGGTGTAGTCCAAGGAGGCCTACAAATGAACCGCTCTTATAGCAAAATAAACGGAAACCACAATGTAGCCCTTGTATGCCTTGTCGTCACAAACCTTAGTGTTTCCCATCCAAATAGGTCCAGTGTAAACTAGACCTCCGTAGATATAACAGCGTAAGTTGCGTCCCTCCATGGAACATGGCCTCATGTGCATTCCGAACGATGATTGTGGTAAGATAATTCTACCTTTGGTAGAATATAAGGATATCGCTCGTTTAAGTCCATAGCAGGATGCTTCAAACTATCTCCACTGCTGGGAGTTGTTTGCGCAGCAACTTTAACTCGCTTGAGAAGTGCCGATAGTCTTTATATCCTACCAGACGAGATCGAGCACGATTGAAAACGTCTCTGGTATGTTTATATCGAGAAATTCCAGTTTTGACTCAGCAAGGACCATGGTGGGTCAAGTTCGACCGTTGGAGAGTGGACAACGGTCTACCTATTGAGTCCGTATAAGATGGCCAAAAAGTAGGTGATTGCGATAACCAAAATGGTCCACTCAATCAGAGAGGATGACTCTTCAAACGTAAAGGATAAATTTCTCGAGGCGAAAAATCCGCTGGATTGTCGTTCACGGGAACACGATGCCCTAGAGTATCAGACAGGAAAGTCTGTATTTCCTAAATCTGATTCGAGATATATGTCACCCATCGTAGAGGGTGGCCTCTTATGCAGTCGAGAGTATTTGCCGAGTCGGACCATGGACCATAGATGACACTAGGTTCCCAACGAGGTAAAGATGCCTTTAAGGTGAGCAGCCTTAGTCTTGGATGTAACTAGTGAGGCTCGTATCTCATCCGAGGAAGGCAAGTTCCTCAGCTAGACAACCGCACCAATAGCCTTATCCAACGCATCTCCAAAACCGTGAAGTTCACAGGCAGACACATCCAAAAAACATTCCAACCAACAAAGGATGCTGAGAGATGAGAGTTCAGAAAGCTCGTTCCTGTACTTCCTCAATATAATAATAGGATCAGCAGGCAAGGGCTGGTCGCAATCTATTTCAAGTTTCCACAAACTCTGGATGAATGTTTTGGCTTTAACTGAGACTGGGGAAAGTCATCCAAGCAGATCAAAGAGACAGGCTATTTTGGGAAAAACGCCACAGATTTCTAAGGAAGTTGACCCTGAAACTTAAAAAAATACGAAACAGGCTGCCATAGAATTCAGAGAGCCCTGTGGATTGTCTCTTAAGTAAATTTATAAGACGACGCCTTTTCTTTACAATATTTCGGGAGACCGTGCAAAGCATCCTCGCCGTTCAAAAACAATTTCTTCAAAATGAAATAAGCCGCCTTCAGAAGCAAGTTGACTTGGTCATGTTTCTCTATGGCTGTAGCAAAGCTGTAGGCTCCAGAGATCACATCTTCCACATTAATTGCCTTCCTCAGAATGTCTTTTGCTAATGGAAAATTGATCCCTTCCAAGTATCTTCTGGTAGATTCGATTTTCACGATAGTTCAAAATACGTCGAAACATCTTCTCAATTTTCGCTGTAAAAATGAGCGGATAGCATCTCCAACGGAGTATGACGTCTGGAAGTTCCACGTGGAGTTTGGGTCCGAATGTAGTATCTCGTTTAGAGAAATATCTAAATCAGTTCACAGAGAAGCATTGCAAACTGGTCTCAAGTTTGTACTGGAACTGGTTTCCTTGATGACACAGTGATGCGGTAAAAAATAGACCTGAGTAGATTTTAATTCTTCAGGATTGGACATTATGTCACTTTCATATAGAATCGCATACTCTTGTATGCTCCGCGTGTAAAGTTGATGAAGAAAAAGATCTCGTCGAAAACGTATCTCCAAACTCATAAACATTCTATGAGCAGCAGAAAGAGAATCTCTCAAATTAATCCTTCAATCCTTGATTGGAAGTCGAATAACATAGCGGCCAACTTCTGATCGCTGATAAGTGGAGAGAAAAAGTTTCTCAACAACAAGACCAGACAAGATATAGCCCAGGAATGTATGCTGAGCTGCAGGAGTACCGAAACGATCCTTTGGGACTCCTTCCTGAATGGTATGTGAGTACACATCTTCACCTAAAATCAAATCAATCGAGCTAATCTGCTCGACACGTGGAACCACCGATTCTAGCCCCTGAATGTGGAGCCAACTATATGTAGATATACGACAAGATGGATGTAAGATAGTTTTGGTAAAATAATAGGCTTACATCAAAACTAGCGTCTGTGTTAACACGTGAGGTCACCCTAACAGTTATCGAACCTCTAAAGATTCTTGTGCGCTGATCACAGACGCCCCTACTGTGACGATGGCACCAAGTTTTTTTAGCTTCAGTTTCCAAAGAAGTGACTCAGAGAAAAAGACGCTTGTGTGCCTCGATCAAGTAGTGCTCGAGATAAATACAAATTACCCTCCGATTCTTTAGAGGAGACCAGTGATGTGTCTTAAAAGTACGGGCGTAAACACCGCAATGTTTTCATTTAAATTAGACTTGGAAGGCTCATCTGTAATTCCAGATTCAAGGCGCTGAGCATCACTAGAGGACCGATGAAACTTAGTTTTAATGAAATTTCAGTCAAAAATTTAGTCAAATCAAATGCTTTCGTATATAAATAACACATAACCCACACTTTTGAATCATTTCCCGTTGCTGATCAGAATTCTTTGATCTAAAAAGAGGGCGAAAAAAAACAAAGTGCTTTGAAGGCTTTGAAGGATTAGTGGTAAGTTATCCCGTTTTTTCTTTCCAAGCCTTGCGGGAGGAGGAGTTCTAACGGTTCACTGTCATATCGACTAGGATATCCTCCCAATGTTTCTATGTTTCGTCCATAGACTTATGCCCACCAATCACTTTTCAAGTGCCATTTAGAAAGGAACAAAGTCCAGAAGTGAGTTCCTTAGTGGCAGGTTCTGATCCGAAAAATTTCGCCAATTACGCTTTAAAAAGACCACGTTCATTTCCATACCGATTGATAAGCGTTGTCCATGCTCGCTCAAAGTAATCACCTGTGATACTTATGTTCACTAAAAGTTGAGCAGACTTATCAGTGAAGTTTGCTTTCAGGTAATGTAGCTTTTAAACTGGTGAAAGTGTAACGTCACCCTTCACCATGGAACCAAATATATCTCGTAAGTGCGGCCATTAAGTAAAATCAACGGAAAATTAGGGTATTCCAGTTGTGGTTAAAGAAGAAACATTAGTAGCGTAGGCCAAGACCTTTAAAGATGAAGAAGCAGCAATTGCGTCCAACTCCCCATGTAAATACACCTTCGCGACAATATATTCTTCCTCTTTTTTATTAAACAAGTCTTGTGCGAAATGTGAATCCTTTGACTGGTCCTCACGCAATACGATGAGATGTTCGTGGATTGTACTAAACTGGGACCACTTCTTTTCCAGGTTTTCTATGTGTGCGTTGAGGAAATCCTTGTAAATGTTCGCCTTCCCATTCTTTTTAAAATTAGTATCTGCATTTCAGATGAGCTCGTAGAGGCAATACTGATGAGCAAGACTGTCTTTGACAATCATTTTTTTTAAACAGCAGTACAGTCAAAAAGAAAAAGTATAATCCTGCAAAATTTAATAATCATAATTTTAAAATTTACATAAGAAAAAATAAATTAGTTAAAATACGATTAAAATCGAAACGCGTTCAAAGTCAAGTAAAAGAAAAATAAACCTGTCAGTATGACTACGGATAAGTACACAGTTTAAAAAAAACACAATGTTAGTTACGAAGCACAAAGCTCCAAAGTATCAGCTGTTCAAAAGTCAAGTCAAAAATTACCCCGTCAGTATCACAGCTTATAACTACACAGTTTACAAAAACAAAATTTCATTTACAAAGCAAAACTCTGCAAAGTATCAGCTGTTCAAAAACTCAACTAAAAGACAAATAAACCTGTCAGTATGATAGCGGATAACTACACAGTTTAGAAAAACACAATGTGTTGTTACGAAGAAAAAAACGCTGCAAAGTAACCGCTGTTCACAACTTCGCAAGCCTTTTATTCTGCAAGGCAAATTGTCCTCAGTTGTGCTCTGCCGATCAATACCAGACATAGCGCATGCACCGCGGCGCACATTGGGGAAAAAAGCACCTTTTTGGACAAAAATATACCAACAGTGCAATTCTTGCCATATTTTGATGTTTTTTTACAAATATCTGTATAGCTTCCAGGCATAACGAGCAACTTCGGATATTTTATTTCAGCTTAACAGAAACTTTTTATTTAACAACAAAGTTATAACTTTTTGTTGCTAAACTTTTCCGTGATACCATTTCTTCTAAGATTTTCAAATTCACTAAAAAAAGTCATAAATCAATGTAATAACTAAATAAAAATAATATTGAGTGGGTAAGAGTAACAAAAAAATTGTGAATAATGTTTTAACAAATTAATTAACAAAAGTAATTTTTTCATTATTCGCAATGACTAGGTAATTTTAACCCATAGATTTTGCATAAAGATTGACAGATAATCATGTGCGCTTACAATAAGGTAAGAATAGCTAACGATTGCAAATTATTTAAACAATTTTATAAGCATATGCAAATTATGACCATTTTTTGATGAAAAGGCTTGATTTTTTGTGAAATCAACTTAAAATGTTATCCCAAACACTCCCTAATATTATATTTTTCATAGTGACCAAAAAATGTTAATTGTTTAAATAATTTTTATAAGCAAATGCACCATTTAAAAAATTTTCATGAATATCATTGTTGTTTTTTCCGGAATCAACTTGAAATGTCTTGCCAAGGAAACCTTTCTGTCATATTCTTCATAGTGAACAAAAATTGTTAATTGTTTAAACAATTTTTATAAAAAAATGAACATTTTGACCATTTTTTCATTAATAGGCTTATTTTTTTGCGGAATTAATTCTAAATGTCTGGCAAAATACCGGTTACTATCAGATTTTTAATAATGACAGAAACTGACAATTATTAGAAACAATCTTTATAATAAGTTTGATTTTGTTCGGAAACAATGCGAAATGTCTTGCAAAAAACTCTTCAATGTTATTTTTTCAATAGTTACAGAATGTGGTAATTATTTACACAGTTTTTATAAAAAAATGCACATTTTGACCATTTTTTCATGAATACGCTTGATTTTTTTGCGGAATCAATTCGAAATGTCTTGCAAAAGAATTCTTGCTCTTATATTTTTTATATTGACCTGATATGCACAACGGGGAAGTTGCTCAATCGGACTTTGCATATCATGTGGCCCTAAGAAGGTACATTTTTAAGTGGGCATTCGTGCTTAAGTAAGTAAGAATCGCGTTCACTGCTTGGAGATTGACATAATCTCAGCCATTTTTGACGCACTGTGTCCCTGAAAAGGGCCGTTTTTTTTGGATAGGCATCCGAACTTTAGTGAATAAAAATCGAATCAAATCTATTTTTTTATATTTTGATTATGGATAACTATTCCAAATGATGTCACATAAGTGCTCGATAATGTATTTCCCTTGCGCTCCGTGCTCGGTCTTTGTATATTCCCTCAGATTTGTTTAAACTAACGTATCTCGTGCTTTGCCCTCGAATTTGTCCCTCAAATTTTATATCATTTCCGTAAATGTATATTATTACAATTAATAATATGCATTCATATTAAAACAGACGGTTTTCAAAAACTGAATTTGCTCATCTACAGTTTTATTTTTCCGAATTAGACGTCACACATATGGTCTATGTTTTATGCTGAGAAGGTTACCAACCGTCAGCACCGTTGTGTTAGATGGGATATAGTTGATATAGTTAAATGAAGAGTATAATTGTTTAAACTTTTATTAAATTGTTTAAAAAGTAATTTTTTGAAACCCCACACACACGCAAGATGAAAAAAAATTAAATAACGAAAGTTTTGATGATAATTAACCCATTCACCGGGAAGATTTTTTCACTGTTAATGTTATTTTTTAAAAACAAATTTGTAGATCTTTTTTGAGTGCACAATTTTTTATTTTGCATAGTTCGGCCGCAAATGGAAGTATTGTTTTTCTTAGTGTTTTTTTGCAATAAAAATATGAATTTTCGATTTTCTCAAAAAAAATCAAAAAGTCGTTATTATAATCTTGTAGTGTGTGTCAAAAAAAAAAAATTTTCTTGACTTTTTTTCGTATCGAGCGTTGTTTGGCTGAAAATGTTCATTTTTCTTTCTTTTTTTGGATTTTGAAAATGCTATATCTCTGAAAATTTTCTTTCTATCAGAAAAAGTCATTAGGAGAAAATGTTTGTATTTTTGAGTACTCTAAATAATTGTACAGAGAATTATTGAATCTTGAAAAAAGTCGTCTCAACAATCTTCATAATGCGCTCACTTTTTGAATTTTTATCCAAAATGGCTGGGTAACTTGAACTTCACTTTAAGACACTTAAAGAGTATACCAAATGCCAATCCAATCTTTCAATTCTGTCGAAAGTTATCGTGCTAACAAACTAAAAATCTACTGACCTAGATGCACAGATACAACCACCCATAGATTCAGGGGGTCTCAAAACGTGGACATTTGACAAAAACCGGGGGGTAAAATTCTACACAAATCTAATACCTTTTCTGGATGAGAATGTAAAAATCAGCACTTATGTGACATCATTTGGAATAATAATAATAGTAATAATAGTACTCCACAATCAAAATGTAACAAAATAGATTTGATTTTGGATAATATTAAGGCTACGTCTTCTTTTGACAAAATTCAGTTAATGGCTATAAGAATAAAATTGGTTGACTTTTTGGTGCCTTTGTATAATAGAAAATGGAAAAGTGTCGGTAGAAGGAAATAATTTATTGTTCAAAATAACGCTGAAATCTTAGAAACAGGTTTCACTTACCTTTTTCTTGACCATCTATCCGAATAAAAGGTTTCATTAATTTTCCAAAAAGAAGAAGACCACGATTAGCATTTTAAGATAGATCCGAAAATACGAAAAAAGACGCGTCTAAGAACTTGCTTCAAATTATAGAAAGGAAGAATTCACCAAAGCACTTTTGTTGGTCGAAAATGAGTCCAACAGCGAATCTAGGACGCAGCAGCTTCGTAAGAAAAACGATATCGAGAGTAAATTGCAGAGAATCTTGGCGATGTACGTGGATTTATGTCTGTCGAAAGGGAAATACGAAAAGCTAAGAACATCCAAGGTGTGCCATCTAAATCTGGTCGATGGAAATATTGAATAACTTTGACAGATTACAACCGATTGACGTCGTCAAACACATTTCGGAAAGGTTATTTCATTACAATTTTAACCATGAATCGATTCACGTCCAAAGAACGTGCGGAAATAGTCAAAAGTTCCCAGGACGTGTGGTATTGAAAGGGGGGGATATTGACTGGCCACCGAGATCGCCCGATTTAACGGCACCGGACTTTTTTTTGTGGGGATTTTTAA
>JAWWLR010000034.1:105015351-105029235 GCA_035041075.1 Acraspis erinacei | reverse complement strand
TTATAGAAAACTGATATTTTCAATTGAAAACTAAACTAAATGTTTGAAATTTTAAATGCTTGGTTAAAAAACGGGCGATCGAGAAAACAGACTAATGACCAGTCTTGATTCTCGATAACATTATAATACTTGACATCAAACTCCCTTGAGACAAGAATATTATTTAACTTAAAAAATTACAACACAATACACTTCATGTCCATAAACAATATACTTTAAACAATATCACACAAAACAGAAATTCAAAACTTATTTTTCTTTGACCGACCGACTGATAGTTTGATAATATACATGTATTTATCCGGGTTTCGCGTCAGTCCGACATGGCGAAATTCCAAATATTTCTACTATTTTCTTTTAAATACACTAATTATACTTGGCCATCTTACCTCTTTTAAGGGAAAACAGCAGTAGAAAAGCCAGAATCGCCAGGTCCTCCAGAGTACGATAATTAAGCTCTGGACTCGCAGAAAATGATTACGGACTCGGGAGGTACAACAATTTATTATTTTTTAAACCTTTACAGCCACTGACTCTTTTGTTGCTGGCTCTCGTAACGAAATTCCACTATTTTTCCTTAATGACATATGACTACGACACGTAATAACAATTTTAAAAATCTTCTTAAAGTATGTACTGTCATTTTATAAAAAATCTTAGAAAAAATAGACCTAACGTTCGATTTTCAACTATATAGAATTTTCAGTTTAAAATTATAAATTTTATCACGTATGTTGTATAGTTTAATTAATTATAACTATCCTTTTTTCCCCTGAAATAGCTTTTTTGTAGCTGTGCAGTTTATTATGTAATTCATTTTGGCAGAGGGGTATTGATGTGGTATTTCTAAAGATTATAGTATTATTTCTAATGATCTTAAATAAAAAAGGACCGCAAAAGGACACACTATTTTTTAATATTTTTCCTTGCCCATTTTAAGAATCGGAGATTTTTAAAACTAAGATATCCTTACTAACAAACTTCGTATACTATAACGATTCAGAGTAGCTGCTTTCAAATATTTGAATACTATAATATGTTTATGCTCTGCTCAGCACCCAACAGCAAGGTCAGGGATCTGCCAACTATTTTCAAGCGATCATCATGAATAATGTATTTCTCTTGAAAGTAGTTAAGCATCTTTTTTGTGTCTTTAATGTAATTTGTGACTAGAAATTCGAAAATATCTCTCTTAGAGACTTTAAAAGACTGTCCTAATTATTCCTTTTTGGTTAAAAATTATTATTCCAGTAATTTTAGTTTGTGTTTCTATAAAAAATTACAAACTATATCAAGCGACCAATTTTTATTACTAAGCTTTATTGGCAAGATTACCTAACTATAAGTAAGATACAATTACTTCCTTCTCCTCCTAAAACTCCACCATAAATCTTTTTTTTTAATGAAAAAGGCAACACTATACACTTAAAAAATTAATATCTAGGACATTAAAAGGGTGTCCATGAATTTTTCTTGTCGAAGAAGAAAAGTAATTTGAACGACCTTATAGGATATTGGGGATTATATATTAGCGTACAATTTTGGATATAAATCTAATTATACATAGTCTGAAGTGAATCGTAATTTGCAACAACTTCCATAAAATTATGTGTGAAGATTTGCCCTACATGACATTCCTTCATTTCATCTGCTGTCATCTTTTCAACTGCTCGGCTTATCATGTTCATTTTTGCTCTCGGATTATGTCTTTGTGTCTTATATATTCCGCGAAGAATCCCAGTATACTCCAATATTGCAAAAATTTCACCAGTGGATGTTGATAATACAATATGCTCTCGGCTTGGTACGGGAAAAAATGCATTATTATCTCCTCGCAATTTAATGTGTTGTTCGACAGGAAAAACGTATCTTCGAAATTCGAATCGCTGGTTCTGATTAGCCTCCGGAATAAGCCGAACATATCCAAGTTGTCCCATTCCATATCCAAGTACTCCATCAGAAGGAGGCCTACCAGCAGGAGACCTGGACCGGGGACGAAGAGGCAGCTCCTCAGGATAAGTCCAATCAGGAGAATGTTGGCTGTCCGGAAAAGAAGAACCATTATTACGTTCACCATACAGAATCCCGTCGGACTGCAGTGTATCGAAATTTGCAGTAATTTTAATAAAATTCTTTGGAAAGATAGGGTATTTTCTGCCTACTGGACAGTCCCTAATTTCAGCTGGACTCATATTTTCAACTGCGCCGCTCATTATATTTATTTTCGCTCGGGAATGTCTTGAATCCGTCCTATATATTCCACGAAGGATCCCGGTATACTCCAATATTGCAAAAATCTCGCCATTGGATTCTGTTAATACAATATGTTCTCGGTTAGGCATGACAGCATAGCTCTTACGTTCTACTTGCAGTCTAATTCGTTGACTGGCAGGAATAACATATTTTCGAAATTCAAAACGCCAGTTCTGATTTGTGCGGGGAATAAGCCGAACATATCCAAGTTGTCCAACTGAACATCCAAGTACTTCAAGAGAAGGAGGCCTGCCAGGAGGCGATCTGCGCCTGTCACGAAAACGAAGCTTCTCAGGTGACTGAGCTACACCACGAGTAGGGTTAGATTGCCCACTACACGAGCTATTAGTCCCAGGCCAATCGCTACTGGACTGTGAACTTAACTCTGCAAGAAGAAATACAGAATTAATTTTTTTTAGAACAAAGCGATGTCGAATATCTTTGTATAAACTCAATCTTCCTTTGCAGAAAGCATCTTTATGATGATTCAAACAAATTTTACGAAATAATCTTAAAATATAATAGATTTTTACAATTTGTATAGAAAAATGTAAAAAACTAAGAACCCAAAAATAAAATTCAGGCATCTTTGCTTGATAATTTATTCTTTTTGTTTGAGAACAGGGCCACACACAAAAGCTATTTAACGCTTCGTCGTTTTGACTTTAGCCGTATAATAAAGAAAGATTAGTTCAACCTATAAACTTTATTTACTCCTTAAATGAAAGGTATATAGAACCGTCGGCGTTAACGCTACCCGGTATACACCGTAAGGTGGTTGCTCGATGTCATTTTGTACATCAGATAGTCCTTGCAAGGGCTTTTGGCAAAACAAATTTGAATTTTGTGGAATTCTTACCAAGAATTAATGAGTGATTAGAGCAATGGATTGTATAAATCTACAATAAATTTTAACGAGTGTCTTTGAGAATCAAAACCCTGACTTGGTCGGATCTTTTGGACCTCGGATACGGATTCAACAAAACCGCGTTTGTAAGTTTAATTGCATCACGCCCAGCGAAGTGCTTTGATATAGCTGTAAATAAAACTCCATTCAATCATAAGTGTGGGGTCAATTTCGAAAAGATCGACTCACTTCGAATGCAATAAATTCGTGTAGGTCGATTATTTTATATTATATTCAGCAATTGAATTGAGGAAGGTCACTAAAGTGAAAATTGAAGTATAGTCAATCCTAATTTCCTCAAAGTGGACGAAAAACTAATTAACGCTTTAGTGACTTATTTAGTTAAAAAAATGCGACGAATGAATATTCCATTGAATCATTAGAGTATAAATATAAACATAAGTAGGCATTATCTCACGAATATATTAGATAACGAAATTTTAGGTTCCAGAGAGTTCTTCTGTTATATTACTATCATTTTACATCTTTTATTATCAGAATTTTTTATTACTATTGTTATACGAAAGTAAGTATTATTAAACCGAGGAAAATTACTGTGAAATTAGAACCAACAAACAAATGAAAATGTATCTTAAAAAATCATTCTTAGAATTGATGAAGGGCGTCAACAATTCTAAAAATTATTACATTTTCAGAAGCTACAGGTCAAAGTGATGCCCCCGGAACATATCCCATTCTTTTTAAATTATTTTTTCTTTTGATAAAAATGGTTGTTATTTACATAGTTACTACTCTCAATAAAAGTAATTCAAGTCATTATGAAAAGATTTTGTAAGAACCGTTGAGCTCCAGAAATATTTAGTTTACTTGAATTTCGAAGAAGATTGCCTATATTAATGAAAATTAGACACGTTTACTTCATTTGGATCACATTTTGGCCGCATCTATGTATCTCTTTCGTAAAATAAAATAAAAATTGTAGATATATTATTATATTCACCAATACAGTTAAGGATTGCTGCCAAAGTAAAAACGAAAGTAAAAACCATCCGCATTTTCACAAAGTCGAGAACAATCTGATTAAAGCTTCAGTAAATAATTTGGTTAACCTCTGTAACTAAGAAACCTTTTATTATATTATCGAACTACAAATATCTACATTAGTAGTTGTTATCTCACATATATGTGAAATAAAGACATTACACATTTAAAGATTGTCTTTCTAAGATAATTATATCATTTTACATTTTTTATTGCGTTTTCTATCAAAAAATCTTTTTAGACATAAAAAATTCCATTTTATGACCAAACTGTCCAATATGAGATAAAATATTTGCAGAAAGCACTCTCCGTCCAGAAAGATCTACAAATTCTCTAGAAACAATTTTTCGAACACAAACTTAGTTTTTGTTTTAATCCTAAAAAAATATAATTCAAAATAAATAATTTAATTTGCCGGAAAAACTCTAAGGGGCATTAAAAAAATGCTGTCTAACAAAAATTGTTGATCTCAACGAGATTTACCAATTTTGTTCAGACTATGTTTTCATGTGACGCATGGTCTTGGTTTTAATCATTGTAAATCTTATTCAAGATTAAAATTCCATTTTCTATTAAAGCTAAGCAACAAAGAATAGGTAAATATGGTAAATATTATTTATCTAATGGAAATTTGTCAAATTAGAACGTCCAAATCAGCAGTTGCGTACTAAAGCACAATGCTAACAAAAAGCGTGTTTTGGAACTATTCTAACGGAAAACAAAGAAACCACGACAGTTTTCAAGGTCTTACTGTCAACTTAAAAAATTATTACAATAATAAGTGCTTTTGAAGGGCAATAACCTACTGCAACACCTGAAATTTTAAATCGCTCAAAATAGATCGATAAATTTTCCTTTAACTATAGGTTTTTTAATAAAACTACCATAGTTTTTGTTCAAATAAAAATGATGTTGTTTATTTGGTGCAAAATTTATCATCTTAATTAAAAATTTAATTGCTTAGTTTAAAGTTGTACCCCATTGTTAAAAACACTAATTTGGTAATTGATGATCCATTTCTTTGGTTGAAAAATAAAAGATAGTGAGGCAAGGCAATGTACTTTCTTGTTTAAAAATTCGACTATTTGGTTAAAAATATGTCTTTGTATGTTAAATATTCAGCTATTTGATTAAAGACGAAATTACTTGGTAATGAAGTAATTGATTTAAATCAAAAATTTAAACTGTTTTCGTTTAAATTCTCCTGATTGGATTGACAATTCAATTATTTCGTTAAAAAATTAACTATTTTGTTGAAAATTCGTTCCTTTTGATAGCAAAAATGCAATTATTTTGTTAGATAAATTCATCTCATTGGATAGATAATTTATCTTTTATGGTAGAGATGTAAGCCTTTTTTATTGAAAATTCATCTATATTTATTAAGATCTTATCTATTTGTTTAAATATTTAACTATTTGGTTGAAACTTCGTCTTTTTAGTTTAAAATTCTACTACATGGATTTAAATGATATTGCTTGTGCATTTTTTTGTAAATTGAATTGTACAGTTGAAAATTAATACCTAATTATTGGACATATTGGCGTGCATTACATATAATTCCACTCGACTCAGAACCGACATCTGGATGTGAGTCGTGAGTCAAATTTTTGAAGGCCGGCTGAGCGGAGAAAATATTTTATTTAATCATGATGAGAAGTTATTTGTTTCATGTGATTGGTTTCATTTGAAGGTTTCTGTCTGTTTGTATGAAGGTAGGTATGCTTGTATCCTGTAGGCAAGCTACAAATAAAACAAGATAACCTGCGGAAAAAATAAATAGATGAAAGTTGTTCACCTAAAAAAGCGGTTTTGATTATGATATTATATTGACTAATTGTATTCAGGAAGGCCGCCAAATTGAAAATTAAAGTATAGATAATCCTCATTTTTTAAAGTAGGAGCATAACTAATTAATGCTTTACTGAATAATTAAGATAGCAACAGTGACTAATAAATTTTCCATTGCGTGATCGGAGTACAAATATGTACATAAGTAGTGAAATATCTCACTTATATCTCAGATAACGTCATTATAGGTTTCAAGAGTGTCGTTCTGCGATATTAGTATCAATTTATATTTTTTATTACCATCATCATCATAATTATTATTATTATCAATATTATTATGCAAAACATTTACTCGTGTGAACCCGGTTATACATCATAGCCACGGACAAAGTCAAGTGCCGAATGAGCTAAGGATGTTATCTGTTAATTTAAAGCGATGCTTTAAACCTTCTGTGATGATGTTGTAGGTATACAATTAACAGCGACCGCTTGCTTCCTGACGGTCGAGAAAGTTTCTTAGAATGCGACAGGTGTTTAATAAAACCGCCTTCTGAACTGCTGCCAATGCCCTACTAACTCATAAATGTTTACGTTGTTCAGTGCATCTTGTGTGCACATTGCCTGTAGCCGAAATCACAATGGGATGAGTAGATGCAAGATTCACATTCCTCCATATGGTCTTTACTTCATGCCTTAACTCGCTATACTTGTGTATCTATTTGAGCCGCTTCTTGCACTCTCTTAAACGTGTACTCATATTGAGCATGCTCAAAAGCTTGAATTATTCTACTGGTTAAGAAGATTGCAAATTTCTGCTCCAAATCCGCCAAAATCCTGGTACCACACTTTGTATGCACCTTCCAGATCTTGAAAACAGCATACTATTTTTTTGGATTAAGATCGGAAATATACTGTACACTGCATTGTCGTTTTTTTTAATGCGAGCAATGTTACCTGACTCTGATATTATAGTCCCTTAATTTCACTCTTCAGACCAGTGTCTGAAGAGTGGGGTTAAGGAAGTCACTTAGAGCGCATATGCATAAATCTTCTTGAACGATCCAGAAAACGGGCATGCGCATGACTTAAATAATCCTGAAGCAACTGACTGGGTTTAAATAATAAATAAATATATTTATAACATCAATTTTTAAAACAAGAATCTGGTGTCTCTACACCTTTAATGACATCATCATCGTTATCATTGCCCTCGGTGCTGCTTCCAGTATAAATCCAGATGGCTGCCTGTTTCTGAGGAGCCAAGAAGCAGGCTTTGAGTGCCAGAACGTTTCGGATAGCTCAATTGTGATTCCAGAACTGGGTATTGTGATTACACGTGGTGGAAACTGCATTCTATAACTTCATTAACGAAGGACAGCCCAGATACTCAAAATTACCTACACTTAATCCAAACTCATCCAAACATTTCTTCTTTTCAAGTCCTTTAACGTAGATTCCACAAGCACCAAGCACCACATCTTGAAGTACAGGTCTCACCTGCTCATAGGGTACGTCCCAGAACACCAATGAATAACGTGGTAATTGCGCGTCGGCCACAAGTTTTCACTCTTGAATCGGGCAGGTAGACATCTCCTATAGCATGTATCCATTTCGATGAAAACTGGATTCTATTTCTAAAATCATCTGTTTTATACATTTTCTCCCCACCACTGGCAATACCCTCACTACTGTTAGCATTACCCACACTAACTAACCAATAGATGGCTGATACTGAATCATACGGTCATGTGTAATTAGACAGTAGGCTGCAGTTTCAGCGGGAAAATTGACTGCAGATTCAAATTCCAAACGAACCTCAACTGAGGCTTGTTTGAGAAACTCGTTTTGTTTGGAGCAATCAATGAGACAGGGAGGAGCATATTCTTTGAAATAACTTTTCTTCACCATTGGTTCAGGCTCTTTACCGTAGTATTCGGTCTGAAAGTTTGCATAGATCTCATTCAGTAGCGCAAAATGATTATGACCAAAGTCCAACTTAAAATGACCGTAAGCATAGTACTGTGAATTGAAGAATAACTTGACATTGGTTATATTGCTGTGATCGAAGCTATTAGCATATCTGGCTAGTTTATCCTTTCAGCAATTGTTATCTTTCGCTGATATGAAGCCACTACATATGGTATCATCCACTCCTCCGTATGCATCAATATCTTAAATTGCTCTTCTGCGCCTGGCTGTTGTAGTACCTGAATACAAGCATTTGTTTCACTACACGATCTTGTCAGGACAAGTTCATGCTTTGAGTTTACAACGATTTCTTGATGGTGTTCAGCAAATACCAAGATGATACTGAGTGAAACAGTGACATCAAAGTATGCCTCATCATTGGTAAGGCGTTGTATTCCTTCCAGGATGTCAAGCCATCCTGCATTTTTCATAAAATTAATTTATCCATGGTTAAGTGAGGCGTAGTTTTTCATTTTACCAGTGAGACCGACATTCTTGGAATGATGAACCTTACTACCATTGATTTTATAGCGAATTTAATCAAATAGATAGCAGACGAAATTGCTCACTAGTGATGTACTAGTAACATCTGTGACTCCATCAGGCTTTGTTCGCCCTCCATATACGTGCAGTAAACTCTTGATGGGTAGTATACACAAATCTTGATGGTGGATAGCAATTCGAACCTCATGACTATTGTTTAATGAAGATGAGGTATAAGACTGATGTGCATGAATCTCATAGTGAGCTATGGACTCATGAAATCGCACTGGTATTTGAATGTTCAGTATTTCTTCCATTTTTGTTGTTGCAACAAAAGGAAATGGTAAATAACTTGAATGGCCGCTTCAGTTTCTTTTTCCAGGCCGTTTGATCTTCAGATCAAGTTGTGTCAGAAAAACACGTTCTCAGGTGTTAGCATCTTCCCTGCTGCTTGATGACTGGCTTGTATTTGACATGTTGATAATCTTGTATAGTCTCATTGGCGATCGTACACGATACCCTTTTGGATGATGATGATCGTTTGCACGTTGATGTAAGCTCCCGTATTGATATTGAACTCGACTCGCAGGACGTTGACTTTAAGAATACCCACAGGTAGATCATAAGTATAAGTCCTATTGGCTTCAAGAATAGGTGGTGTGAGTCCCAATTTAATAGATAGTCTTTTTTTTAAACACAAAATAGTTTTTCTCAGAAAAAAGTCAAAAGCAAATAGGACTACATTCTAACTTTACTAACGCTAGCGCAGACCTGATCTAATTCCGCGCATGCGCTTATGGAAGTTCTCTTCTTTCCCCCCAATGTTTCTTGAAACAATGAACCCAGGAAACTTTGACTCTGAAACATTTGAAAGTTTCAAGTGAAAGTTTCAATGTTACAGTGAAATGTTTCATTGCTGACAACCCTAGGCCAAAATGGCAGCGGAACATATGAAACTTTATATATACAAGTCTATGTTTTCCGGCCAATCAGAGCCGTCGCCGGGATCACGTGAACTGGTATCTCAAGGAAGCTGACTTCGTAATACATTTGGCGGGTTCGTTTTACACATCAAAATAGTGAATATGCAAGTAAGGCGGGTGGGTCACACTCCAGTGAGAGAGGTTTAACACAGAGAGATTTTTTATTAAGACTTGGTTGAAAGTTTACCTACGTTGTGAAAAATTTATTTTATCGGCAGAAGATTGAAATATTTTGAAAGTATTTTTTTTAATAGCTTTGTGATTGTTTGAAATTCTAATTATTTTGTTAACATTTTAATTATTTGCTTGACCCTTTACTTTCGGTAATAAAAAATTCGACCTTTTGGATTAAGAATTCATTTTGCATGTTGAAAATTCCATAGCTTGTGAAATCAAAGTTTGACAAGTAATTCTCTACAAATAAAAACTCGTACAAGTTGAAAATATATTTCGCTCGAGACTAAATGTATCAAATTTTCATTACGGTATATATTTTTTTCAGAAATTTAGAACTGTAACTGAAATTACAAGTGAAATATTAAAAATTTTCTAAAACATTAAATAAGCAATAAAGGCACTCTCTCACGGTTTTCTTTTTAAATATAAGCACTTTTAACATTAATTCTTTAACTTTCATTAATATGAGCTACCCAGCCTCATAGCTATACATACGGATAAATGTAACAAGAATGAGAGAATCGATATCAATCTCGTTAATTGGCTCCTTTTACTTTTTAGAGTTTAAATTTGATATGGATTGCGAAAATTCTAAATATATATTTATTTGAGATACGCCTTTATTTTGTAGAGATTTAAATTGATTGAGATATGTGATAGGTATGCAAAGTCGAAGAAGAGAAACATTTGGATCAACCTATGGGACATTGGCTACGTAAAGAAAGGAGGAAGCCGGAAGTACACTGAGATTGCATTGAAGTCTTACTGTTCTAACTTGTTTTTGATCTGAATTCGCATTACAATAATTATTCTATTTTAGTTTTACTTATCTTATTGAATTAATGATACACAGTCTGAAGAGAATCTTCACGTGCAAAAACCTGACGAAAACGATATGACAAGATTGGATTTTGTGTGCCCACTGGACACTCGCTCCTTTCATCTTCTGTCATATTCTCAACTGCGCCGCTTATCATATTTATTTTTACTCTCGAACGACTATTACCTGCCCTATATATTCCACGAAGAAACCCAGTATACTCTAATAATGCAAACACATCGCCACTGAATGCTGATAATACAATATATTCTCGGGGAGGCAAGGACACATAGACATTATGTCTTACTTGCAATCGAATGGGTTTATCGACAGGAATAACGTATCTTCGAAATTCGAATCGCCGGATCGGATTTGTACGCGGAATAAGTCGAACATGTCCAAGTTGTGCTAGTGCGTATCCAAGTACAGAATCAGAAGGTGGCCTGCCAGGAGGAGATCTGGATCTGGCATGAAGAGTTTGCTCCAAATAATACAGAGGATCGCGACCAGAAGGAGTAGTTCGCCAACGACCCGGGCGAGGAGTGTCAGGTGAATCGCCACTTGGCTGAGAACTTAATTCTGCAAGATGAAATAGAGGATTAATTTTTTATAGTCAACACATACCATTGTGAGTTTCAATCATCTTAAACCTAAAGGAAGTTGAATCTAATATAATAAACATAGATGCAGCACCCGCAAATTGCCTCTAGGAACGTATGGTGCTATTAAAAATATGATTAGGAGAAAAAGGAGAGAAAATTTATAAAGAATTCGAATTTGTTTTAGAATTAAGGGTAAATTGACAATAATCCATGGTGAAAATCTGCATTCCCTAGATTTAATTTGAATTCAATTCCTCCTCCTTCCGGATAAACTCAAATAGAAATTAGAAAAATAGCACCTAGGCTATAACGCAGAATTAGTCGATCAATTATTATTCGCAGTTAGCTGCAAGTGAGTTGAAAATTATAATTATATATTATATTAAATTCTTATATTCACCAATAGAATTAAGAAAGACTGCCAATTTAAGAAAGAAAAAAAATTCTTGACATAATTAATTGTTATTTTTATTACTAGTTATATAATCTTTTACGTTTTAAGGTAAATCACTTTCTAGATTATCATTATAATTCTTATAATTATGCTAATCTGATTTTGAAACTGGTCAGGAGGAAACGTGTATGCGAAAGTCGTTATTTATAAATTATAGGCGTCAAAATGTTACTTCGCAGGTTTTGACGTTTATTGTCATTTTTAAATTAATACTTTAATCATTCTTATCTTATTTTTCAGATTTTGAAATGGCTTACAAATCGTGTATACCCTATGTCATATAACTGTGCTCATGACAAATATCAAATAAGAATTTATTTTGAATTAAGTAGTATAATTAATTTAAGTTTAGTTCGACTTCGCATTAGACTCAACATTATATTGTAGTTTTGTTTTTTTAAACTTCGTTAATGGTACACAGTCTGTAGTGAATCCCGTAGTGGTCATATTATTAATTGCGCCCCTTATCATATTTATTTTGACCCTCGAGTGCTTCCTAACTGAATTATACAATGAAAGCGGTATACCGACAAGAAAAATGTATCTTCGAAATTCGAATCGTCGATTCAGATTTGTATCGGGAATAAGCCGAAAATATCCAAGTTGTCCAAGTGCATGTCCAAGTACTAGAACAGAGGGAAGCCTGCCAGGATGAGATCTTGATCTGTCACCACACTGCGCACAGTCCAATATTAAATTATATGAACTTATTAAAGTAACGAAGTGGCTCCATCAAGTGGCGATACAACATAACTACAGCTCTATTACGGCGACCCCTCCACCCCCTCCCCCGCCTATACCATGTCAAAGCTGCATTTTAAAGCATTTGAGCAGTGGGAATGCGTCACTGAAAAGAACCCCCTCCACTTACCACCACACCATTAGGCACCATATCCGAGAACTCCGCTCTCAGCGGTGCGCTCCGACTTTACTCAGTAGTGGTGAGTGGTAGGGCTGGTTTTTGCAAGTCTTTCGTTTCTTCTCCGCGTATGCTTAATATGTCTATTTTTGTAGCTTATTAATAAAAAAGTAATTAAATTAAACAAGTATGTTTATTGAAAATGAAAGAGTAACTCAGAAACTATAGATTGGCGCAAAAAAATAAAAATCGATTTTTTCCGCATTAGGTCTCTTTCTTCGCGGACGGTCACATATTACATAAAATGGTTTGTTTGTGTAAATTATTCTTCCCATAATTCTGCACGCCGGCCTTCCTTTTCCGAGTATCCAGAATATTCTTTTTTGGCTTCTGCAATATGAAAAAGTGAAGGATAGATATCTGCATTTCGCATTCCACTTCATTAACTACACTCATAACAACATCATATATATCATCAGTGGTGTCATTTAGAAGGGATACAATTGCACTAGCAAGTTTGGTGTTTTCAGTGGTTCTCAATATTCAGAGAAATGCTTCTTGAATCTCGATTGCTGAATAAGTTTTTACCATGGTCATCAATCTGCGTCTCTTTGTCACAGCCGACATTTCATCGAAGCTTTCCACACTCAATCTTCGTCAAGGAATTCCTTTCAACTCTGAAAAGTCTACAAAGATATCTGAGTTAAGAAACTTCTCAAAATTTATTTCAAATTTCCTCTTTATAGCAAAAGGTGGCTTCCAATTTTGATAGAAATTAGGAAGAAAGTGTCTGGTCAGGGATCTGCAAACTATTTTCAAGCGATAATCATCAATAATGTATTTCTCTTGAAAATACTTAAGCAGATTTTTTTTGTCTTTAATGTAATTTTCGACTAGAAATTCGAAAATATCTCTCTTAGAGACTTTATAAGACTGCATTTTATGAATATTATTTATTATAAGTCATTGGTTACGTGCTCAGAGGGCGACTGGCTACTATAAGATGGGATCACATAAACTGCCATCTAGTGCAACGCTGCTGAAGACTGGTGACCTGCTCACTATATAAACTAGGATACACCCCCCCCCATCAACCCGTCCTTATTAACTGAAGTTTCGTTGAGATGGACGCTATAACTACAATTTCCACCATATGATGAATTACTACTTCACTTGGACATGATTTCGACTCGCAAAATAAACTTATTGCATAAAGGTGGTAGTAGGGCGTATAATATAAACAGGGAATAATCCTAACAATAAACTAGACTCGGAAAGGACTGAAACTTTAATTGACAAAAGGCATACACGGTAAATGTATGGGTCATGTTTCAGGCGAAGAAGAGGGACTGGGTGTTTGGAATGCTAGGGGTGTGAATGATCTCAAGGTAAAAGAATTGCGTGGAACTATGCTCGCAAGGAAACTAGATATTTAATGTGCGCGTGAAACAAAGAAAAAGAGATGCGAAAGCAGGGACATAGAAAATGGGGTGTTGAAAGGCGGATTCGAAATACGGTCCGGAGTAGATAGTGATTCACAGGGTAAGCAAGGCGTAGGTCTGATTTTGAATGAAAGAGCGAAGCA
>JAWWLR010000034.1:105001127-105015251 GCA_035041075.1 Acraspis erinacei | reverse complement strand
GCATTTGTTGACCTAGAGAAAGCTTTCAAGAAAGTAGATAGAAGTAAACTTTGGGAAGTTCTGAAAGAGGACGAAGTAAATGGATGGCTCCTACAAGCTATAAGAAATATATATCCGGGTGGCAAACCGAGTGAAAGAGTAAATGGGAAATTGAGTGACTGGTTCGATATTATTCAAGGCGTTAAACAGAGTTGCGTTATGTCTGCATGGCTATTTATATTCTTTATGGACGAGTGTTTAAGAATGGCTCTTTTCGACGAAGAAGTTGTGTATCTCGAAACAGTAAGGCTACGTGGATTAGCGCTCGCAGATGAAAATGTTGTTATGGCAGAAGCAATGGAAGATTTGCAAGGAATTTTGAAAAAAATGAATGCAAGCATGAAGAACATCGTCCTCAAAATTAACTTAAATAAAACAAAAACTATGGTGTTGGAAGGAAAGAGTGAGAAAAGAATATGCAAAATTGTATTTAATGATGAGAGAGTTGAACACGATAGATAAATTTGTATACCTTAGTAGCTTATTTACTAGGGACGGGAAGATAGATGAGGGGTTAGATAGACGAATAAACAAAGGCACAAAGGTTATTGGTATAGCAGCCCCCTTATTAGAAATTCCTATACGAAAGTGAGACATCGACCTATCAAGAAAAAAATAAGAGTAAATTTTCATGAGATTCTTGCACATAATATGCGGGAAAACTCTGACGGACAAAGTGAGAAACGAGATAATCCTTAAAGAATGTGGTGCGGAAGAGACGCTATTTGAAACATGGGAAAGAAATTAGTTAAGATGGTTCGGGCATGTTCGGAGAATGAAGGATGAACGACTAACGAAACAAGTGTATCAAGGTAAAATAAATGGCAGCGTGTCGAGAGGTAGACCGCGGAAAGAATGGTTAGAATGTGTGAATCAGACGTTAGTTACAAGGTGCATTCTTATGTCCCTTCTATAAGCGATAGAAACAACAGAGCCTGCATGAAAAAAATTCATGGACGTGAAAGAAGCTAGAGAAGTATACCGGGACAGAAAAGTATGGCGGCAAATAGTTAATTAAAAGATTGTCAGTAGAGTAAATAACGCCTGAAACAAAATACAAAATTAAAATTACATTGAAAAATATACCTAATTCTTATATGCTGCTAAATTTTGACGAAAACTCAAATTATTGAATTGGAAAATTCCCGAATATTAAAATTCATCAATAATAAAATTGCCCAAAATAAAAAATACCGAATTGGATAATTCCCGAATAAAAAAATTCTCGAATAATAAAATTCGCGAATTATAATATTCCCGAATTGGAAAATTGCCGAATAGTAAAATTCACGACAGTTTATAACATTTCCGAATTGGAAAATTTCCTAATAATATTATTTCTTGCAGCTAATAATATTACCGATTTGGAAAATTCCCGGATAATAAAATTCCCGATAGAAAATTGCCGAATTATAAAATACCCGAATTGCCAAATTCCCGTATTTAAGCAATTATACTTTTTTATAAATATGTTTGAGTGATTTATAAGGTATGATAAAAACATTGGGTGATATATGTAAATTTCTAAATCTTTTTTTGCTAACGCTTTTTGTATTTTTTTAAATACTATGCACATTAAAAAATACTTCATCCAGAAATATTTGATTAAGAATTATTGTTATTTTAAATTCAAACAATAATTTTAGAAATTTTAAAGATTACAAATAATTAAAAAAAGTAAACTTTCATTCTTGTATTTGTAATCAATAAAACAGATTTATAAAAAATTGTGATTGCTTAAATTCGAAAATTTTACAATTCGGGCATTTTATAATTGGACAATTTCCTGCCGGGAATTTTATTATTCGTTCATTTTCCATTTGGGTAATATTACTAACTGCCGGGAATTTTCTAATTCGATAATATTATAAACTTTGGGGAATTGTATCATTAGGGAATTTTCCAATTCTGGAATTTTCCAATTCTGGAATTTTATTATTCGAGAATTTTCTTATTCGAAAATTTTCCAATTCTATATTTTTATTTTTCGGCAAATTTATTGTTCGCGAATTTTATTATTCGGGAATTTTCTAATTCTGGAATTTTATTATTCGAGAATTTTATTATTTGAAAATTTTCCAATTCGGTAATTTTATTTTTCGGCAAATTTATTGTTCGCGAATTTTATTATTCGGGAAATTTCCAATTCGGGAATTTTACACTGTCGGGAATTTTATTTTTCGGGATTTTTCAGTCGTCCCTCTATACGCTAATTGTCGATAGCAAACGGCACAATGAGAATGAGATCGTCAAAGTCGTATGCCCGTTGAGAAAACTTTTTAAAAACAAATGGGAAAAAATGTCAGTTCAATTTATGATTGTAATTCCTCAGAAGTTTAAATCACAGTTTCCGATTTAAGTTACAGTATCTATGATATTTGAAAAAATGTGGTATTTTTTCAAAGTATTTTTTTTTTCAAAATCGTGGTGCTCAGTGAGACCCAACGTGTCCTCTAGAAAAATAATTTGAAAGTCTGTCCTTTAAGGGTTAAATTAATTATATCTATTTGTCAATCAAGCCAGAAATGTCTAAAGCTGAAAACTCATATAATCCAAATATTGTAGCATGTAATTTTTTATTTTATACTTTAAATGAAATGTATAAACCCGGTGATGCTATATTGTTAAAATTGAATATCGAATTTCAGAAAAACTAACTGATTCATAGGAAGTTATCGATTAATAATATGGAACCCTTGAAGTGTAACTAGTATAACACTCGCTTTGAAGGTGGTTTAGATGGATCCGTACATCACATAAAATATTTTCATGGGCTTAGTATGTCTTCAAGACATGGGATTTTGGAATGTCCGCATGAAGGTTGTGTAAGACAATGTAATGTATTCAATTTACTGCGAAGACATTTTCATAGAACGCATAATGAAGCAAATGGAGGACAGACATGAAGAATATGTCAATGCCAGAAATGAAAATAGAGAGGAACTTGATGAAGGACCCAGAAACGGAAAAAAAGTTGGAAATGAAGAAAAAGCTGATGTCGCTGAACATGGTGAATAACATGCTGCAATTTTCAATTTATGTCCGCCAGTAGTTCGTATGATTGGTAGATTGCAAGCCAATAGTGCCATCACAGGTATTATGCACACAAGTTTGCGAACGTGGAGGCATCATTGAAGATGATGATGTTAAAGAATTTCTAGAAACGTTTGAGTGCGAGAGTTCTTATAGTAATTTAAAAACCGTACGCGATTTTTGGAGCCGAAAGAAATTCCACTTGGTAAGAGAAGAGATCAAAATTTCGTTAAGGAGATACGCAGTTATTTGCGAAATGAAGTTTACGAAAAGGAATCTGGAGGTGATATTTGAGATGGATTTATGGATGGAAAATATCATTAAAAACATCCTTTTCTTAGAAGATTCAGATGTGTTTTAAGAATCGAGCTGTACTATGAAGAATTATAAATCGTCAATTCGAACGGTTCAAAAAGTGTTATTCACAAACGTGGAACCTTTTATTATCGAATCCAGAATCTGCCACCTCATCTTAATTCTGCAAAATGGAACCATGCATGATTAGTGCATATGCTACTCAGGGGCTGTAAAGAAGTATAGGTTTAAGAAGATTCTAAAACCTTTCTTTCATGATTTAGAAAAACTGGAGTCTGACGAAGGTGCCTTGATCAATCTTGATGTTGAAGAATTCGTGCTGGGGGCAACACTGACGGCGTTCTGTGGAGATGGATTAACAGTACATGATGCGTATTAACTTTTGGTTCCATCTGCAGATATATTCTGCAGAATGTGCCTTATAACGAGAGCAGAATTACTAAACTCAGATGTGCTGCCCAAAGATGAACGAACTTCAGAAGTCTACGCAAATCATCTGACTGGAAGAAGAGATGCAGGTGTTAATATTCGTATTGTTGAAATTGACACTGGTGTTCGCAGCGACTCTGATCTTCATGATTCAAGATTTTTCGGAATATATGACAATAAAATATTTTACATTGTCCATGGCGTTCTTTTAGGAGTATGGCATATGACATTAAAGTTAATTATTAACAGTAACGTCTCCGTAGATCTTTTGTACAGTGTACTACTCTTCAATTTTCGAATATCAGCATTTAATTATGGAATCCTGGAGAGATAAAATAAGTCATCCGCAAACTTAATAAGCGCAAATATTCGCAACTTAGCTGAACATTCACTCGGCCAAAAAGCTCCTCAAGGTGATAAAAATTATGTTTGCATCGAAATTAACGATAAGCCTAATGCCGTTGCTCTCCGAATCAATTCAAGATTTCCTCGAATACTTTAAGGTGCTTTTCACTGATGTCAACTACATCAATAAACTCCATCACATGACCCATTATCCGGAATACATATTGTGGTCAGGTCCACTAAGCCTTACGTGGTTAATGGGATACGAAAGGAAACAGGGAGAACTGAAAAAGGAGCTCAAGTTGTGAACAACTTGAAAAACTGGAAAAGACTTAGTTTTAAAAGGAAAGTCAGTTCGAGTATTGAATACATTTTACTTAGAAAAATTTTTGGCCAAAATTACATCTACATTAGGTATAAAGAAATTAGATTTATGGCAAAATAGCACAAGTTGCAGTAAAATGTTTAATAATAATTTTTATTATAATAGAATGCCCATTTTTTTAATGATAAAAACAAGACAGTAAAAATACTTTTGTTTTAATACTAGGAACCCTAGGCGCGCTGAAGTTTGGGAACGAAGCGAGCCGCGCGCGTTCAAAATAAAATAAAAACATAAATAAAACTAGATTTTAAAATTCTATTACTTTACATTTTGAACAAAATATTTTTGTTTTACATTGAAAATATATCTTAAAAATCAAGTTGTAAGTTTTTTCAAAATTCTATAAATTACTTAATTTGAAATCCAAGACAATCAAATTTGAAATTATTGCGTTCGCCATAGAGATCATAAATGTTCTCTTCAAATCACTTAAAATGGTTGCTTTTCAAATTTCATAATTTTTTTTTTAATTTGAAAGTTTGCTGTGAAATATAAATTTTTTCTACCCCTAGTTTAAAGCCTCAAAATTTAATTATTCGAAGCATAGAAATTTGAAAAATAAAAGGATTTGAATCCCTGTATGGGGCATTGGCGAAATACAGAAAGAAAGAAGCGTGAAGAATCACTACACATTGAGCGTTTAATATTTTAATTTAATTTTGGTGAAAGTTTGTATTACAAAGGATAGTACATTTTGTGTTTGCTTTGAATTAGTGGTACAAAGTCTGCAGAGAATCTTGATTTGTAACAACTTCAGAAAAATTATATGGAAAGATTGGTTTATTTCTGCCAACTGGACAATCCCTAACTTCATCTGGGGTCAGATTTTCTATGGCACCGCACATCATATTTATTTTTATTCGGAAACGACTTCTACTTGTGCTATATATTCCACGGAGAATCCCACTATACTCCAATATTGCAAAAACGTCACCATTGGTTGCTGATAATACAATATATTCTCGATGTGGCTCGGGAGCATACATCTTATGGTTTAATCGCATTCGAATTGGTTTATCGACAGGAAAAATGTATCTCCGAAATTCGAATCGCCGGTTTAAATTCCCGGAAGAAATAAGTCGAATATATCCAAGTTGTCCAAGTGCATATCCAAGCACTCGAACAGAGGGAGGCCTGCCAGGAGGAGATCTGGACCTGGCACGAAGAGGTGGCTGCTCAGCAGACTGACGTGCACCCCTAGAAGAAGAAGATCGCCAACGACTGGGGCGTGGAGTGTCAGGCCAATCGCCACTTGACTGCGAACTTACTTCTGCAACAAGGAATAAACTATTAATTTTTTATTAAAAACAAGCAACTAAAATGCAAGGATTTGCTGGTTCCATAGTTGAAACAAACTGCGGACAAAAATAATTCTCATTTGAGAAATAAGCAATTTGCATAGCACGTGCATTGAACTAATGAATTGTTATTTGCCGTAAGCTAACATTATATTTAAAATTATTATAGATTATGTCATTATATTCACCAATAGAATTAAGAATGACAGCGAAAGTCAAGAAGAAAATATAAACCATCTTCATTTTCTCAAAGTATAGAAAAGACTAATTAATGCTTTAATGAATAATTTCGTTAAAATTCTAGTCGTTATCTCGTAAATTATTGGACTAGAGATTTTTTTTCCGAAATACTTGTATTTCATAGTTTACTTAAAACAAATACATTTACGTAATTATTCGCAACAGATATCACGAGTTCTACAATCAAGCTGCGGTGATGGGAAATCTAAAATTAGAATCAATTTACCATTTAGTTATCAAATTATTTGAGTCTCTCAAGTACAATAAGATTAAAAAATCACTAAGTCTAAAAAACTAAGTCCTAATAAGAAATCTTTTCAAATATTTTATATTCTACTAAATATACTGAAACTGTTCTGTTCTCCCCAGAAATCATAAAACATATTTTAAAATCACTTAAAATGGGTGAAGTATTTGAGATAATTGAAAACAAAAAATAGTACAAAAGAATGCAATGAATTGAGGGACACACTGCCAAGGGGTGTAAGGAGAGCATAACAAATTTGGTGACAAGTTGTAAGGAAGGACGGAGGGGTTAACGCTAAATGTGATATCAGACACACACACTCTTTTTTTAAACCGATTTTTTGTTTCTAAAATTATATTTAGCCAGTTGCATCAGCGATTTACATAAACAAATAAAAAGTTAGATTATCATTAACGGCATAATCATTATTTTTGTTTTGAGATTAATAAAAATGTTCTAAAGAAAGCATGTCATGAAGACTTCAAAACTTTATTCCTCGGCTACTATTCTTAATATCACATTCGAGAGTATCTCCATAACTGACAGTTTCACGAAACAATGTATGCTTAGATGTTCGAAACTCAGTCGTAAAATGCATTGCCATCACCTGGCAGATACTCCTTCATCTTCCGAAGATATTTTTTTTTTGCGTCGGATAAGCCCTTGCATTTCATCTCCTTATATGATTTTACATGAATTTTTCTGCCCCAATGGCTCTCTTGGTGATGTATGCTGTTATTGTGATCCCTAACAATCTTCCGAATATCTTAATGTATTTATTGTCCAACGTGCATGTTAAAAGAGACTTTTTGATCTCTGTTCCTAGAATCAAATCTCAATATTTTTAAAAACTAATATCTCACTCCCTGTGTAAAAATAATTTTTAAATAATGGTGTGCACTGACTAAATAGTGAGAGCGCTTTTTTACAAAAATTGGATTTCTTCGGGCGAAATAAAAAAATAATTTCTGTAAGACTGAAATTATACTATAGACACAAAAGTTCGAAGAAGAAAATTTTGTATGACTCCACGGGGCTCTGGCGAAAGATAGAAAGAAAGAAGCCTTTGATGCGCTCCTTACTTTATTGGCTGAGAGGGCTGGAATGCCCGCTGTTTCAGCAAGTTTTCTTAAGTCAAGTTTAGTGTTACAGTTAGTCGCCTCGAGAGCGTGTTGGCGAAGTGGTTTCGAGACAGTGCAGTTTGGGCTTGTCGAATGAGAAGGATGGAAATGACTTGCCGTTATCACCTAGGGCTGGTAACGAGCTCCATGTCATGGCTGACGTTGCTACTCTCTCCGTCTCTCTTACTCTAAGATCTAACATTTAGTTGATATAATTTAAGATAGTTGCCTACTAAATGAATATTCGTCGTCTGCGAGAGTGCCTTTAATCTATCAATAAAATAGTCTCGCTCTATGCGAGCCGCGTATAACACCTTGATCACCACATTGACGTTTTATAATTTTAGTTTATTTTATTACGACTTCAGATTACAGTTCACATTATATTTTAGTTTACATTTTTTTGTAGTTAATTAATGAGACAATGTCTGTAGGGAATCTTGATTGACAACAACTACCATACAATTTATTGGAATAATTGGACGATGTTCGCCTACTTGACTTTCCATAATTTCACCTGGGGTCATCTCATCAACTGCAACGCTTATCATATTTATTTTTACTCCTAATTGAGTTCCATATGTACTATATAGTCCACGAAGAATGCCACTATACTCCAATATTGCAAAAACGTCACCATTAGGTGCTGATAATACAATATGTTCTTGGTCTAGCATGGGACGATACATCCTATGGCTTAGTCGCATTCGAATAGGCTTATTGGGAGGAAAAAAGTATCTTCGAAATTCGAATCGCTGGAATGGATTTGTACTTGGAATAAATCGTATATATCCAAGTTGTGCAAGTGCGTATCCTAGTACTTGAATTGATGGAGGCTTGCCAGGAGGAGATCTAGACCTGGAAAGAAGAGGTGGCTGCTTAGGAGACTGGGGTGCATGGCGAGAGGCAGAATATCGCTCACGACTCGGGCTAGGAATGTCAGACCAATCCATACTTGACTGTGAACTTAATTCTGCAACAAGAAACAGACTGTTACCCTTTTTGGTAAAAGATAAACAACAATAATTCAAGTTATTTCAGGTTCAATAATCTAAACAAGTTATTACTAATAGAAAAAAATCCGAATCCAACCAAATTCCATTTATCTTCAATTCCTTTACATTTCAGAAAAACATAATTTGAATTAGCAGAAATTAGCAATTGCTGTAGGAATCGTCTTACATCGATCAATTGTTATTTGACTTAAAATTAAAGTATACTTAAAATTATCATATATTTTATGATTGTATTCACCAATAGAATTAAGGATGACCGGCAAAATCAAAGCGACAGCATAAACAGTCTTCATTTTTTCAAAGTCCCCATGCACTAAAACTGTGCTGAAGACAAACATAAAATTAGAATTAATTTACAATTTACATAGTACTTCATACAACTTGCTTGACGATTTGGCTTTTTCTCCATTTTGTTGGTTTAAGATTCAATTGCTTTGTTGAACATTCATTTGGTTACATATTTAATTATATGGTTGAAAGGTTTACTGTGTTTTCAACCCTCCCTAGGGATCGCGAGACCTTGCAGTTGGTGGGAGGGCTTACGGGTCTCACCGGACTACAGTCCGCAATAGGTGAACCGGAGGGGCTGCATCGCGAGGCGTAACTATTCTGGGGATCTGACGGACTCCGGTCGGTGGGATCCAAACTAAGGAGCGGTTTTTCCAGGGGGTTCTGGCAAAACCCCCTGAATATCGACAGCGCGAGTTCTCATGCTCCCGAAGCCAAGATGTGATCGCCATGTCGAGGGCTGCATGGAACCAGGGTCAACAAATCCTTGGACACCCCGGCCTGCCCCCACTTAGTAGAGGCGGACAGGTTGGGGTCATAAAGGTGTCTTAACGGGGAATTTGGGACACCAGGTAGAATTCCATAGTATTTAGAACTGCCCCATTCATGTGGGGCTCTGCAGGGGGTAATTTATTTTTCTCTAGCTGCAGAAAGTGGAAGTCCTCGTAGGGAGCAATCCACTGGAAGCGGTGAGAAACAATGAGATTGATGACAATTCTGTCGGCACGATCGAAGAGCATCTAACGGTGCTCTCCGTAAGGAAGAAGCGCCGTTTCGGCGCTCAGAAGAAGAGAGCGCGCCAGTCGCCTCTCTCAAGCAGCAGCGAAGACAACAAGGCCGCTAGATCCGCACCTGGAGCTACTCCCCAGGCTCATCCTATGGGCAAGAGGAAAAAGGGCTCCCGTGAAACACCACCAAATAGGAAGCTCAAACGGCAGAAGGCTCTGGATACACAGTGCCTTACTTTCGCGCAGATGGCTAACAACGCCCTGGTGAGAGTGTTCGTTGCATCGGGTTATCCTGAAACCCGTCTAATTTTGATGATCTGGACAGGTTGAGGTAGCAAATCTCTAAGGAGATTGACGCGTTACCCCGCGATGGTCGCGCCCCTTGGTTCAACGACATCTTTATCAAGTCGGGGGCCATCGTCGTTGAGGCCGTGGATGTCTGGTCGAGAGACTGGTTAGCGGAGAGGACTCCTACGCTTAGACTCAAAGAGGGACTGAACCTGGAGTTCAGGGGGACGAAATGCCTGCAAAGGTACCGCAGAGCGACCGTTCTGATTCCCAGGAAATTTGTGAATCCGTCGACCGTTCTGAGGCACCTGAGCTTCCAAAACCCGAATCTGAGGACGGATTCGTGGAGGGTTTATTCCGACGGGCAGGGATCAACTGGAAAGATGCGGTGCGGCAAGTGAATACATAGGACCAGAACCAGTACTGGGGCTAGCAGCTTGCTTCATTGCTCTTGCTATCAAAAGCTGGATCCGCGCAAAGCATCGAGAATACTGGGAGCGGACCCAGGGTTGCTGACAGGCGAAATCCATTTTGGGCTATACGTGCAGAGTGGACAGAGCCAGGGAGATCCTGGGTTTGCCAAAGAAAGGCATAAGGACAGTGGTGCAGATGCTATCTGGGTATAACCACTTGAACTATCATATGCACAAGATGGGGTATAACCTTTCGACAGAGTGCAGGAGGTGCTGGGGTCAAGAGGACTGGGTTCAACTACTGATAGCGATATGTAAGGGTGGGGCACAATATGGTTTATAGCTTGAGCGCCAGGGGGGCTCCTTTTAGGGGCTCCTCCCCCGTCATATAACTAAGTAACTAAATAACTCTATATAAGGACCATTTCGACTGATATACCCAGCGTGCGAAATTATGCGTTAGGGAATTACGTTGTATGTAGTAGTATTAAGTTAGGTTATAGAATTAGGTTTGTGTGCGTTAGATAAGTGAAGAATACGTTTCTCGTGTGTTAACTATGTGAACTTTCTGATGTAAACAAATGACTACAAATCTGGTATTCTGCTTCGCATTACGACTTTTTTATTTTCTTTAGAGTACTCATAAGATGCTTGTAAAACCCCAGTATATCCCGAATCATAAACATTTAGAAACCTTTCAGACGCACATTACACGCACATCGAAACCTCATAGAAACCTTTTAAACTCCCAGTAAACGATGACAAACAATAACACTTCACGGATATACATGGATATGAATGAATTCAAGAAATTCAGATAGGAACGGATAAAGACGTATTAAATTACCTCTTACTTATCAGAAAAGATTGAAACTGATAAAAATTTCAAAATGCAACAACGGATACACGATGAATGAAAAGAATGCAAAGTGTGCATCAAAACGGATATGAATATTTTATCCTTTTGAATCCGCTCATTTCTATCCGTTTGAATACTTTTTTGATCCGTGCTTCCCTATCCGTTTGAATACTTTTAACTTTCTGCAGGGTTAGTAAAGCCTGCTGAGCTTGAAAAAAAGAGATTGATATTTCACCCGTTTGTCTTCCTCCTTTGTCGTGATATTACCATCGTCTGGTGATGAAAACCCAATTACGTAAATTATCTTGGCCTTCAGATCTTGGAGGAAAATATCAGTCTTTGTGGCACTGATACATTGAGTGGTGGAGAAAGAGAAATTCCAGTAGATGTTTCACTGATTATTCTCCAAAACGGACGCCCGATTTCCCTAGGCGTATGGCAATATGAGCATTAGATCAACACAATATTAATTCCGCAGATGATAATCTAACATTTTTGGAGCCGCGCTGTATCTCTCTATGTACCCGTAGCGTGCACGCTTTGAGCATCACCTGAGAACATGTCCAAGTGTTTCTGGTTCTTGCACGTACTCTTGACGGTGGCTATTACCTACAGGTACATTCATTATACGTTCCCGGTAAACTGAAGTTTCTATAACGCGCGCCGTCTTGATAGTCAAAAAGAAATCCCTCAGTCTCCGATCTCAATCCAGCAGATTTGAGAAACATGTTGGACAGATCCATCAACAGCTCTTCTCTACCTATAATGCTGTAGAATTTGCCATGAAGGGGATTGTCAGCATGTTTTCTTAGTAGAAACGAATGTTGTGCTTCCTGTATACAACTTTCGAGCACCAAAAGTGTAAGTGACGCTAGACCATGTGTACTGTCGCTGGAATCAAATGAGAGACCAAGCTCCCCTTTGCCCCTATCTACGGCAGGGTATAGAAATGCTGCAACATTGACGACTTAATGTTGATGTACGTGTCGCATTAGAGCATCTGTGCTTTTTAGAACTAAACAGGCTGTAACTAGAACCGTTCTTCGACGAAGACACTGTAAGCTCAGCAAACCTCTACCCTCTTTTTCTTGAGGGATATATATATATTTTTACTTCTGTTAACTGATCTTACCGTGCCGACAACCTTCTTACTCTTTTTTGTACGACTATCTCTCCATCGATATTTCCGTCACAAGTAAATAAAGTACCAAGATTGACGTACTTATCAACTTTTTTTTATCCTCAATTCTTATTGTTTTATCCTCTCTTCATTTCAAACAATGTTGCACACTGTTTTTCATATTTTCCTTCAAATTCTTAATTTTTTTATTCACTTTAATTTTAAAACCCATATGCTTCATGCTAGTATTCAATTTGCTCAACATTCTTTCAAAGTCTTCGATTGATACTGCCATAAAAACCTTACAATCTGCGAACGCTAGCCCACGCACCTTCACTGTCATGAGATTCACACGTTCTTCGTCGTGGAGGGTCATTCTTAGATACTTGTTCATGAATACAATAAATAGTTATGAGAATATCACGTGTCCTTGACTAACACATTGCTTAATAGTGCAACATTCACTCAGTTTCCCATTTACATTTACACTGACTTTGCTACCTGCAGAAATTGTTTTTATTTTTTGTAGCAGTCATTCATTGACTCCGTTCTCTTTAAGGACTTTTCATATTTTAGTTATATTCACCTTTCATTGCCCTATGAATAGGTATTTTTGAATAATTTCGCTTACGGAACTTAGTAAGCTGATACCTCTGTAATTATTTCAACTGTTTTTGTCCCTTTCCTGTATATAATGGGACGATAATCGCTTTTCTCCAGTCATCTAGAACTTCTTCCACCTCGATACGTAAATTTATTAACTCGCACAAGCTGTGATTTATGTGGTCGCCCCCGTGTTTCACCATTTCTGCGTTAATGCTGTCCACGCCAGCATCATTACCCTTATTTTTCTCAATTATATCCCTAACTTTAGAGGCGCAGTCTCTTTCAACCGGGGTTTCTAACTAGGGCAGTCTATGTCGCAGTTATGCTGCCATATAGCTTCACCTGACAATAATTCCTTGAAGGAGTCTCCAAGCGTGTGCAAAACTACGAATCTTTCGGACTTTTCTTGAACATTCCGGTTCACTTCTTCAGGGCCAACCTAATACTGAGGTTTAGGCATCGCCATACAGTACTGGACCGCTGGCTAGCACTGTCGGAAGTGAATTCTATTCCCTAGTCCACTTCCAACAGCCGTAGCCAGCGATTCAGTACTATATGTCGATGGGTTTAGGTAATTTTGTTCTTATGTATACTCTACGATGCCTGTAATTAGTCAGAGCACCCACCCATGGAGACTGGTCTCACCTGGCTGGCAAATCAAGTCTTTTTTTTAACAACCCGGGAGGACGGAAAGCTAAATACGATTGGTATTATACGCATTGTCCCTAATGACGTTTTTAGGGGTTTTTTAAGATTTCGATTGCTTCTCTATGATTTCTTGGAAAAATATTGTATGTTTTTGCGATTTCATCGTAGAGAGTATACATAAGAACAAAATAAATTGAAACCGCAGTATCAGATTAGCCATGAAGAAGTGAACTGAAAGTATCACGAAACGTCGGAAAGATTCGTAGTTTTGCGTACGATTCAAACCCGAAACACTTCCTTTTTATGACAATCAGTCATCGCGGAACCATTAAATCTATTATTATTATTATTATTATTAAAGAACTCTACGTGGAGAGTTTTATTACTAAAACTAACACTTTTAGTAAGCTCGAGTCTTCTCAAGGTAAGCTACTAACATTTTCAGCTTTTTTGAAACGCTGCAGAGACCACAACATCGTCCTAAAATTCTTACAATTGAAATACGTTTTCCTATCAAATACCCGCTGATTTAGAATTTGGTCTACATTGGACAGCCTAGCATTTTACCAATCTCAACGGTTTAATGATCTTTACTCTCGAAAACAAAAAATAAAGAATGACCAAAAAATTTGCCCATTTGTGCGCCCTCGACTTCATACTTCCAATCTATACTGATAAACGTTTATTTTTCACCCTGCTGGCCTTA
>JAWWLR010000034.1:104965387-104976402 GCA_035041075.1 Acraspis erinacei | reverse complement strand
AAGTGGCAGTCTATTAAGTTATTTCCCCACCACCTCCACCTCTAAAAGCGGCACAATAGAAGAGTTTCACTGTATAATTTGTTACAAAAAATGATAATTCTACATACAATTTTCATATCTGTATCGACTATGCATTCGCTTTTAAAGTAATATTTTGACTTTATTAAAATAAAGTATGAAAAACATAGTTAAACTTTGAATCAAGCAGTACCACTTTCATCGAAATTTTTTACTTTTTAATGCAAAACTTGATAGTTTAATTTGCAACCACAAAAAGGTGAGTTTTCACTGAAAAATTGAACGGTTTAAGTTTTAATCTGGCACTCTAAAATAGCTTTTGAACTTTTTGTACAAAATCTTAACAAATTGAATAGGGCTTTGCAGCCTACGAAAAAACTTTATCATATTTCAAATGATCTTCAAGGATTTTAAAAGATTTGATCAGATTTCAGGAAAAATTTAGATCAGATGGTTTATTATGTAAAAAAATATCACTTGACAGTAAAAAACAGTCGCACTCTCTTTATTAATCCCGCTTTTATAGACTTGTTCACCAGAACTTTTTCTATTGCGCCTCGTTCTAATGAATCAAAAGCTGCCTCTAAGTCCACGAATATTGCTGCCATTGCCCCTTTTTCACTTTTAATCCTCTTATTTACTAGATAGTAAATAAGGTCAGAATGGCATACAATGGCCATCAATTTTTGACAATATCCACAATGTCCTCAACTTTATCTTTAATCTCTACTACTCCCTCTTTCCATAACTCTGTCCAACCCTCTCCTCTCCATACTCGATTGCACATTATCTATGCCCATTCCTCTAGCTCCTTCCCTCCACATTTCCATACTTAATTTTAAATTTCATCTATACTAGGTTCCCTTTCATCATTCGTTATTCCCAACACGTTGACTATTTCTTCCTTTCTTATGTTCTCTTTCTCATCTCTTTCTCTACCATATTTCGTTCCCTTCCTAACTTTTCTGTCTACTCCTCCTGGCAAATCCAAAAAATATTTTGTCCATTCTACCATTTCAATATCTTGGTTCACTCTTTTTCTTCTTTTTTTTTTCTCTATTTATCACCTTCCATACCTCTTCTTCCGTCCTAGTATTCGCCGCCTCTTCTTCAAAACTTTGTTCTATTCCTCTTTCTGTTGATCACACAACTCAGTATACTGTTTCTTTTTTCTCCTATATTCTTCTGAATTAATTTTATCCTTTCTCCCCTTCGTTAATTCCTTTCTGACCTTCATCAATACCGTTTCGCTGAAACTGTTTCTTTTTTCTCCTATATTCTTCTGAATTACTTTGATCCTTTCTCCCCTTCCTTAATTCCTTTCTGGAATTCATCAATACCGTTTCCCTGCACAGTTTACCTTTGCTCCCTTTTTATTCATATTGCTATTACTTTTTTCTGCCTCCAATGTCAGTATTAAGGAAAAGTGATCCTCACCATTCACCATTCACCATTCAGTACATTATCTTTGGATTTTCTTCCTCACACTTCTCCCCACTCTCTTCCTCCTCTATCTCTTGTTGTCTAATTGTATTTCCACCTTTTATATTTCTCTGTTATACATTCGTTTCTCACTCCCCTCTTGATTCCTCCCATTGAACTGCCCTTTTTATTCTTCCTCTTTACATTTTGAACATGCCATTTGTAACCTCTTGTTAACCTCCCCCTTACTTTTTTCCATAATTTTTCGTCTAGCCACGTCTCCTTCATTATTACTACATCCTATTATGTCACAGTGCTCATAAACTCCCTGTCCGTTCTCTCCCATGCTGCTATATTCCAGTAACATATCCTCTATTCTTCCCTACATTCCTTTCTCGTCTCTTTTTGCTTCTTACTATTTCGTACTTCCCTATCCCCCATTCCTTCCTCTCCTAGTTTCTCGGCACCCCATTTCCTACTATCTCTTCCTTTTCTTCATCTCAATCCCACCATACTCTGTATATCTGGAATCTTCCGTACTTAACCCATTTTCTTCTTCCATTTTTTCTTTCCTCTTCTGCCATTTTCCTTAACTTATACTGAATCTTCCTCTCTACCCATGTCAACTCATCCCCTTTTCTGTCAGGGCTTCCATATAACATCCTTTTTTTGGTTCCCTTCTCTTATATGTTCCCCTTTCTTTAGGTTCACTAGTAGCATTCTATCCCCTCTTCGCTGGTCCCTTCCTACACTTCTCACATCGTCTATTTATACCTTAGCTTCAATCCTGTTTAGTACTTCCTTTTTCTGCTTTCTTTCTCCGTATTACCACTGTTGCTCCGAGCAAAATCTTGGTATGAGCTTTTTATATTCTTTATCCTACCTTGCATCTCCTCTACCTTTTTATTATTATCAACCCTATCAACACAGGTCTCCCCCCCCCTGTCACGAATCTCAAACCAACCTAACCTCAACTTCCACACAAATCTGTCTCAATCCTCAAAAATATCTTCATCCCCTTTCCAATGTCACAATCTTGATCTATTTTTCACGTTGCCTACATACTTTGAATAGAAAAGGGAATTTTCCAACAAAATTTGTGGATATTTTACAGATGAACACTTAAACACTAATATTTTTTCTTATATTGCACAGTTTGGACGGGGAACGGGATTTTTTAGTAAAATTCTTTACGATTCAAAACTGAAAATTCATCTGTTTCTCAATGATATAGATAGTTATACTGTTAAAAAAATTATTCATTAAAGAATAACTAAATTTCTATGGGCTATTTAAGCCTTATTTGTATTTGTCCAAAATACCGCGACATTCTTGAAAATATTGTTAATTCTACAAAAGCCAAATTGACCAAATTCTTTAAGGTCCATTCAGAGGTTATAAATTCACGTCGAGTTATACAAAATCAGATTCTACTTCCAAGAATTCTTTAAAAATTTATTTCTAAATAAAATTATTCCTTGTCATCCGAAAATCTAAAAAAAAATTAAATGCCCTAAAATGCTTCACATCATTTAAATTATCTAAAGTAATTTAAACGGGCCAAAAAAATAATATAAGAAAAAAAGGGATAGTTACTTCATGTCATTGGTCCAGAAATTACATTTTTTCACTAGTAATGTTATTTTTTTTTAGAAGATCATAAAAACTACGCCTACTAACAAAAATCCTAACAAAAAAATTTTCTAAATACAGTCGAAGCTACTTACATTGCCGCGGTTTACCTTCCCTCTTGGTCGAGCTCTTCCCCCACCATGACCGCGGCAACATGCGTAACGAGCGAAACAATTCGAATCAAGATCACACTCGAGAGTGGGGGAACTTCGTTTCCAGGAAAACTACTCCCCTACAGTCTCATCCGCGGCAATGTAAATAGCGTGGTATGTACTAGGAATAATAGCCGTACAATTTTTTTCGTGATCTTTTATCCTAAATTATACAGTTTAGCCATAAAATGGAATTGTTTATTTCATGAAAAGAATTTTTATTGATTCTATGAAGGCTTTAAAAAATGTACCAAAGGAAAATTGCATTTGTCTAATTTCTACAGAAGCTGTTATATTGACAGAAATAGAGGCAGAAACCGAAGCAAAACCCGGGGGGTTAGTCACTGAGAAACCTCAGATTGCGGCGCCGGAAGTCTTAGGAGAACTATTGAGCAACTCTCGGAACTCTTAGAAATCTGGGAAATCTTTCGCCAAGCGTTGAGCCTTTACAGCACAAAGCACATTTTCGTGATCAATCTTCGTGAGCAATCTAAAAGAAATTTTAGTTTTCTATGCGAATTCGACTGAGACTACCGCATTAATAATTTCAAAATTTCCAAATATCTCAGTAAGTCGCCCCTCGGCAAAAAACATTAGTTTTCAATCGATGAGTCCAAAAACATCGAATTTTTATTAAATTGGCGACACTCAATTCTCACATAAAACCTTCCATTTGAGATGAGAATGTCATAATTATAATGAGTAGAATAATTTTTTAAAAATTCATGTTCTTATCTGCGAAGGACAAACTTGAAACTAATAATGTCGCTATCTCACATATACGTGAGATAACAATGCTTATGCATATATTTGTACCCTGATGTTGCAATTGAATGTTTCTCATATACACTTGTTAACTAAATTATGCATTATTTTTCTAATAATTTGATTTTTCATTGCAAATGTTATCTTACACTATTAAAACATAAACTAAGCAAATTAAGCTAAAATAATTAAGAACAAATTTATCTTCCTTTTTTCGGTAAACGAAATTCGCCTCTTTATTTTTTCGTAGCTGTGTCGCTTGTCTAAAAACTTAATTTTTCTATTTTTAATGCTGTTTTTTTATAGATAAAACAAAATGTACGCATCGCATGACAAAGTGAATAATAAGATCTGTTTAATATAGATCTTTTTTGGGTGTACAATTTTTATTTATTCATCTTTAGTCTATCTTGCATAGTACCCAAATAAAAATGTTGCGTTTTGAATTCGAGTTTTCCAAGGTCAAGATTACAAAAGTTTTCGTTTCTGAATTTTTTTCATATAAAATTTTTCGCAAAAAAAGATTAAAAGATCCCATGGAGATAAATAATATACACCTTTTTTAAAATTTAAAGCGGATAAGTGCTGATCCTCGCAGTTCTTGAGAGCCTTTTGTTCGGTTTCCTTGAGTTTCCCTTGAAGATGGAAAATAGCGACTATGTCTTGGATGAAGATTTAGCCAAGATCAATTATTTTTACTCATGGCCGATAAATGGAATTTTCGATTATTTTCTTGTGCCGCCAAAATTTGAATTTTCAATTTTTGGAAAAAATTCAAAAAGTTTCTCTGATGATCTTGTAGGGCCCTCAGAAAGTATCGTTTTCCTTTTCTGAATTTTTTAGTGTCCAGTACTACGAATATAACCCTACAGAGAATTTTTAAATCTTTTTTTGGGATATTTGGCAGCTATGTGAACAATTTTAATTTATTCGAATACTTTTCATGCGCTGTAAATAGTGAAAATTTATTCTGATTGAATTACGAAGATATATATTTCTGATATAAAAAACTAAATATATAAATAGTGCCAGCGAGTCGAACAAACAAACATTTTCTACACATTCGATAAAATGAAATTTTAACAAAGTAGTTCAACTTTCAGGCGTGTATTTGAATCTTTAATCGGAAAGATTAGTTTAATACTGCGCCCTTTTTTCTGTAAAAGAATTCAGTTCTTCATGGTTAAACCAAATTTTGGTTCAAATGAAAACTAAGGTGCTTTTATTTTAAAAGTAAACCAGAGGACGCATACTTTTTAATCTTACGTGTTGCAGTAAGTAACTGTCCTCCGAGCACATTTGTTACGTGTATACATTATTTTAAATTCAAGTTAGATCCTTGAAAAGTGTAATTTATTGCCCTCAAAAAAATTGATTTGTTTAGGATAGTACAAAATAGAGCACACGTATCTAATCATTTTATTGTTTTCTGGTATCATTTTTTCGTGCCCTTTTTTGAATAAAATAGTTTCATGCTGTTAACTTCCAAGAAAGACATACGATTCTGGGATCCCACAAATATTTCCCACAAAGCTACCAAGGTATAAGAACATATCAACTTGATCAATTCTCTGATCATTCAATACAATGTTACATATTGTTTTCTCAGTCTTTCCTTCGAAGACAATCGTTTTTTTCATTAACGTAAATGTTGGGAACCATGATCTTCATGTCTGCATTCAGTTTGTTCAAATTTCTTTGCAAGTCTTTCATTGACTCTGCCATAAAAACCTTATCATCTGCGAACGCTAGCCCACGTACCCTTACTGTTCCGAGATCCACACATTCTTCGTCAAAGATCGCCATTCTTAAACACTTGTCCATGAATAATATATATAGACCTGGGGACATAACGCATCCTTCTCTAACACCTTGCATAATATCAAAATATTATTCCCAAATTTTACTTTTAGCTACCTTGTCAAAAACTTTTCCTAGGTCAACAAAGGCACAGAAACATTACGCTACGAATTTTTTTTGTAAGTTCTCAATTTAGATTCGAGTTTGTATAGCTTTCTTGGTTACTCTTGGAAACATTAGTTTACTACGACAAAAAAATAATTTAAGAATAAGTATATAAATTGAAACCAGATGGCTGCATTGTTAACTAAAAATAATCGATGCTAGCCCTGTACCATTTTTAAAAGATTTTCCTTTGCAATATTGTTGCCTACTGTGCCCGTTTTACTATAAAAGAATTCAATTCTTAATTTTGAAACCGTATTTTAGCTAAAATGAAAACTGAGGTTCTTTTATTTTTAAATTAAACGAGAGTACGCATATTTTTTAACCCTTGAAAAGTGTACTTTTTTTGCGATCCAAATATTTTATTTGTTTATGACAGTACAAAATAAGACGCACGTATCTTATGATTTTAATGTTTGTTTTTTATTTCACAGTTAATCTTCCTCTATAGCTTTAGATAATTTGAACAATTGATCTTATACCTATTTTCGTTGTGACATACAAAGTTTGATAGGTGTTATTTAATTAAATTTATAGATCTTTTCGAGATGAAAAATTGTCTGCATTATATTTTATCGTAATTTACATAGTTTAGCCGGAAACTGAATTTTTTATATTTATCATAAACATTTCGATTGATAAATTAGAATCAGGGACCAAAAATGGCTGTCTGTCTCGATCATCCTTCCCTCCTAGGCCTTACGAATTGTTCCAATCCGCTAATTTATTCGGAAAACCTTGATGCGATTTGCGATACTCAATTTTTACATAAAACCTTCTGTGAAGGAAAATCTTATCAATAATAACGTCGTTATCTGAGATATATGTGAGATACGAGCTACTTATGGATATATTTGAACTCTGATGTATGATGGAATATTCCGCAGATACACTTGTGTAACCAAATTATTCACTGAAAGATTAATCAGTTTCTCTTTCCTTTGAGAAAATGAGGATGATCTATATTTTTTTTTTGTACTTTGGCGCTCATCATTAATTCTTTTGGTAAATATAATAAGATACTAAACATATCTATAAATCTTATTCTATTTAATATAATAAATGCATGAATGTGGCTTTTTCTGAGGCCTGTGGAGCGAAACTAGATTCCCCCAAGAATATCAATACATAGTCAGGATATAGTCAAGACATTTTTTGGATGGGAAATCTAAAGATTTTATCAATTTTTTCCAGTCGCCAAAAGTTGACTATATACATCTAGAAAATCTAAGTATTAATACTTTTGTGGAAATTGGTGTATGCCTGCAGTTTGGCCCAGTTTAGCTATCTGATTCCGAAAAAATCGCAGATGCTGCCGGGGGGTCGATAGTTTCTTGAGGTCGTATTTGAATGACCTTGACTGGTCTTGAGATTTACAATAAAACTTCTCGTCTGAATACAAGTTCATTCCGACGAAATATTTTGACTCGGTTTTATTGACGTAAATGTTGAGAACCATTAGCTCCATGCTTGCATTCAGTTTCTTCAACATCCTTTGCAAGTTTTCCATTGACTCTGCCATAAAAACCTTATCATCTGTGAATGCTAACCCACGTACCCTTATTGTTCCGAGGTCCACACATTCTTCTTTGAAGAGAGCCATTTTTAAACACTTGTGAATGAATAATTTATATAGCCATGGGGGTATAACGCATCCTTCTCTAACACCTTGCACAATATGAAAACATTCTTCCCAAAGTTTACTACAAGCTACCTTGTCAAAAGTTTTTTACTAGTTCTACAAAGGCACAGAAAACTGTATTCCTACTTTATAACTTTTGTCTGTTATCTGCCTTAAGTTAAATATTTGATCCGTACATGATCTACCTGGCATAAACCAGTATTTTTGAGTATATTTTGCTATCGTTGCTTAATAAGTTGACCCCTGTGTAATTATTGCAGTCGCTCTTATCTCCCTTTCTTTTATATATTGGTACGATAAGTGCTTTTTACAATCATCTGGGACTTCTCCCATCTCGATACATAAATTTATCAATTCGGGCCATCTATGTGCTATGTGCTCCCCACTGTCTTTAAGCATTTGAGCGTTAATACTATCTACACCGGCAGGCTGACCGTCTTAAAAGTTCTTAATTATGTCCCTAAACAGTACAAAGCAGCATCTTGTATCCCCAAAGTCGTTTTGTATTTTATTCTGTTCCATTCTTATCTTTACTTTCCTTAACAAATCGCTTGAGTCTCCTCTTTTAGTTTCTGTAATCATTTTTACGTCTATTTCTTTTCTCATCTCTAAGACCTATAAATATCCATTCGCTCTCCATATCCATGTTTCTTATAACCGCCTTCTAAGTTGTCCTATCTATTTGTTCGTTCATCTTATTCTGAAAATCTATTCGCACTTCTAGTTTCTGTAAGTCCTCGATTTATTTTCGTGTTTTTGTCGCTTTCTTTGTTATTTCTTTTTCTGCACCCCTGAGCTAAGTTAATTTTAGATACCATAAGGTAATGATCAGTACTGCATTCAGAACCTCTCATGACTCTTGTCTTTTTGACTAGCTCTCTTAGTCTTCCATCCGCAAGAACAAAGTCAATTAGACTGTGGCTATTTCCTCAATACCAGGTGTAAATGCGCATCATTTTATGTCTAAACCAGGTATTTGTGATAGACAGAACATTTTCTAAGCACAAGCCAACAAATATATCTCCGTTATAGTTTCGTCTTTAGATCCCCAAAATTACCAAGTACACTTTCTTATCCTGATTTTGGATGTCCACCTACTCATACATTAATTCTTTGAGGTATATAGACAGATAAATTGTATATAGGGAAATTTTGAAGAATCCAGAATAAATCCCAAAGGGTTTTGAGGTGCAGAAAAAAGTTTATTGCCATTAAGATTATCAATACATTTATGCAATAGTCTAGTTATTACATTTAAGAATTATTTTGTGTTACTGTTATTGAAACGTAGGAAATTTGCTGATAAAGAAATTTTTCTATTTTCTCTTGCAGAATGTAGTTCAGAGTCCGCTGGTAATCCTCGTAGTAAACGTAATCCTGAACATTCTTCCTCTGCTAGTGGCAATCTACTTCTTCATGCAAAATGTATTTACAGATCGACGGGAATCCTGATTACCCAAAGGAGGCTCCTGGTCGCGATAGGTCCAGGTCTCCAACTAGTACATCATCTTCTGTTAAAGTACTTGGGTATTCACTTGAAGATCTTGGATATATTCGACTCATTCCCAGCACAAATGAGCGCCTTCAATTCGAATTTCGCAGATATTGTTTTCCTGTCGGTAAACCAATTAGACTGCGAGCAGAAAGAAATAAAGTGGTACCAGTGCCAACTCAAGAGCATATTGTATTATCACTATCCAATGGTGATGTTTTTGCAATATTGGAATATAGTGGGTTTCTTCGTGCAATATATAGAGCAGATGCACATCATCGGAGAGTAAAAATAAATATGATAAGCGGCGAAGTTGATCATTTGACCCCAAATGAAATTAGGGATTGTCCAGCAGGCAAGAATCATCCAATCTTTCCACGAAACTTTATTAAAACTTTTGCAAATAGCGACTCCTTAAAATCCGTATGAAATCCCCATAGCGAACCTCAGGAGCCTCTTCTTCGTTTCAGGACCAGGGCTTTTCAGGCCAGGCCTCCTTCAGACCAAATACTTGGTTGCTCAATAGAACAACTTGGGTATGTCCGGCTTATCCCTTGCACAAATCGGAACCTGAGATTTGAATTTCGAAGATACTTTTTTTCTACCGATAAACCAATTCGAATTCGAATCGAAGACTTGACCTACTTGCTTGAGCCAAACCAAGAATATATGGTATTATCAACATCCGATGGTGACGTTTTCGCAATACTGGATTATAGTGATACCCTTCGTGGAATTTATAGGACAAATAAGGCTCATTCGCGAGTAAAAATAAATATGAGAAGCGGTGAAATCATTAATTTGACCCCAGACGAAATTAGGGAATGTCAAGTAGGCTAGAATCACCCAATTTTCCCAAAACAGATTTACTAAAGCTTTGGCAAATCACGATTCCTTTGCAAAACTAGGATATATTCGACTTATTCCTGAGGAAAATCAGAACCGGCGATTCGAATTTCGAAGATACGTTATTCCTAGGAATAAATCAATTCGATTGCGATTAAGAAATGCCTTTTTGCCTGTACCAAACCGTGAACATATTGTATTATCCACATCCAATGGGGATATTTATGCAATACTGGAGTATACTGGGATTCTTCGTGGAATATATACGACGAGTACGGGTTATCCTAGAATAAAAATAAATATGACAAGCGGTGCAGTTAAGAAAATGAGTCCAACTGAACTAAAGGAATGTCATGTAGGAAATAAATTCCCGATTTTTCCACGTTGGTTTACTGAAGAGGTTTCAAATGAAGATTCTCTACAGCATGTGTATCATTAATTCAATAAAAATAAGTTAAACTAAAATATAGTAATTTTTGTAATCCTTAGTCGGATCAAAATTAAATAAAAAGCTAAAATTTCGGACTCAGTTTATCACTGAAAAAATGTGCATAAAATTTGTTTAGATATAATTAAACACAGTTCTTGAGTAGTTATATATTCGGTTTTCTTAGAAATACTTCTCATTAAATTTGCATCTGACACTTATTTAGAAGCTACTTTTGGAATTTTATTCTTGAAAGTGTTATATCAATGCAAATCATGAACAAACGTTACTCTTTCCTTCTTCGTCTATCATTCGGCAAAGAACTTTTCTACTTTCATTATGCTTTGGATTCAATGCACAAAGGTTTCTGCAAGCAAAAATTGGCAGATAATTAATACTGTGAGACATTTTAATAGATCTCCCTTCTATGGCCTTTCCGAAAATTGAGTCAGACGTGAACAAACAAAAGCATTTTCAGCCGCAGGGGCTATCTATTGCCGTTTAACTTCAATAAATTGGAGAGAAATGGGGATTCCCTTCTATCATTTGCTTTTTTCGATTTTTGCTGAATGGTATTAAATAAGTTCTAATTCGTCTGCATTAGTGTAATTTATTTCGGAGGAGATGTATCAGTAAGAACAAATTTTTTTCGTG
>JAWWLR010000034.1:104880562-104890968 GCA_035041075.1 Acraspis erinacei | reverse complement strand
GACTTCCGAAAAACACAAGATACGATTCCCAGTATCAAATTCCAACAGTTAAACAGGGAGATGGATCTATCATGGTTTGGGGAGCTATATCTTCGCGAGGAGTAGTTTCATTGCACGAGATTACAGGTATCATGGGTAGTGTGATGTATCGACATATTTTGTCAGAAGAAACGTTATCATATCCCAAGATATGGATCTACAGATTGGATCTTTTAATAAGATAATGATCCAAAAACTAAGTCGAAGCTGGTCCAGGAATTTTTGAAAATGCAAAAAGTGAAGCTTTTAGGTCACCCAGCTCAATCCCCAGATCTAAATCCGATCAAGAATTTGTGGGATGCACTTGGAATTCGCGTTGCAACAAGAAAACATGCAAACAAAGCTGCATTATGGCAACATTATGGCTGCTGTAATTGCTGCAAAGGGTATGGCTACAAAGTATTAGTTATGCAGAAACAAAATAACAACTTTATTTTATATTTTGTAAACGTTTACTATTGTATCAACCTGCAATACAAGTGTGGCCCATTACTAACGAACACCGGCATAAAACACATTGTCAAATAAATTGTCATTTATATATATTAAAAATATCTAAATACTATAATTTCGTAGTTCAATAAAATACTAAAAGTTTATATATAATCGATCTTTCTTAGCTTTTTTATTTACTGTATATAGTCCAAAAAGTGTTTGGCCAAAAACTTTTTCACACCACTGCAGATAGAGTGAATATGTTAATCATTTCAATATTTAGAAAATAAAAATCAATAAAGAGGAAATTCGAAAATTGATTTTAAACGTTACTTTCATATGAAATTTTGTTTTAAATACAGTTCCTCAATATTATAATAATATTCAACCGAAAATGTGACTAATAAACAATTTCTCTAACCCTTTTTTTTTAAAGAAAAAAATAAACATTAAAAAAATGTGATGCAGTTTCTCAGAATTTCAGATGAATTTGAAGGAATTATGAACATAATGAAAAAATAATATAATAAGTCGATGTGATTCAAAGACAGTGAAACATAACTATTATTAACTTGAAGGTTTTGACGCTCGACTCTTCTCTACAGAATTTTGAAATAGGTGCGATTCAATTATCTGTTTGCAATATAGGAATGAGATATATAAAAAAACTTTTCGTTTTATGCTGGTTCTTATATTGCAGACAATCGTTAATAGTCCTTAAAGTTACCAGAATATTTATTCACTCATCTGATACCAAAAGTATATGTTTATTCAACCAAAAGAATGTAGGTTGGGTAATAATTAGATTTAACAATTATTTCACTTTGCATTTATTGAAATATCATAAAAATTGTTTCAGAAAATCAACATTGAATTCAGTCCAGGTTATTAAAGACAAATGTGTTACTAAAATAAACGACCCTTTTATTCTGCTTGCACAATGTAGTTCACAGTCCGCCGGAAATCTTGATCTCAAAAGTAATCCTGGACTTTCTTCTTCTTCTGCTGGCAGAGAACATTCGCCTGATAGGCCTTCTCCGGAGGAAGCTCCTGTTCGTGGCAGGTCTAGTTCTCCTGCTAGTATGCCTCCTTCTATTAAAATACTTGGATATTCACTTGGACAACTTGGATATATTCGACTCATTCCCCGCAAAAATGAGAGCCGACAATTCGAATTTCGAAGATATTGTTTTTCTGTCGACAAACCTATTAGACTGCAGTCAGAACGGAATAGACGGGTGTTGGTGCCAACCGAAGAGCAGATTGTATTATCACTAACGAATGGCGATGTTTTTGCAATATTGAATTATAGTGGGTTCCTGAGTGCACTATATAGGGCTAATAGAGATCATCCGAGAGTAAAAATCAACATGATAAGCGGCGAAGTTGATGATTTGACCCCAGATGAAATTAAAGATTGTCCAGTAGGCAAGAGTTACCCAATCTTTCCAAAAAACTTTATTAAAACTTTTGCAAATGACGACTCCTTACAGTCCGTATGGAATCCTCACAGCGAACGTCAGGAGTCTCTTCTTCGTAGCAGGACCAGATTTCTTCCGGGCAGGCCTCCTTTTGATCAAGTACTTGGTTGTGCAATAGAACATCTTGGTTATCTACGGCTTATTCCTTACACAAATCGGAACCAGCGATTTGAATTTCGAAGATACGTTTTTCCTACTGATGAAAAAATTCGAATGCGAATAGATCACTTAAACTATCTGTTTGAGCCCAACCAAGAATGTTTGGTATTATCAACATTCGATGGTGACGTTTTTGCAATAATGGATTATAGTGACATACTTCGTGGAATTTATAGGGCAGACACACATCACTCGCGAGTAAAAATAAATATGATAAGCGGCAAGGTTGTTAATTTGACCCCAGATGAAATTAGGTATTGTCCCGTAGGCAAGAATCACCCAATCTTACCACGCAATTTTATTAAAGCTTTTGAAAATCACGATTCACTACACTCTACGTTTAATTTCCATGGTGAAAATAATCCAAGTTCTTCTTCTTCGGCCAGACAACATTCGTCGGACCGGACTTCTCCTCAGAATGCATCTTTGCATGCCAGGCCCAGCTCTCCTCCGGGCAGGCCTCCTTCTCATGAAGTACTTGGATATTCTCTTGCAAAACTTGGATATATTCGGCTTATTCCTAAAGCAAATCAGAATCGTCGATTCGAATTTCGAAGATACGTTATTTCTGCGAATAAACCCATTCGATTGCAATTACGAAATGGTGTATATGTTCCCGTGCCAGTTCGAGAACACATTGTATTATCAACATCCAATGGTGACGTTTTTGCAATACTGGAGTATACTGGGATTCTTCGTGGAATATATGGGACAAATAAGGCTCGGTCGAGAATAAGTATAAATATGATAAGCGGTACGGTTAAATACTTGACCGACATTGAAATGAAGGAATGTCATGTAGGCAATAAATACCCAATCTTTCCACGATGGTTTCGTGAAGATCTTTCAAATGAAGATTCACTACAGCATGTGTATCAGTAACTCAATGGAGAAAACATTCATTAAAATGTAATATTCCTTTTAATCCGTAGCCGGATTAATATTAAATAAAAACGTATAAATATTCCAACGTATTATGTTTCTCAAGGCTTCCCGGCTTTGATGATTTTTTAATCCAAATAAGGTTTTTTCATGTTTAAGAACAAACTAAGATTTTGAAAAGGACGACAGAAAAATCAAACAAGAATTTCTGATTCAATTTTTGACTCCAAAAACGTACGTCATATTTGATTTTAAGGAAAATATTTGGATTGCTAATGGATTTCTGTAACGACAGCGACTGTAAAAGACACCTATAAATTCCTGAACAACTTTCCTACTCTTATTATGTTTTGGATTCAATTCAATTTAATTATTCGTTTTTAAAGTGAGAGGTTGACCACAAAATTACTTTCTTTCGTGACAAATAGGTAGTAGATTATAGAAAGATGTCAATAGATATGATATGTCAATTTTATAAACAAATCACTGTTTAATTCTGATAATATAATTTAAAAAAGGTTAAGAAAGGATCAATTATTCTCTTCCGATTGATATCCACAGTATTGTTTTATTGGTAATTGATCCTTTATCCCATTTTCCAATAAAGTAATTTTGAATCGAATGTAAATTAATTTTCACTAAGTGTGGGGGTGGTTTTGGAACGTCTTGTCAGAATTCCTAAAATTATAACCCAGAATCCAACAACGAAATGTTGACTACCACCATAAAATGCTCCCATTGTTATTTAAAGAAAGATCCCTTTTTTGAACTTCATTTTTATCTAATTTAAATTTCTTAAATTTTAGATTTATTACAGATTTATAGAACTTTGATAGGGTTTTGAAGGTTATAGAAGATCTTAATTATTTTGGGGAATTGAAAGTAATTTACAGAAGATTTTCTATGATTTTTTACGATCTAAGAAATTTTAGAAGCTTTCTTTTGCTGCAGAGGTTTGATGAAATTACAAAATTTTCAAGAATTTTTTCAAATTTTGAGGATAATTTCATCATGTGCCACGGTCTACCCCGCTGTGTGGCACGATACTCCAAGGGCATATTTTCGTAGATTTAGGAACCTAGGATTAATTGCTCTCCGATTATGTTGTTTGTTATGATCTTGCCTTAACCTTCAAACCACGGTGGACATCGAGGGATTTTGGAATTCAGGCTGAACATGGAGGACTGAGATCTGCTTGTGCCGTCGTGTATAAGAACTGAATCGCTAGGCTTTGGGAATGAACAGATTGGCCTGGAACCATACGTTATGCTGCACCCGTGATCCTTATTTGAGAGGTAGTTATCACATCCCCTGTCCAGGGAAGAGCAGTTTCTCTTACACCGCGAGGTTGGAAATTTCTCACGGATCTTCGTGACTTTACCATGGGGCTTCGCCTAATGAATATTTATTTGATCTTAATTTTGCTGATGTTTGGTTATTCTTAAAGACACGAGTACCCTATCGAGGCTCCAAGGTCTCCATGGTGCACTGTATTAAATTTAGGGATTGAATGTCGAAGGGTTCACTTCTTTCGGGTGTATAGCTTTCGCCACGCCGTTTCTCTCGCCTCCCGATTTCCCCTTTATAAAATGTAATTGTTTCCCCGCATGGCTATGTCTGTATGACACGACTAAGAATAATGTTTATTTTGCTTTTATGCAACAAGAAATTGTACTCGCCATTCTGGTTTTATCATATCTCGCATTTCTTCATTTACGAGTAAGATGACGGATTTTCCAAAAAACGATGTTTTCGAAACTCTAAGAAGGATGGCTCGAATATGGCATACTTAGAAAAAAATCAAAATACGAAACAAATAAGCGAACTAACAGTATGCAAATATTTATTAATATAATTTGAAGAATAAAATATACAGCGAACTTATTGAAAATATTCGCACATACATAGGGCTGATAATGCTCCGAAGCAACAAGTCTGGGATCACGCGTTGAAGGTAATACTATTACCCAAGATATTTCCTCTGGAAAAGTGTAGGATCTATCGCGGAAAATGTATTAGGTACATGAATACATGAACCTATTCTTTTTAACATCCAGAAGGTTGAATAATGCCTAACTTTGATCTTCTGGTACAAAAAAGTGATTATATTCGAGCCACACTTGGTGTGCAATATTCGAGCCACTACCTACAAATTATTTATGTCTAAAAAGCATAAACTTCACAGAGAAGCGTCTCCATATCTCCTTTGCAATACTATTCTACTAAACCTACTGTATTACGACAAGCAACATTTATTAATAAAATTCCATTCACAAGATAAAAACAGGTGACAGGCCCAGGTCTCCTGCCAGAACTCCTGCTTCCTTTAAAATACTTGAATATTTACTTGGCGAAATTTGGTATGCGGCTAATTCCTCGCACAAATGATAAAATTCAATTCGAATTTCAAAGATACGAGTCATTCGATATAAAAATAAATATGATAATTCACAAAGTTGATAATTTGACCCCAAATGAAATTAAAGCATGTCCCGTTGGGAAGAATCGCCTAATGTTTCCAGGAAACTATATTCAAACTTTCTCATAGCGAACATCAGGAACCTCCTGTTCGTTCCAGGACCAGGTCTCCACTGGGCAGGCATCCTTCTCATGAAATTTCTTGGATATTGACCTGCAAAACTTCAAGATATTAGAATTAGAATTCTAATGAACAAATTCTGTGAAAGAAATGATACAAATCTTTTACAAAAAAAGGTGTGACAACTCTGGTCAAACGACAATTATGACGTGGGTAAAAAAGATACTAATTACAGATGGCTACAGATAAAATAATATATCATATGATGAATAAAAGTAATATATGCTAATATTGGCTAGTGGTTGGCATTACGGATATCAATAGAGAACTAAAGACATAATTGTCAGATAACTAATGTAGACTATGCATCGAATTCGAAGTATTTAATTTTTATAATTTTAGTAACTCACAAAACTTTACTAAAAGTTAAAAAAATTAACAGTTTACAGTTTACCAGTGCGAAATTTTGAGAGTAGAATTATCAATGCTAAACAAATAGTTGAAGAATGTCCTTTAAAGTGATAAGGCGAAGGTGCATTTCTAATTTATTCCAGTACTTATACCAAAGACGCGCTCCCCTCATCATATAAGATCTTTGCCACTTATAAGATTTGTGACCTGGAAAGTTAAGGACCGTTTTTCTTACACGAAGCCTAGACTGAACAGGTAAAGGCACATTTCTGTTTTCCAAGAGATATATAACATATTGAGGGGTAAATTAGATTTCCCATAAAAGAATTGTCTTCTCTTAGCCACATTAAGAAATCCAGCTCCTTGCCGATATAGGGTAATATGTTCATATTTCGATATATCATAGATGAATTGCATGCAGGCATTAAAAGCTCACTCAGGTGTAGAATTCAGATCATCTGTGATATCGTACATAATAAATCCTTGATAAAAACATGGGAAAATAAGACTCTTAACAATAAGAATAGAAGTTGATGTTCGTAAGGATTCCTTATTCCTTTTAAGCTGTTGGAGAACTCTAAAGATATTCCTCAAAATTTCAAGAATTTGCTCTTTCCCGGAGGGGATGATTAAGGATGTACCCTAAGTCCCTTACCGAATCAATGAAGGCAATGTCCAGGCCATCAACCTTAAGCTGAGGCAAGGACGAAAGTGTAATATCATTCTGAACCTGCGCAATCAAACTATTAATGGAAGAGATAGGACCAGAGATATATAGTTTAAAATGGTCCGCGTACTTATGGTACTTGCAGCGTTCAAGATCAATACCAAGATGGGATGTGTGCAGACCGAAAAGGAGGAGGGCAAGAGTGGAGCCATGGGGGACTCGCTCCTGACGCCCACCCAATCTGACCGTGCACCCATCTCTTTAAGCACTTGTTTAAAACGGTTTTTTAAGTAGGATTCGAACCACGCAATTGCAGTGCTGGACAAATTGTAGTTACGAAGTTTATTTAACAGAAGCTTGTGATCAACAGTATCGAAAGCTTTAGAAAAATAAAATATCTATTGTTATTTCCTTATTTTCGCCTATTTACGTCTAAGTAACTCGTGAGTTGCGAATGCACAATATGTTCTAGTGGCTTGGACATGGAAAAAACTATTGAAATCAGACGGAAGTCATTAGAAGAGGGATGTAGCAGAGCGGTAGTTAAGGGATGATATATTTGTGAAGGATTTTAATAAATCATTTAATGGGAAAGTATGAGCTGAGGTTTTATTCCTTGAAATTAGATACAAGCGTATACTCGTAAGTAAATTCCAGATATTTTCACTTTTATTATGACTCTTTATAGCATTGTAATTATATTTATTATAAGAATCCCTGATTTCAGTTTGAATCAAGTTCCTTAGCTGAAGCAACTGTGCTTGTAATTATTGCTGAAGCAACTGTGCTTGTAATTAATGCAATTATTTGGGGTTGATTTCGGTTTATGGATTGAGTACAGATATATTTGTATTTATTATTGATAAGATCGTGATTAGTTCGAAATGGAATAGGATGTTTGCTATAGGAACGTAGCTTATCAATATCATCTACTATCATTAGGTCTATTCGGGAACTGGAATTATGTGGGACAATAGATAATCCAACAGTAAAAATTTCCAATTCAAGTAACAGTAAAAATTTCCAATTCAAGTAACAGTAAAAATTTCCAATTCAATTTTCGTGCCAAAAAAGGCTTTTGTAGGCTTATAAATGACACCCACCATAACACTGTCACTCGCTTCCTTGACCTCAACAAAAAGAAATTCAGCAGTAGGATAATGAACGGCCGAGCTCAGTCCCAATAGGACTCCCCTAAGGCTGTCGTGCACATACAGGCAAAAACCAAACCCTCTTCGCTCCTCTCTGTCCCTACGGAAGAGCGAATAATTTTCAAGTACAACTACACTTTATGGATGATTCGAAGTTAGCCATGTTGCTGCGACTACTATCATATGGTACGCACAAGAGCTGAAAAAATGACGGAACTCATGAATGTGAACCGAGAGAGACTGGGCATTCAGATGGAAAATACTTAAAGAATCCATAACAGACTGAGAATAAATTTAGTTACCTACAAAGAAAAGGCGTACTTGCATCAAAAAATACCTCAGGATAGCATGTAAAGAATATTTATAGCGAAGATAAATTCCAGTACCAAACTCAGTCGTACCTTCATTCTAATAATTCTAATAAACAGATAATCATCAGACTTAAAATTTCTTCTACTCTGAAAGAATATTTTATAGGGAATGATAACAAATATCTTGAGAGATTTAGTTTTGAAGTATTTACAGATTGCACTCATAAATTGTCTGAAATTACATGTACAAAGACGAAGAAAAAAGCTGAAATAATTGCGACTTGTTTTTAACTAAATTAGTATAAACAAAACGTATTTCATTAGCTGCGAGAGTCATATAGTGCTGCCAGTCCCTTAGGCGTCTTAACTGAGGGCATCATGGTCATTGATGTTGGAGAGAAAAAAATCTAGGTGAAACGACCATTCTAAGTCATAGATCTGCACTATATATGCGCCATTGTTTTTAGACAGCGATTCTCTTATATACAGAGACATGTCCTCACTTCATCCAATCATTTTGGTTGTGACTCCATGCTTTTTCCTGCAGTTGTCAAAAAGTTTCACGCAAGTAGATTCCTTTGCAATTTAACCACTAATATTGGTGGGATATTCTGTGAGGTGGTATTGTTTGTTAAAACTGTAAAACGGCAAATAGACGAAATTTCATCGTTTGTGAGAGGTACCTCCAAAGCTGCAGCAATCTGGCAGAAAGTTGCATGCAAATCCTCCGAATCTTTGACAGGTAAACCGTGTACCTCAAGTGTTAAAAAGCGCGCATTTTTTCAAGGTAATTGCATCTAATTATGAAATTAGAAACTTGAGTTTTCAAAACCCTGACATCTTCTAGAGTAGATTCGGAATCCGATTGGAGCTTGATAATGTACGTAACATTCGAAGACGTAGTCTCCTCTAATACCACGATGCGGGAAGTATCTTTAATAATATAAGCTTTTATTCCTTTGATCGCTAATTCAAGAGAATTATTAAAAGTCATTTGTTTAGCCGAAAAGTCCTCGAACAAGGAAGTAATTTTTGGAAGGCCGGACTTTTGTCCCTTAGAAATAACATTGGAGATTAATGCTTCAACTCCGGGCCCCAGCGACCCTCAATGAAAGCGATAGACCAATACACTTTTACTTATTAATTAGAACAAATTTAACACCACCAACCACTTATAGTACTATGCACTTTTTTAGAACACTCGTGATTAATCGAATATAATAGAGCGACCCAACACACGTAACGTGCAAACGACCAGCGTCGTAGTTGATTATTCGTGTTATTCGTGAGTAAAATCTGAACCACCGATTCGAATTCATGAAGATGTTTCAAACGAAGATTCTCTACAGCATTCGTATCATTAGTTGAATACACAAAACACAAATTAAAGTATAATATTCTTTGTAATCCGTAGTCGGATCAAAATTAAAGTGAAAAATATAAATAACATCTTATTACGGTTAGAAATGCTTCTCTCCTTGTATCATTCCCTAATCCACATAATATTTTTCTTGTTCAAAAACGAACCAAAAAATTTAAGAAGCAAATAAAAATATAAATTAAAAATTTCTGATATAAAAAGTGGCCAATACATCTTATTCGTTATTTAATAAACAAAGTACTACGAAATGCTGATAATATAATTTAAGAAATACTAAGAAAAATTTATTTTTTCGCTGCCTATTCATGTCCACAGTTTTGTTTTATTTATAATTTCTCATTTAAATAATTTGTTCGTAAATGAATTTTTGATTGAGAGAAAGCTAATTGTTATAAACCCGTTCAATCTTTAGCTAATTAAAAATAAAAAAAGCTCTAAATTCCTTAAATTAATTAAGATCTTTTATAATCTTAAAACCACTATATTATATAAAACCACTAACAATATTTGCGAGCTGAAAATTCATGGGAATTTTTTCTTCTGAAGATGAGAATACTTATAATTATGATCATAAAATAATGTATAGGGATGCAAATATTTGAGGAGAACAATCTTGACGCCGATAATGTCGTTATCTCACATTTAAGTCAGATAAAGGCCGTTTGTATCTATACTTACTCACATGAGGCACTCAAATGTTCATTATACCAAATGAAATTAAATTATAAAATTACTACTAATTGAAATATCAATTATTTTTTCCTGTACTTTTAGAAAATTAGGACCGACTTCACCTTATAGGTATAAAATTGACATTATACATTTATGAGCTCTTATTTAATAGCCACTTTTTATCCATGATGTAATATCTGCACTATATGTGACGTGCGCCGAAGAAAGGGGGCTTACTCTAAAAAAATCGAAATCGAGGTTTTTACACCTTTCGATAG
>JAWWLR010000034.1:104840582-104866907 GCA_035041075.1 Acraspis erinacei | reverse complement strand
AAGGTTGTCCTCTGACCTCTGAGGCTAATTACTGAACTTCAAAAATACTTAGATGAAAAACGTTGAATATAAATGTAGAAAAGGCAAACATAATGGGGTTTAGAAAAGGAGGGGAAAAACTAAATCGTGGACTGGAGGAGAGAAGGAAGTAACAATTGAAGATGTAAAAAAGTTTGAATATTTGCGTCATATCTTGCATAAGAATGAAGACCATAGGGCTCATATAAGGGAAAGGATAAAAAAAAGCAGAAGAAATAATTAAAAAGGTGTGGGGAATAGGAAAAAAAAATAAGTTTCAAGAAAGACTGAAGAAGAACAATGTGGTTATTTGATACGCTGCTATGGCCGGTATTAGGTTATGGTGCGGAGATATGGGTATGAAAGGAAAGGAAAGAGATTGATAGTTTACAAGAAAGATATTAAGGTGGATGCGAGGGGTAAAATAGAGGACACCGGGATATATGGTGAGAGCAGATACACAAAGGGATACATGAAGTTCTAGAGCGGGTAAGAGGGAATGGAAATTTTAGACGAAGTTAAGAGAGCGGAATTAGTGAAAAAGTGGTTGAAGCAGGTAGAAGAAAGAAGAAGGAGAACGGTAGAACATACAAGGTTGGAAGAAGAAAGGAGGAAATTTTTGTAATAAAAGTAATATAGGAGAGTGGAGTGGAGTAATCTATGAAAAAATTGAGCGAAGGGACAGGGAAAGACAATTTCGGATGGCACTCGATACAGAGGCTTCAGAAAATGCAAGTTTTTACTGTCTGAATTTATAGTTTGTAACCTACAGAATACAATTCTTGGAGTCATGATCCAACAAACAAAGGTCCCGTCGATCCGATGTTCAAATACGTTCTACTTAGAGTTCCATTAATATTCTGAAATACTAATACCCACTAATACCATGAAGCTGAATGGACCGTTATATGGTGCCGGTATAGCCGACTAATCGTCATGTAACAGAATCATACGTTTTTCGTTTGCCGAAATTTTAAACGCGATTATCTCGACAAGATACAAGAGTAATGATTAAGGAATCAAAATATAATAAATGGTACGAGATTATACAAAAGTAAGGAGTACCAAAGTATTTAGAAACATGGGAGCATGTATGGGAAGGATGTAGGAGAGCAATGGAAGATAAGAGAAGCTGGAAAGAGAATATGGTAAGGATACTAGGGTGGGGGGGGGGTTTTAATGAAAGTAGAAAAATGGCAAAATGAGCATGAGATAGAAGAGAAGTAAATTCGAAGCAGAAAGGAAATGGAAATCGCTTAGAAAAGGGGCGTAAGGATTTGTAAGCAGTTATTATTATGTATTCGAATAAGGAGATTAAGATGTGCTCGCTCCCACTTGCTCGTTCTCTCGCTTCAATTGCTACCCTACTCTTCCGACATTAAAATTGCTCTAGATTAATGTAGAAGTAACGAGATATACGAATTGATGTAAATAGTCATAAGTATTGTAAATATTGTAAATAGTGAGGCTAAGATAAAATAAAGATTCCAGATGGTCATTCATTATGACGTATGGCCACGTATTTTTAAGACGCCATAATGTTTCAGGTCATACACAGTGATACGAAAGTATTATTTGAGGGACCGTTTTAGGCATAACCATAAGATTCAAAACGAAGTCTCTTACGTAGTATGAAAACGAGATAACTGGTGACAAGCCAGACTAGTTTTATTGCATTAAAAATAGCAGCATTAACTTCTCTTATGCCAAAACAGGACACGAAAAAAATCATAACGTAATAAAATAAATCTTTAGCTGCTACAGCGTAGATATTCAAATGGCCATTAGATGACTACATGTATATTATATTATTTTAATTATATTCACCAATAGAAGTAAGTATGACCATCAAAGTGAAAACAAAAGTAAACACCATCCTCATTTTCGTAAAGCATACAGAAAACTGTTTAATACTTCAGTGAACAATTTGGTTAACAAGTTTATCTGCGGAATATTCAATTTCATGATCAGAGTAAAAATTTATACATAAATAGCCGTTATCTCTCATATATGTGAGATAAAAGCGCTTTTGGTTTCAAGGTTGTCCTTCGCAGATAATAGCACCATGCTACATTTTTTACTACGATTATTATAATTATGATATTATCATCTCAAATGATATGTGTTGGTTTGATTTGAAAATTAAGTATCACACATTTCATCAAAATTCGACGTTTTTGGACTTTCTGATTGAGAAGTAACGCATTTTACTTCAGTTTCTGGCTAGTACTTGGTGTAGTCGTGCAAATAGTTACGGCACTAGGTTCTTTCGACTTTTTGGACTTATTTGAGGAAAATTTGATATTTTGAAGTACAAGCTTGAACTATTTTGTCGAAACCAAATTTCAATAGTTGCAGATCCACGTGAATGGTTGAAAATTAATAATTTCAATTTAAACAGTTAAAAAAATTTGTTGTAAACTTATGCAGGTGTTTTTACATCTTAATTTTTTTTTAGTTGTAAACTAATCTTCTTAAAGAAAAATTCAAATAACGCTTGAAAGTGGAACTCTTTTTTTAGACTAACTAATTAGTAGTTTCTTATCTCAGAACCTATTCTGTAATTTTTTAATGAATATTTGTTCTTCAGATCGCTTTCATTGAAACTATAAAATACAGATTAATAAATGACACAGAACAAGGCGCCAGTGCTATTAATTTTTTAAATAACTGCAAATTGCCTTTCAAACAAAAAAATCGCTTGAAGCATTTATGAACTGCGTCCATAATTCCAGAAAAAAAGTTACATTTTCACGATCTACAGTGCATAAAGAGTATTCGAATAAAATAAAATTATTTAACAGGCATAACACAGAGAAATGAAGACTGCGGATTGCCAGAGTTTAAAGTTAAGTAGTAAGGTTTCGCTGATATGACTCGACCTGTCGACAGGTGGCGCCACATCGCAAGTTACAAAGGTTGGATTTGTTTCCGTTCTAAGTTGCCGACAGTCGGTAAAACAGTGACGTCGGCTTCTGAGAAAGCCTTGTACTTTCTTTCGGTTAAATAGAGAGATCAGTAATTTTGAGGTTTATTTTTATGCTAAGTCAGCACAAAAGTGATTTTCGCACCGCAGAATCCTGCTAGGTTAGCGTTATAAGGTTCTGCTCCATTCTAAGCTACGACCGATTCGCAAAACAGTTCATTACCACCGTTCGGTAAAAAGAGAGGTTGGTAATTTGTTAATTATGATTTTACTATATGTCGATCAGGTAAACTGACTATCGTTTTAATAAAAAATTTGGTAGCAGTATAAATAACACATTACAGAAAGGTACTGATTATGTAGCATTCGCGTCCTTAGATTAAAAATTCAACTTTATTTTAAAAAATGTGTTCTTTTTGCTTTTTGAAGAAAAAGGTGACTAAAGCTTTTTCCGTATTGCAAACATAGCTTTTCACATACATAATTCTTATGTGATGATAAGACTCGTAGATAGCTTACACCATTTGTCTAAATACAATAATAAAAGTGTGCTAATGACAAATATGAGATTAGAATCTGTTAACTACTGAGTAACCAAAATTATTTGATTTTCTAAAGCCGGAATAAGATTCGAAATACACATGTGAACAAAAGACCTTTTTTGTGTCGAGGTATTTTTTTGTACATAGTAAATTATCTTATCTACATTTTTCAAGAAAACTGATTAAATCTCTTGAAATCCTTAAGGATAAACTTGACAAATGATAAAATAACTCGGTAAAATTTAATAAAATTCTTTAAAATGTAATAACAATTTTTTAAATCTTTTACAATCCTTGCGTCATAAGAAGTGTTTTCCAATTTCTGAAATCGTGACAAACTATACGAAATCTTTGAAAATCGCTAAAAATACATTAAAATGATAGGGAAATTCTGCAATATTTAAACTTCTATCCAAGTTTAAAAAAAATTTCACAACAAACTTAAACAAAAAAGCAGCCTTACACTGCCAAGGGGTAAACGATTATGTTGTACATTTTTTATTCTAGTTGAGGGTTTCACTATTAAAATTTTGATGCAGAATTCATAGATTTTGCTACAAACTTTAAGTAATTAAATGAAAGTTAATCTTCTTTACTGTTACTTCTGGCTGTTTAAACAGTGTCTGTTGAAACATAGGTTCGGAAAACGAATAGACCAGAAGAATCTTTAGGAGCCTTTCATCAAAGGAGGAGGAAAGAGAACATACTTCCAGCCGCCGCACAATTAGAAAATAGTAGAGAGACGCGGGCGGATTTTAGGGAGGGAAGGAATACCATTTACAATATTTACTTTTTGCAGCACGTGATGGATAGAGAACTAGCAAGAAAGGGTTGTTGTGTAGGTTGTGGGAGGCAATGAAAGAGAGGGCAGTGGAGAGAGGCCTGATCGAAAGGGTGAGGGAGGTATATGAGAAGACGAAAGATAGCGTGAGAGAAAGGGAAGGTTTCGGGATGGGTAGGGAGTTGAGGCAAGCGTGCCCGCTTAGCCCTGCGCTGTTTGCAATTTTAAACGCAGAAATGGAAAGTAAGCTGGCGGCCGGGGTGGTAAGAGGATTTAAGGTAGGATGAGTAAGGATATGGCCACAACGGTTGAGAAGATACTTAGACAAAAATAGGTTAGAGTTAAAGGCGGATTATTCGAAGGTTATGTTGTTCATGAAACAGGTGGGAGAAATAAGGGGTGGGAGTGGAAGGGAAAAGCAGTACAGGAGGTGAAAGAATTTGTTTTTATGAGAACATAGATGATTTAAAAACGTGAAAACTTCAATTAAAAAAATAAGATCCTTTCAACCCCCCGCGGGGGGTTCCGCCATGATTTGCATGCGGCCAGGCAACCCTTTACTGCCGGACCGCATCCGGTCACTCGTTACAGTGTTTGGGTGTATTCCTGAAATTTGGTCCAGTTCCCTTTCTAGTTCAGTCACGGTTTGGTGGTCTATGTATAACTCTATTTCTACTGTATCGTGTTTTCTTTTTCTTTCAGGATTGTCTGGTGTTGAGTAGTTTTGTCTGTACCTGAAGGGTCTCTCGTTACAAAAACAGTGGTGTATAATGTAAATTGGTGTCGGTATGAGTCTGTCGCAAAATTGGAATTTAGTGTTTTTTGGTTTGTCCTAATGTTATTTTTGTTAGTTGTAATGTTTTCGTAGATTTTCCTTTGCCAGGTATCCTCCATGGTTTCTGGTTTCCTGCAACATGTTAAGAAAAGAAAAAAAATATGGTTGTGCCCTGTTTGTAGAGTAACTGGTAGTTTTCATTATTAGGTTAAGTAGTGTATGTTAGTTTTAATCTTTCTTAATTTTGATATTTAGCTGAAGTAGTTGTTTGTTGCTTTCCAGTGTTCTTTGTTTTCGTAATTCCCTCCACTGCTTGTCTATGTCTGCCCTTTCTTGTTCTGATTGCCCGTAGTGTAGTTTGAGTCTTATTAATCGTTCTTCTATCATTCTCATTTTTTCCTCTTGTGATTGTATATTTATTTCTTATTGTCTCACTCTTTGCTGGCCCATTTCACTTCGAAACATTTTTCTGACGTTACAGTACGGATGGTAGCGTAGTGCGTCCTACATCCTTTGAAGTGGTCTAATATGTGGCTCTCTAGCATGTGATTCATGCACAGCCTGCATTTTTCTTGACCTTCCATGGTTCGGAGAGGGAAATGAATTTTCTGTCTCTTATGGTTCTTAAAACTTAGTGAGTCAGGTTTTCGGGGTTGGTTGAGTTATTATTCTGTCAGTTTTTTGTCTTGAGTCGTTGGTCAGTTTTTGTCTTATTCCATTTATTCTTTGCCTTTGCCAATACTTAAGTCTAGATTTCTAATATAAAGTTATCAGTTTTCCTGTTGCTATTTGTCAGTAGCTGTACTGTTTTTTTTCTAATTTAAAATCGTCGATATTTCATTCTCCGATACTTTTCCTTTAATGTTTTTTAATTCATAAATGGATGGGGTGATTTTCTTTTTAATAATAAAAGGACCTTCGTTCTACGTCCAAATTTTTCTGGACTTGTTATTTTATAATTTGTAGCCTTCTTAATCTATCTGTCCATTTCTCCACGCTTTGTAAATCTATATCGTTATCGCTTTCTTGATTTTTTCTTAGGGAGTGGAGTGGTTCTACTTCGCAACCTAAGTTGTAAAATGCTGGGGTATATTGTTTTGATGAGTTTTTTATAGTGTTTAGCGCGAACTGCAAATCATCTACGTGTTTGTCCCATGTGGAATGATCATTGTCTAGGTATGTTTTAATAATTCGCTTAATTTTTCTATTGTAGCGCTTAGTTGGGCTGGCTTGGGGGTAATACTTAAGTCAGTGTCTATAATCCTAGGTGTTTCCCAGCGCAAAATGACACTTTTTTGGAATTCTGACTATATTGTTGTCCTTTTAGCCTTTCTTATGGGAATTATTTCGACCCATTTCATAAAAAGATCTATAAAAACTAGTAAATATTGGTTTTTTCTCTTTTTTAAAATCGATAATGGGTCCATGATATCTGCAGCAATCATGATCCATGGTTCTTCAACGATTCATTTTACCATCAGCCATAATTTCGTTTGTTGACTCGGTTTGGTTCTTTTGCATATTTTACTTGTGTTCGTAATTTTTGGGTACGACGAGTTGCCATGGGATAGAGTCGGGTAAAAGATTAGATTTTAATGGGTTTTCGTGATCTTCTGGTCTTTTTTTAACTTGTCTGATTTTTGTTGAGTACCAGTCATCTGTTATATCAGCTATTTACGTTTTCGTTTTTTCTACGCTAGAAGTTAACGTAAACGCGACGCTTTTTACTTTTTCTACTGATGTCGACAGAGCATCAGGAACAAGACTTGAGCTACCCTTGCGATATATGACTTCGTATTCATATTCCAGAAGTTCTAGTGCCCATCTGGTTAATCGACCAGTGGGATTTTTTAGATTATGTAGCCACTTTAACGCTGAATGGTCAGTGATTACTTTGAAGCTATAACATTTTAGGTATGGCATACATTTTCTAATGGTCAAAACTACCGCTAGGTATTCTTTTTTGGATGTCGAGTATCAAGATTCTGCCCCGTTTAAGCTTCTGCTCCCGTATGCTATAACGTAATTAACACCCTCAATTGTTTGAAAGTACGTCTTCCAGCCCTGTGTTACTAGCGTTGGTTTCGAGTTGGAACAGCTGTGTAAAGTCGAGACATCTTAAAATTGGTGCTGACGTTAAATGATTTTTTATTTTCTGGAATTCCTCATCGTGTTCTAATCCCCAATCTTATTGTTTAACTTTTTTCAATAATCTATGAATTGGTTCTATTATTTCGGCAAAGTGTGGGATGAATTTTCTTTATCAACTGGCCATCCCTATTATGCGCTGTAACTGTTTAATATTTTGTGTCTTAGGGAATTTTGATATTGTTTGAATTTTTTCGTCATCTATTTGGAGTCTTTTGTCGTTAACTGTATAACCGAAAAATTTTATTCCTGAGCAACCAAACTCGCATTTGTCTGGACTGATCGTTAATTTTCCTTAATTTATTATATCCCATACAATATTTAGGTATTTTAAATGGTCATCAAAATTGTGAGTTACTATGACAATGTCATCCAAGTAGCAGAAAACTTTTGGCTTTAAAGGTGGGGTTATGATTTTATCCCCCTGTCTCTGGAAAGTTGCAGGAGCATTGGTTAAACCAAATGGCATCCTTTTGGATGGATATATGCCCTTTCCAGGGACTGTGAATACTGTGATGGGTTTCCAATTTTCATCTATTGCAAGTTGTAAACAAGCTAATTCTAAATCAATTTTGGAGATCAATTTTGCCGATCTTAGAGTGTCCAGTATTTCTGTAAGGATTGGCATTGGGTAGAAGTCTTTTTTTGTAATATTGTTTACCTTTCTGAAGTCTAGACAGAATCTATAATCTTTACCCGGTTTTTAATACTCACAATGGGATTTGAACAATCGGAACAAGAGGGTTCTATTATGTCCTGTTCTAATAATTTGTCTAACGTTTCGTAAATTATTTCTTTTATTTTAGGGCTTACGCGGTAATATCGCTGTTTTATTGGGTTGGGGCCCTGTACATCTATTTTGAGTTGCATCAAATGGGTTGCCCAAAAATATTTTCGGAAATTTCTGGAGAACAATTATTTTGTTCTTCTAGTTTTTCTAAACTATCTGAAATATTGCTCAGTACAATTGCCTTATTTTTTAAATTAACCCATTTCTTTCTAATATTGCTTTCTCACATCTCAATGGCCTTATGGGATTCCGGTTGTGATTTTTTCCGATTGGTATCTTTGTTACTTTTCCAAAGATTACCATCGCTATTTTTATATCCATTCTCGTATTTGTTATTATGATAAATTTTTCCTGAATTATTTTTTATACCCTTTGTCCCAATTCCAAGTTTTTCTAAATTAATTGAGTCCTGGGTGCTAATCTCTTCGCTAGTGTCTTGGGTGGGGGTGCTATTTAGGGGTTAGAATTTGTTGCTCATGGGGATGCTTATTAAGCTGGGAATATCTAGTGTAGAGTTTGTTACTGGCTTTTTGGGTATTTTTGGTTTTTTGGGATTGATTGGAATTGATAGGTACTAGGGGGATTTCTCTATCTTTGACTTTTGGGATACTTTTGTTAAATTTCCTTGTACTTTTTAGGTACTAACTAAGAATTTCGGTTTCTTATCTTTATTACTATTTTCTTCGGTTTTACTCAGTTCTTTATTCCTATTTTTCTTGCCTCTAACTTCTCTATTCTCCTTTTATAATGTAGTATCAGGTATAGTTTCCATTTTAATTTTGGTTATGGGGATAGGTAGTGCGTCTGGGTACGCTTCCATGTGGGAGCGGGTGGGGGGACTCCCTGGTAGCCTCCAAGTTTCTGAATAAAAATCGAGGGTGTTTACCGATTTTAATTGGGATTACCACTTGCCCAATTATGTCAACCGTTTCACCGTTCGCAACCATTAATTTTCTTGAGACGGGTTTAATAAAAGAATAACTGGAATTATGAATTTTCCCCAGTAATTCTTTCCCAGATAATTTATTTTCGAATTTTGTCATCATTTGCAAACGTGTCTCTGTTGTTTCCTCTTTATCCGAATTTAATATTTCTGGCATTTCGGTATTAAGTTGTATTGCTTTTTGTTCTAATATCCGCCCTTCCAGTTTCCGTGGTTGTAATTTTAGTATGGGCATTATCTTTTAAAATTATCTACTGGACCGCTATGATAACAATTTGAATTACTTGTCTTTTCATTCGCGTTTTTTTATCTTGCTGTTTTATATTCGAGTTTGGACATTTTCTCCTGGGAATTGGACCTGGTAATTTTCTGTTGGGAATTCGATCTTGTAATTTGGTTGCAAAGTAGATTAGAAATTTGATTGGAAGCCAGGTGGGAATCTAGGTCTGAATTTAGCTCTAAAATTTGGTTGATATTGGTTTGAGAAATGTAGGTATGGAAATCCAAATGGTGAAAGTGGTCATCGATTGTTGTATGGCGTTTATCTCATGCCGAAAGTAAAATATGTAGCTAGAATTGTTTCATTAGTTAGATATTTATCGCGTTCGTAATCTGTGTATTCATGAATGTCTGTTTGACCTGTTACTTGGCGTCGGTAATCTGCGTGACCTGTTTTGATTTAAAATGTTTCTGTGATTTAGTGGTTCACTGCCGCCAGTATTTTGCAATTTTAAATCATGTGACCTGCTCCGGTTACGATTTTCGATGTTATTCTTAGAAAAGGAGCGAGGCTCTTGTGAACTGTCCCTGAGATTGAATTGTACTGAGTCTATTTCGCGTTTCATTTATATTTTTTCTATTAACAGGTTCTAGTTGTTCTTTTCTGTTTTCGAAAGCATTGTGGGCAGACGGATGCAAACTAATTTTTGAATTTCTAGCCTTTTCTCGTTTTCCCCTAAAAAATCTTTCGCTTTGTTGTTTCATAAATTCTTTTTAGTCAATACTTTCTAGAATTTCGTCCGTTTCTGGCAAAAACGATGTGTTATTTGTCATTAGTGTGATTTCTGTTTGTTTTCCCAGCTATAATCTGCCTTCGTTCGATTTATTGTTATTTAATGTAACTTCTGTATTTTTGCTACCAAGACTTCTACCGCCACCTATTGATCTATTGATCGTGTTTGGGACTGTTTTTGTATTTCTGCGTGTGATCGAGACCATACTTCTAATTGTTGGTTTCGTCACTATGTGATTTAAATCCTTATTTTAGATCGGAACTGCGGTGGCACTTTCCAAATCCCAATTATAATGGTCGTTTTCCATTGCCTTTGAATTAGGTATTTTATTTTTTATTTTGCCCGACCTAAGTTTCATTCCCTCTTTATTCGATTTGAGATCCTAATAATTGGTCACCCTATATTACGTTCCTGTAAAGTTTCAAAATTTTATTTTAATTCCCTCTAAATTCTTATCAGTATGATACCCTATATTATGTCTTCTTCTTTTAACTTTCAATTATTCTCGTATGTATTTTAATTAAAATTTTAATTGCTTTTTCAAAAATGTCCTTATTTTCTTCTCCGACCATTTGTTTAAAAAGTACGTCTCGTGGCCTTGCCGCCTCGCTTGGCCATTTTAAAACATATCTAAAGGTAGAATGCATGCTCCCACTCCCTTTTGGCTTCGTTTCCCTTTATCATTTACTATCTTTGATTTTATTCCTCACACTTAGCTTAAAAAATCAAAATTCAGAATCATTGGCACATATCAAACATTATTTAGAAATATGTCGCGCATGTAAATCATTTCATTGGCATATTTTCTGTCTCTTTCATCCATCACGGCAGGTTTCAAATTTTTTGAAAGACAAGGATTGTAGATTTTTTGGGTTGGGCGCCAGATGTTACCGTGGTAATGTCGGGGTTAGGAAATCGGGAATTACAATAAGGCAACTTTTATTGCGACTTACAGCGTTGCTAAGTTAACGAGAGATGGGAGTGAAGATGCGAAGATTCCTGGATGTCTAGTAATTCGAGCAAGCGTTCCTCGAAAGCTGAAGATCCTCTCCGGGAGGCCAACTGGTTGGCGGCGATAGCTTCCTGGGACGACGGATCACCTCTCACACTTCGTAAGCACAGGGGTCACGTAGCACGATAGATTCGGATGACTCGGATGCGGCCAGGCTGGACCTGATACTGCAGGACCGCATCCGGTCCCTCGTCACAGTGACAATTTCGTTACAGAATTGAAAAGAAAAAATTAGTTTATTTAGAATTTTTGGAAAGAAATAAAATATTTAATAAGTTTTCATTTAATTTAATAATTTTTTTGTGTGCTGCTTCACTACGACCCTGTAGTCATTGATGACAATTACGTTGTGCATTTTCTGCAGCCCGGAAATTGGCCGCACTTCATCCCAATCTGTAAACAACTTAGTTAAAGTTTTAAAAAAATATTTGAATTTTCAACGTAAGGAAAGTACTTCTTGGCAAACTAGGTTTATTTATTAACAAATAGTTGAAGTTTCAAAACAAAAGGAGAAATTATAAAAGATAAAATTACAGTATTATGAATATGGTTGTTTCCAAAGTATATATCATTTGTCCAATGAATGGATCTTATATTATATAAAATTCTAATTTCAAAAACGGTCATAAAATATTCTTTACATGTTTACTATTTTTAATTCAATGTTGAAATATGAATTTTTCATTGCGATGTCGATTGGAGGCCCCTTTGACGTCAAAGGGCTCGATTTGTCCACCAATCGCAGCCCATGTATCAGTGATTCTCAAAGCTCTCTTTCTGTGCCTATGTTTTTTTCGGTTATGGGCCGATCAAAAATAGAAGTCGCAAAATACATTTTTTTAAATTTTAAATGGAGGTTTCCGTAAAACTCAATAGCGGAAATCTGCTGAAAATAGATATATGTATGGTATGTATAAAGAATTCTTTGAAAAAGGACTTAAATGTAGTCATGTTTACTGAACCATTCGCCAATACGTACAATTTTAAAATGTGTTAATAATTCTACTTGCTCTTTTCCTTTAATGTACTACTGACTTTTAATCAACACATTACACTGGATAACTTTTTTTTCACGTAAACCTTAACAAATAAAGCTATCAAATCAAAATAGTCAAAATTGACAGCAGAACGTGGCCTAACTTGAAAAAATTAACTAATTAATTTTGCACCAAACGGTTTGAACATGAGAAGAAAATAGTAAATTATTTAAGCGAATAGTAGAAGTTCTAAGTCAGAAAGACGATTTTTAAAGAAACTAGTTTAACATTCACCAGAAAATAAAAATTAATGACAATATACATAGTTTAAGAAAGATTAAGAAAAACCCCGATCTTTCTCAAATATCTATATAGATAGACAATTTTACTTGTAATAAAGGGGCATTATATAGAAGTATATCAAGAAACTGCTACTCAACAGCAAATTATTTATTCAAACCATAATCAGTTTTTTTCTATACTTCGAATGCATGAGGATGATCCTAACTTTTGTTTTGACTTTAATGGCCATTTCTAGTTCTATAGCAGAATATAATAATATAACATAACAATGACTTTTAATCCACTTTAAGATTACCACATATAAAAATTGATCTATTTGATCCAACTTCCATTTCAATCGCTACATGCTATTTAAGTCAGGGTGGCCACATGTCAGGGAAGTCAAGGAAATACAGTAGCTCGCAGGGACAATAGAAATTTATATGTTTTAACCCTTCGCCACACATGTGGGTCAAATACGACCCAGTCAAATTTTCTTGCTTCTGTATCTCCAAAAGGGAAATACGGTGGGGTTTCAGCCTCCCTCCCTAAAAAAACTTTTTAGTGGTGGGAACTGAACTGGAAAGGGACGCTTCAATTGATCACTATGATTTCGAAGAAGAAAGATTTCAAATCAAGTTTGTGCCTTAAACGACCCGCCTTAGAGTTTCGCGACCATTTGGATGAATCCTCATTTGCAGATGTATATCTACGAAGTTAGAAAAAAGAAGAATGTGTGCGATATGCCCATCTAAGGATGATAAAAAAAGTTGTATTCTTGCGTGATCTGTGAAAAGGCTGTGTGTGAAGAACATCGCACCAACTTCTGTAAAGATTGCGCTGCTTAAACTATTTACTCTCATATCATTTTTTAAACTTTTTAACTAAGTTTCTTATGAAACTTAGATGATTATATAATAAATTAAAATTTATTTTTGGAACAAAAGTGCATTTTTCATTCATTTGTTATGTGCATGAATTACAAAAAAAGTACCATATTTTCAAGTTTGCAAGTAAACATTCTTTTGGGAACTGGGGGACATATAACTATATTTGTCTGACAGTTCATGATTTGATCTTTAAAAACCTCTAGTGCAGTTCCTTAATGCTTATTTATTGCAAAGCAATGCATTTTGTTAACTAAATTTCCGTTTTCTCAAGTTTTTGTTTATATTTAGATTATTGTATTGAAAAGAGTTACCTACTTAAATCTAAAAAAATTTGCATCATATAGTAGAAGCTTCGAGTAATAAACATGAATTTTTCCGTATTTTTTAATAGTTGTTCAGATAGAAAAAAGGATAACCGGACATAAACGAGCCACCTGTTTTAAGTTTTTTTTTGTGTTTGTCCGAAATACATCGGATATTTCCTGAACAATGGAATAATATATTACATACGTAGGCCAGTAAAATACGAAATGTCCCAGATCACATGTGATTGTCGGCCGAGGCTGCCGGGTAGTTGCGCATTCCAGACGGAGGGCAAAAAAAATATTTTTTTATCATATTTATTTATAAAAATGAAGGTTGAATGAGGCACAGTGCATCATGTATTAATAACATGTACGCGCATGCGCTGTGGAATTCTCGTCAGAATATAGTTTCTGGATGGAAATAGAGGTTTTGATGACACTCTGAATCGCCTAATAATATAAAGGCGCATGCGCAGTTTTTTTTAAAAAGAATATTCTATAAATCTGCTTCCAGATGGTCGTGGGCTGGAGTGAGCGAACGCCATTAGATAAAATAGTACACACGCACACATACACGTCAAAACACAAGCACATACACATGTGGAGTTTCATTTACAGCTTCTTTGACATAGAGGGCTGGTAAATCCTCTAATAATATAAACGCACATACGAATTTTGATTCTCAGCAGAATATTCTTGATGGAGGTTATCGCACTATAGTAAAAGGATAATATCAAAATACCTTAACGAAATATAGTAAAATTATAATATAACAAACTACCGACCTCCCTGTTTTTCCGAACGTGATTAATAAACTGTTTTGCCGATCTATCATAACTTAGAATCGAACGGAACCTTATAATGCTATCTTAGCAGGAATCTCCGTTACCAACATCACTGTTTAACCGACTTCGCACAGCACATGACCTAAAACTTACCGACCTGTCGGTTTTAACCAACGAAGATGCAATTTCTCCTCATAAGGAATCTGTATCACCCACCTCACTGTTTTACCGACTGTCGGTTACTTAGCACGGAATAAAACCCACCCTCTGTCGGTGGTGCCACCTGATGCGGGTGGTGGCGCCATATGTCGGGAAGTACAGTTTTGGCCGTGTCATCAAAATGTATAATCTTCTGAATTTAATTCAATAATTACCAAACGTTAAGTGGAATAATTGTTCAGGATATTTTGCAACTACTTAAACAATTTTATTATATTCAAATACTCTTTATAATCTGTATATCGTGAAAGTCTATTGTTTTCTGGAATTATGGACGCAGCTAATAAATGCTTAAAGCGAATTTTTTGTTTGAAAGACAATTTGCAGTTATTTAAAAAATATAAATTACTTTCTCCTTGTTCTATGTTGTTTATTAATCAGTATTTTATTATCTCTACGGAAACGATCTAAAAACAAATATAAGAGATACAAGATAATAAATTACTGGATAGTTACCGACACACATAGTGTCAGAAATGAAAAAAAAAGTCGAAAGATCCTAGTCCTAGCATAAGAACTAGTGACTACCTAGTGATTATATTAACTACATACTGATTCGCTATTTTTTCATTTCCTGTTAGAATATGTCGAGAGCCGTAAAAAATAATGCACACGTATATTAATATTTTATCGTTTATTCTTTACATTACTTTTGTTTTTTTCTCTTTAGTTTTAAATAATTTGTAGAAATTTCCTTTTTACCTATTTTCGTTGTTATATACATAGTTTGAAAGGAATTTTTCAGTTTAATTTTTTAGATTGTTTTGAGAGGAACAATTTTATATTTGAATATTTAACTTATTAATGCGTAGAATTTCTAAAAAAACCAAGCATCCATCAAAAATACTTGGAAAAACACCATAAAATGTTCCTATTGAAATTTGAAAACAAAAATAAAGAAAAACAATTTTTTCTTCGCACATGCGCACTCCGCCGCCGGGCCAACATGAAAATTTACGCCCGCTACATAAATGTTTACGCTCGCTACATAAATGTTTACGCCCGCTACATAAATGTATACGCCCGCTACGCTACGCCCCCAAATGCATAATTTCTGCCAATATTTGATTTGAAAACCTATTGTTACTGAAAAATTGTATCTCAGAAGAACTTATTGTTATGGAAATTGATCAAATTTTGAAAAATTTTAAAAATTTTAAAAATTTTGGAAATTTTGGAAATTTTGGAAATCTAGAGAATTTATGAAAATTTTGAGATTTCTAAAAATTCTGAAATTTTTTCGAAACTTCGAGAAATGGTCAAAATCTTAATAAATTTTTAAAATTTTGATAAATTTTCAAAATTTCGAAAAAATTGCATAATTTTAATAAATTTTGATATTTTTCGTTCCAATAGGCAACCAAAATCACTGGATCCTACAGTCTCCCTTCTGTTAAGTATGCTATTTCCTCCTTTCGTTTTTAATCTAAAATTGTCAAGTTAATCAAACCTCATCTATTTGCTCAGATGCTTGTTTTCAAGGAGGCTAGGACAAAAAGTATAGTGCGCAGCAAGGGCGTACGGCTATTTTGCCTCGTGTGACTTCCGCCCTCGCATTGCTCGGGCGGCAAGTGCACACTCGTAAAAAAATAGCCTTCTTTACGCCCTTGATACACAATGTACTATTCCTCCGTGGACAAAAATTTTTAATAAAAAAAAAGTTTTATGTTTTTTAATTTTCCTTTACTTTCTCTAGTTATGATGTGCTTATTATGTATTTTTCAGGTGTGTATTTTATTCTTTTATTTTTTTGTCTTGATAAGGGTGATGTATGAGTCCAAAGTAAAGCCAACTCGGCAAATTTCTGAGAAAGTGATCGTATTTACACTCAAAGATCGTAGCAGAAAAGTAAAGTAAAAACCATTACTTCTCAAGCAATAAGTGCAAAATCTTTAAATTTTGATAAAATCAGCGAAACTCAATTTTCTGATAAAATTATTACCTTCCATTTGAGATGATATCGTAATTATAATGATGGCAATAAAAAATTCACAATGATGCAATTATCTGCGAAGGACAATCTTGAAACTAGCAATGTCGTTATCTCACATGTATGTGAGATAACGGCTATTTATGTATATACTTACACCCTGATGATGAAATGGAATATTTCTCAGATACACTTGTTAATGAAATTAGTCACTGAAGCATTAATCAGTTTTTTCTATACTTAACGAACATGAGGATGGTCTATACTTTTGTTTTTACTTTGGCGGTCATACTTACTGCTATTGGTAAATATAATAATAATAATAATAATAAATATAATATAATATACAGGTTCTCATATAATGGCCATTTGAATATTTACACTGTAACAACTACAGATTTGTTTTATTCATTTTGTTTTCGTTATGTATTACGTCAAAAACTCTGTCTTCTTAGAATACGTGGCCATTTCATCATTATCAGCAATGCTGATAAGTAAATTTAAATACTAATAATGGAAAAGCAACCTTAATGTAAAAGTATATTTTAAATTTAAATTGAAAAATATGCCTAGGGCACGATTGAGATTAACTTCAATTAACTTCAAGTGACTAACGTGTAATAATAATATTGTGTCTGGTGTTCTTTAGAGTTTTAAAGAATTTCAACTAATTACGAATAAATCGCGAGTCACACAATGACTTAAGTCAAATTTAAACACATTGAGCCTTCATTATTTTTAACCTTAAAACTTCGAATCTGAACTCTTTTCCACAGAATTTTGAAATAAGTGCAATTGAATTTTTTATTTGGCATATTTGAAATTATTGTTTAGTGGTATTTGCCAATAAAAACTGAGAGACTTGCAAGTTGGCGGCGGTAGTGAGAAAGTGTGTGGTGACAGGTGGTGAGAACGTATTACGGTGTTTGTGAGAAAAGGTGGGAATATGGTGAGGGTGGAAGCCTGGGAGGTGAGTAGGGTTGTTAGGGGTGAATTGGAGAGTTAAAAACTGATTTCCATTGTAGTTGTGGGAGCCCCGATAAGTTGGCATCCCAAAGTTCACAATTTTTAAATTTTCTTTTCACATGCTTCTGTAAATCCTTTTTAATGTTTGTACATTCAATATTTCCGACAAAAGAGATACTTCGGGTTTAACTCGTCCACAAAACTAAGAATTTTGCCGACGGTTCGTCAACATTGCAGTTCGCTTTTTCAGGGCTAACCTGAAACTGAGGTATCCGGTTCTGTTGTTCAGCTAGTGCTGATTGCGAGGAATATTTCAGCATGAGTTTACTCTCATGTTCCTTTATACGTTGACTCTGCGCTCTCCGGTTTCTCTAATATAGACTTTGCTACAAGAACAAGGGATTTTATATACTCCTGAATCACTGAGAGGTTCCTTTCTGTCTTTAGGGTTGTTTAAAAGTTTTCCTATTTTCGCAGGTGGTTTCAATATGGTTTGGATGTTGTGTTTGTTTTGAATTCTTCCTATTTATTCTGTGACAACCTGGATGTGGAGTAGGACGGTGGTCGTTATTCACTCGCTTTCTTTATTAGGTTGTTTTGAATTGTTTTTTTGGGTGTATTTTCTTATTGCTCTATCAATTTATTTGATTGAGTAATGGTTCTGTATTAGGATTTGTTTAACGTTTTGTAATTCCTTTTATAAATTATATTTATCTGTTATCGAGACAGCTCTATATATTAGGGAGTTGATGACCGATTGTTTTTGAGCTGGGTCGTGGTGAGAGGAGGCATGTAGGTGTCTGTTTGTATGTGTGGGTTTTCTGTAAACTTCATTTCCTAATGTATTATCAGATCTTTTGTAAACTAGTGCGCCCAACAAGGGCAATTTTCCGTGTTGTTCAATTTTCATTGTAAACTGGATATCAGGATGTAATTAATTTATGAAATCGAAAAACTTATTTAGTTCATTTAATCCATATCGCCAGATGGCAAAAGTGTCGTCCACGTAACGGAACCAAAATGACGGTTTAAGCTTGGATTGATTGAAGATTTTTGTTTCTATATGTTCCATAAAGATGTTTGCTATCACAGGTGAGATTGGAGATCCCATTGATGCTCCTGAGGTTTTTTCATAGAATTGGTTATTGAAAGAGAAGTAAGTATTATTAAGACAACATCGTCCAAAAATTTTTAAAATGAAAAAACCATTTGGGAACACGGATATCCAAATCAATTCTACATAATACAGGTTTGGTCCTGTTAAAAGAAATAATACAAGACACAACATTTTTCTTGCACCTTTCCCTATCAAACAATCTCAGATTTGACATTTGGTCTACATTGGGACGCAAATAATTTGACCAAACCCAACGGATTAAAAATCTTCCAACTAAAAAACAAAAAATATAATTTGACAAATTACTTCCAGTAAGGCAACACCACTAACTGATACAGTAAAAAACATCTCTGACCATCCTCTTAGCAATGAAATGATTTCAGCCTTATCTAAAGAATACAATTTTGCAGCAGCTCCCTCAAAAATCCCGGAAGAGGAAATCATCAGTAATTTGGAATCCACAATCTATACCCTTCCACCTAAAAAAGCGAATGGCAAACGACGTAGGACTGCTAATATTTTACGCCAAGCCCAACTGCCATCCTCACACTTAACAAAAAAAGAAAAAATCGCAATTAAAGAACTCAATCGGAATAAAGACATTATAATATTACCCGCTGATAAAAGCAACACAACACTAATAATGAATAAAGAAAACTATAACAACAAAATCATGGACTTTCTAACTGATGATACATATAAAAAAAACTTAAAAAGACCCCACAAAAACGATAGTCAGTAAAAGAAAAACCCTGCTGAAAAACAGTGAGCTTGAACGTGAAACAATATATAAATTAATACCTACTAATCCCATCTCTCCAAGATCTTACGGACTCCCAAAAATCCATAAAAAAACATTCCACTCAGGCCGGTCGTCAGCGCAATAAACTCAAGTACTTACAAGCTAGTACGCTTCCTCACCAATGAACTGAATAATTTCACACGAAACTCTGTCACGCACATCCGAAACTATTTTGACAATTGATATTATTAAATCATTATGCAAACTTCCCTTTCGAGCTCACATCTTTGATAGAGCACTCTCTCAATAATACTTACTTCTCTTTTAATAACCACTTCTATGAACAGACCTCAGGAGCATCAACGGGATCTCCAATCTCACCTGTAATAGCCAACATCTTTATTGAACATCTAGAAACAAAAATCTTCAATCAATCCAAGCTTGAACCGGAATTTTGGTTCCGTTACGTGGATGACACTTTTGTCATCTGGCGACATGGACTAAATGAACTAAATAAGTTTTTCGATTTCATAAATGAATTACATCCTAATATCCAGTTCACCATGGAAATTGAACAAAACGGAAAATTGCCCTTCTTCGACGTACTAGTTTACAAAGGCCTGATAACAAATTAGGACATGAAGTTCACAGAAAATCCATACATAAAAACAGATATCCACATGCCTCTTCCCACCAACACCCATCTCCAAAACCATCGGTCATCAACTCCCTTGTATAAAGAGCTGTCTCCATAACAGATAAAGAAAACCTATGCAAGGAATTACAAAACTTTAAACAAATCTTAATACAGATCGATTACAAAAACCAAAAAAATTGATAAGCAATAAGAAAATACACCCAAGAAAATAATTGAAAACAACCTAATAAAGAAAGAGACAGAAAAATGACCACCGTCCTACGCTACATACAAGGTGTCACAGAAAAAAATAGGAAAAATTTTCAACAAACACAGCATGCAAACCATATGTAAACCACCTGCGGAAATAGGAAAACTATTAAATAACCCTAAAGACAAAAAGGCACCCTTCAGTGATCTGGGAGTATATAAAATCCATTGTTCTTGTGGCAAAGTCGATATTGGAGACACCGGGACATCGGTGAGCCAACGTAAAAAGGAACATGAGAGTAAAGTCAGGCTAAAAGATTTCACGCAATCAGCACTAGCTGAACATCACATCGAAACAGGAAATAACATTTTATTTGACAGAAGAACCGTCATCGCAAAATCTTACAATATTTTTCCAAGAAAAAATAGAGAAGCAATCGAAATCTTAAAACACCCTAATAACAAGAATAGGGACAATGGATAGAACACCAATCCGATTTGGCTTTCCGTCCTCCCGGATTAAAAAAAGACTTCATTTGCCAATGAGGTTTGAACTGTCCCATGGTGGGGCGCTCTGGACAATCACAGGCATCGTAGAGAGTATATACAGCAACAACATGGCATGATACCCCAGTTTCAGGTAAGCCCTGAAGAAGTGAACTGCAATGTTCACGAGACGTCTGCAAAATTCGTAGTTTTTTATGCACGATTGGAACCCCAAAAATTCTCTTTTGATCATCAAAAACTTCCTTTGTAATTCTGCAATAACAGTCTTATAACAGCGTTCTAAACGAAGAACACTTGTGAGTTCGTCTACCCTAGCACTAGTAAGTCTGCCAATCTGTTCCACGCACTGAATCTTAGAGATCCTGCAAGTGATCTTGTGGACAACACCATTTTTTCAAAACTATCTAAAGGATCTTTGCAAAAATTTATCACTGAATCCATTTTAACTAGTATAGGGAAAATATTATGAATTTTAAACATTTTTTAAGATAAGTTCAATAATTTTAGAAATTGTGGACATATCGAAAATAAAGAGGCACAATAAAATCTAATTTCTTGAAAGACAAAAATTCAGAATCTTCCATAACTACTTCTGATAAAATCTTATAAATGATTAACCTATGGGAGTACCAAACTTTTGTGTATAAAAAGATCCATTCAATTTAAAATAAGTTGAGTTCATTATAAAAACTATCCCTGCGATAATATATTTTTTAAATAATCGAATACGTGTTATAATATTATGCAAACTATTTAAAACTTCCTCTCCAACTAATTGTAGGGGTATATTTGAATACATTGCAAAAAAATCCAAAGAAATTATTACGTAGTCATCCGTTAACGTTTTTTTAATAATATTTTTTTCTGAATTTCAAGCTATTTTTTATATTGCGCTTTGAAGTTGAGATAGAATCTTTTACAATCAGATAGAAGTTTTGGTCTAAAAAGTTAATGGGCCTATTAACAATTGAATTAACTATTCTTAAGGGATAGCCATCTTTTTTAATCTTTCTCAAACCATATCATCTTGTAAGAACTGTGTCTTCAGTATTTATATCAGTCCATGTTATATCTCTTCCCAGGAGTCTTTTCTTTCTCAAATTGTCAAGCATCTGAAAAGTATATCTTCTTATCTTTTATAACGGATCCTTATGTCATAATTTAAAGCTTTCACTATTAGAAAGCGGATTCTCCATATCTCTAACATAATCTGATTTTTGCATACAAATAGTAATACTGCCTTTATCAGCACTCACACAAACTATATCAGGCTCGTTCCCAAGAAATTCTTTCGTTATGATAGAACCTTCAGAAATTTTACAATCCATACTACTAGTATAGAAACATTTTTTATTTTTATTTTTAATCGAAGTCTTCAAAGAATGGTTTTCGAGGCCAATCCTCAATTGAAGTTATTTTTGGAACGATGAAATGTATTTTTTATTATCAACACTGAATGAAGAATATTCGACCATCTGGTATTACCAGATATTCTTCCCTGGGACCGCTGGATGGCGCTGCAATCGCCTGAATCACTGCGGGAGAAATCAAAAAGGCCTGCATATCATCAGATAGACGAATTTTAAGAAACGTACCTCATTCCCCTTCTTGTACACTTTCGTCCGATGTTGGTACCCCCTTTCCCAGACACCCAATTGCGGACGTATTTAATGTTCGGCCCCTAATGTTATTTTTATTTTTTTATTTTTTATTTTCAATGTTCTTTTATTGTAATTTGATAATATTAAAAATAAAAAAGACGAAGGAAGGAATAAAAGGGAAGGATGGGAATGTTTTAGGTTGCCTTCTCATTTTTCTTTCCTCTTTTTTATTTTTGTCTGAAATTTTTGTTTTTAAACATTTTTTCAGATTAAAAGTGTAGCATTTGTTTGTGGTCCATATTTGGTAGGTGAATTCTTGTTTTTCCAGGGGTTTACATATATTTTTAGATTGAATCTTATTTATTTTAAATTCAGAAATCTTTATTTGATTTTCAAGGTAGAGAATTTCTGGAACCTTCTCGTAACCAGTGGTTTATCATTAATGATCGAGTATACTGGAAGCTGGATGTAAGACCGGTACAAATTGCGTCCACACTAGAAGACCCGTACCCAAAATACCGCTACGATCCAGTACATATTGAGCTCTTACTTGGAGGAAATAAACGAGTACTTCTTGCAGATGATATAAAGGAAAAGTTTGAGTATCCATTAGGAATGACATTTTGTGTTTATAAAAGGCATCTTACACAAAGCTATCCAGAAGTTATGGGAGCTTTCTTTCCTAAGCGTAATTTCATTATTAATGGTATAAGTTTGTCTTGCTAAAAAGATTTTCAACAATGTGCTCAATATTGCTCTTCACCTGCTAGATTTTTTTAGACTAGCCATAAGACGAACTTGAATATTGAAGCATTCAGACACTCGTCGGTAATTTCCGCCGTAATCAGTTGACCCTTGATCCACATATACCGGCTTTTTATTTTTCGTTCATTATAGAATTTTTTTATTTTTTGTCGAACTGAAACCTGTTCAGAATGTACTGAACCATGATAATTTTACGTTTTTATTATCCCACACACTGGTGGCAGACTGCTTTTATTTATAAATCGTTAATAATATAACAATTTTATTAGTCTCAGTAACATCTGTATTATATTCAATAAAGAGAAACACTGTTAAATAAAATACGGAATTATCAAAAATAATAACACATTAAGTATTTTAGATCTAGTCGATAATTTTAAACAAAATAAATATGGGTGAATATAATTATGCAAAAATAATTAACAGAGTAATTAATTATTATCAACAGTATGTATAAGTACCTGATTATAATATTACATTATTAAAAAGATTTGGTTACTTTTATGATTATTTAGTTATGTAATTTTTTCCTTATTATTGGAAATTATTAATATTATTAATATAATTATTATCACGTTCCGAGCAAAAGACAGAAGATCGAGAAAGTTTTACACAGTTCACTAAGTCCAATAATAATTAATATTCTAGTTAGATGCTAAACTGATGTTCTAGCTTACTCTTCATTTTATTCAAATGAAAAGCATGTGCAAGAGATCGTTTAAATTTGAGTACTGTCCTTGATAAAGAAGGATACCTTTTTAACTCAAAATATCAATTTTAATTACAGCAAATCGCATGCCGTCACAATTGCTAGGGTCTGCAATTATATTCCCTCAATAACCGAGTATATGTTATTTTATCGATATTCTCTGAGTTCCTATCCTTCCATGGTAAAACTTTTGGTATCGTGAGGTTTCTATCCTAATTATGTAAAAGATATGTAATGCGCCTGTTTGTCGTTGATATCATTATTTGTGTGTTTTTGAACCAGTTCAGAATTAAAAGGCGCTAAAATTGAATTTCAATTAAAATTCATTACGCACATACTTTAAAACAAAAAAACGAAACTCTAAATTGTATTCCCTTAATATTTGGTTCTTTTCCACTACCAGAGAGGAACTCTCCAGAATAAAAAATATTTAGTTCCGAGTTTAACTGATATATTTGAGCTTTCAGTACCATAAATATTAAAAGTTGTATTTGGCAAGTTTGTACAGAAAGCAGAAGAAAAGAATTCCCGTCCCAAGTCAGTGAAAATCTTATCTCGGAAATCGATAGTGTTTGCGAGCTCCCAGATGACGCAGCGATCCATACCTTTCCCGTACAATCCTACTATCACTCACTCTCACACCCTAAAGCAATCAAAATCAAAATTTGAAAAACCATCCTGACTAAGTATGATCCAATTTCTACGTTTATTGGTGATGCAAAGCCAGCTTGAGTTGCTTCCTTAAAACAGTTATTAAACACGTTTCGGCAATTTAAACCAAAATCTCATTTCATACTTCACTGTCAAAAATGTCATATAACTTTGAGTAAAAAAATTTCATAAATCTTTTTATGATTCCTGTACACATCAAATGATATCTAAATTTTGGCTCAAAATAGTTATTAAACAATAACAATTTTATTTAATTATTCAGAGCACGATCTACAGTTTTAATTTTATCATTCCGAATCAACCCCTTCTATTTAATTGCCTTTTGGGAATGAATTTCAAACACGTTTTTTTCGTTTATTGTTTTCGCATTCCATAAGAAACTATAACGATTCCTGAAAAAAAACATTGAATTCATGTTTAATGTCCAGGAGAAGCTGCCTCTTGCGGGCGACAGGCATTACTAGCGCAGAATCACCGATTGTGACACTTCTGCCCTTAAGAGAAAAGTCGCACAATAGCAACCAGGCCTTTAATTTCGACGCTAAAGATAGGTACTAACTACTAAACTTGTATCTAAGGCATTTTAAGTTTAAGAAGAGTATTATTTCTTGTTTACGTGTCCATAACCTATGTTACCATGAAATGTCTGTAATAACATCATTAGGCATAGTTTTAAGAGACTTCCAAATGGCTTTTATCCTCAATGTTACTTTACAAAAAAAATTCGTTGTCAGCGACCAAGACATTTTTATAATTTTGAACGATTGTAGCGCCATTTTTCAATCGGGCAAAATGTCTTTCAAGTGGGTAATCGAGTGTTTTTCAGCAAAAATAATTGGTTCTCAAACATCCAGAAGGTAGGAAATCATGTAAAAGTCATTAACTATTTACAAATTATAGTTGCGAAAATAAATTAGCTGCAACTTAAAAATAAGCGGTACAAAAATTGCACTTTTGTATCCTTTACAAGAAAATATATAAAAAGTTTCGATTAAAAATATACAACTCTCATGTCATTAATTTAATCGACGTAGAGCCTACATTATTCATCTTTTCAACCAACTACGGTCGAAACACTTCAACATAAATCGTTCAGGTGAAATTCTGACAAAAATCTACCCGAACTAGATGAAACTTAATACCGTAGAATGAGAAAAAAATGACCCAGCAACAAAATAATTTTGTTGCGCAGTTTTAGTTGTTCTTACCAAAATTTCTTGTCGGCTACCAAAAAGTAGTCGTAGTTACAAAAACTTTAATTGGCAAAAGCAAAAAAGTTTGTTAGGCAATCTTTTTGAGTGTGTCGCATCCAGAGATAAAGGCGAGCGTAGATTGGAAAAGGTTTAGGATGAGGGACACCTCCCTTACCTTTGGAATGAAAAGAGAGTTTTTTTTCTCTCCGATTGCATCACCCGATATCTCGTCGAGCATCGATGGAATTTTATCAGATGTTTGCTTGAATTACTCACAGGTGACTCTGTTCGTTTTGTGAAAGGATGCACGATCATTATTCACAATGCAGTGCTATAGACGGTCCTATATCAGCTAGCGTATCTATTCTTGAGATCTGTTTTCACAAACGTATAAGACAGCGGACTAAATTCGAGAATGGACTCACTTTACGACTATCGCAATCGAAGGAACTTTAGTACAATATCCGAACACTTTAAATGTTTTTAATTGATCGCTAAAGTGCGCGGCTTCGTCAGAGAATTTCTTCGGTCACAATAAGGTCAAATTTATTTATTATAAGTTGCTCGAAGTAAACAGTATCACTGCTTGATACTACAATTCTATTGTCTGGGGTGTTTTTGTAGTTTATATATGGTTAGTTATCCATTATAAGGAGTGGGCAGAGAATCCATGCCAAGAGTCGCTTTCGACCTTTTGAAATTCGTACGCGTCTAATTCTTGAAAGCCGCACTTTTTCAACTTTGAAATTATGACGTGTTTATTGACAATATTACTGGTCTCAAGCCTTGAGCAATGTTTAAAAATTATCAGTTTGTTTTATTAAACGTTTGACGAGTCCGGATAATGAGTAATGATTCTAAATATTGAGA
>JAWWLR010000034.1:104802698-104814936 GCA_035041075.1 Acraspis erinacei | reverse complement strand
ATCTAAAAATACCTTGTGCTTAGAATTCGATTTTGGACAAAACCTCCCATTATCGAAAGTACCAGTTTCTGCGCAATTTTGCTTAGGGTTAATTTGGCTATTTATTTGTAATATCCATGTTCACGGAACTGAACGCAGCTGTTTCCTTTAATGGACGGATTTTTCAAAAAGGTAGTAAAGACAGTCAGCTATCTTTTGTTGTACGTGATAAAGATGGAATTATAACTCGCGTGCCCTTATACAATTTTTTATTCTAAGATGCGTGCGAGGGTCAGAATCGGAAGTACATTATGGTAGTTTTCTTATACTTATTATCATCAAAACTTCAACTTGAAATTCAACACCTCTATCCAGTAAGGGGGCACTCTTACTTTCAATGTGTAAGGAATTTTGGGCTCTACGGGCGAAAAAAGATCATGGTTTAGAAAGTTCTGAAAGCCCTCCTTTCCTTATGGTCGAAAAAAAGTTATATTGGAATGGAAGCTTCTAATGTGTCCCCTAAGGGTTTACATTTTTCTTGCACCTTCTTGCCTATTCCTTTACACACCCACCACGCACTTACTTGGTGGAGGGAGGGGGACCTTCAGTTTAAGGTGGGTTCCGAACCACCAAGAGGAACAGCCGTAAGTACTTAGAGAACCTGTTTTTGTAGAAGTGCCGGTCCCACGACTCTCCGGAGGTGAACAACTCCCTTGCTAGGTTAGTGTGCACCGCATGGGCCGCCGAGGCTCTTCCAGAGTAAGATAGTAAAAATGGATCATTTTCCAAATGGTTCGATTAATGTTTAATACGATTCTGATCTCATTTTATCTATGTGTATATATTTTTGAAAGATATGCAACTGTATCCTGAAAGTAATATCAAAGCTGTGAAAATTTATGTATTAGGAAAAAGTCATTAACAATGTATTAAAATCAAGTAAATATTTTTATGTAGAAATGTGCTTTTTACACATACATTTTATCCTTTCATGTTCCTTTGATATCGCAAAATCTACCTATCGACCTGAATTTTTAATATGATACTCACAAATGTATAAAGAATAAAGTTAAATTGCTAATTTTGGCGAATTTTTAAATGAATATTGGAGTCTTTTATAGTTTGATTCATTTTTAATAATAAGTTAAATGAACAATTTTACAAAACATTCAATTTTCACAATAAACTAGTACCTTCGATTTGAGATAAGAATGTCATAATTATGATGATCATAATAAATATTCGAAATAATTTTTGTCTCTGCGAAGGAAAACCTTATCACTAATAACCTCGTTATCTTACATATATGTGAGACAATGACTGCTGGTGTATGTTATAAATTGCTTTATAAATGTAATGTTGACTTTTCGCCTAGTGTTGAGTGCCTCATTTGCAGTCACGGAAAATCTGTTTTCAGTCGTTCAAGAAAAGTGCAATGGGTTTAAAAATCTAGTCCCTAATTTCCAGACCCACCTCCTTCACACTTTCATGTTCTGCAATACCTACGAACTTGAAAAGCAGCACTTGCACCCTGTGCCTAAGACTCGCACTCACAGCATACACTTATTAATAATAAGCGTGTATTAATATTGGGTCTGCTCTTCTTTGGAATTTAAATGAAATCAAAAGAATTAAAAAGAATTTTTAAAAATTCAGAATAAATCCAAAAGGTAAAACAATGAGGTAAGTTAAATTAACATGCGGCGAGCCCTAATTATTTTCAACCTGAAAGTTACGAGCCTTAACTCTTTTTACAAGCTTTTAAAATCAATGCTTTTTAATCCTTTAATTAGAATATTTGAAATGACTCTTCGGAAGCGGGTTATAGTTAAGAAAAAATTTCTCGTAACTTTGATCGCATCATCAGAAAGATTTTTTGAGCACAGAAAAATTGGATTCAGCCTGAGATATTACACAAAAATAAGCTGGCAAGAATATTGCTTTAAGTATATTTTCTTGCAGAATACAGTTCACAGTCCGGCAGTAATCTGCGTAGGAAAGATAATCCCGGTCCTTCATCCTCTGCTGGCAATCTATCACTTCTTGCAGAATGCGCTTCACAGATCGACAGGAATCCCAATTGCGAACGTAATCCTGGCCCTTCTTCTTCTCCTGAAAAACGGCATTCACATGACCAGATGTCCCCAGAGGAGGTCCCTTTTCGTTCCAGATACAGGTCTCCTGATAGAAGGTCTCCTTCTATTGAAGTACTTGGATATTCACTGCGAGAACTTGGACATATTCGGCTCATTCCCCTTACAAATGAGGGCCTGCAATTCGAATTTCGAAGATTTGTTTTTCCTATCGGTAAACCAATTAGACTGCGAGCAAGATGGCATAAATATGTGCCCGTGCCAACCAAAGAGCATATTGTATTATCAAAATCGAATGGTGAAGTTTTTGCAATACTCGTGTATACTGGGATTCTTAGTGGGATATATACGACAGATACGGCTCATTCGAGAATAAAAATAAATATTCTAAGCGGCGAATTTGCCAAAATTACCTTTGATGAAGCAAGGGTGTGTCCAGTAGGCAAAAGATTCCCAATATTTCCAAAAAGTTTTATTAAAGCTTTTGCAAAAGACGACTCCCTACAGTCCGTATGGAAACCTCATATCGAACCTGAGGAGTCCCCCCTTTAAGCTAGGTCCAGGTCTCTTTCAGGCATGCCTCCATCTGATCGATCACTTGGATATCCAATAGATCAACTTGGTTATGTTCGGCTCATTCCTTGCACCGATCATAACCAGTGATTGGAATTTAGGAGATACATTTTCGCGGCCGATAAACCAATTCGAATGAAAGTTGATAACATGAGTTATTTATTTGAACCAAAACAAGAATATTTGGTATTATCGACATCCAATGGTGATGTTTTGGCAATAATGGATTCTGATGATACTCTTCGCGGAATATATCTGTCAGACAAACACCATTCGCGGATAAAAATAAATATGATAAGCGGCGAAGTTAATAAATTGACGCCAAAAGAAATAAAGGATTGTCCAGTAGGCAGAAATCGCCCAATCTTACCAGAAGGTTTTGTCAAGAATTTTTCAAATTATGATTCACTACAGTCCGAACAGAATCCTCATGGCGAACGTAATCCTGGTTCTTCTTCTTCTGCCACGCAACATTCACCAGACCAAACATCTCTTCATGAGTTTCCTCTTAGTGTCGGGCCCAGATCTGCTCCGGACAGGCCTCCTTCTCATGAAGTACTTCGATATCCATTTGAAAAACTGGGATATATTCGACTTATACCTCAGGCAAATCAAACCTGGCGTTTCGAATTTCGGAGATATGTTATTCCTACGAATAAACAGATTCGGTTGCTACTAGATCATTTTTATATGCTCGTGCCAAACCGAGAACATATTGTGTTATCAACATCCAATGGCGAGGTTTCTGCAATACTGGAGTATAGTGGGATTCTTCGTGGAATATATTCGACAATAAAGGGTCATTCGAGAATAAAAATAAACATGATAAGCGGTGCAGTTGAATATATGAACGAACTCGAACTCAAGGAATGCCATATAGGCAAAAGTTATCCAATCTTTCCACGTTGGTTTCATGAGGAAGTTTCAACTGAAGATTCTCTGCAGCATGTGCATCGTTAATAAAATAGAAACAAGATCAAATAAAATATAATTTTTCTTTTACTCCTCAGTCCGATCGAAATTGAATTTAAAGATATAAGAGCCAACGTATTATGTTTATCCAGGCTTCTTTCCTCTTATTTTTTGCTAATCCCCACAAGGTCATCCCCATAAGGTCATTCAAATTTTGTTTCTTCAGATATTGCAGATTTAGAGAGTAAAACGATTTTGAGTTTTCTGACGAGATATCCTGGTCCTTTCCGTCCCATGGCCTGCGGCATGGCATTGTAAAATAGATAATTCGAAAACAAAGAACAAGGGGATTCAGCGAGTTCGGGTGACACGAGAATAGATCCACACTCTTCACGATAGTCCTAATGACAGTTTTGTTTCCAGACCACGGCGTTAAAATGCGGTGGAGGGGGGGGGATAAAAGTTGGATCGATAAATCAGACACACGTCAGAAATGAGATGGTTGTCATTAAATCGTGAATTGGGTCAAATCACGGGCCACCTACTACATACAGTGCAAAAATATGCCATAAAGATAAACTTTTATCTAAAATTGTAATATTCGATGATTAATTAATGGAATAAAATTCAAGAAATTTTAATTAGATTGAAGTCAAATTTAAAATCTTATTTAACATCCACTAATGAACTTAATGAATAGAATTTCTAAAAATAAATCCAGGAATCCTAAGACAAAATTTGGGCAACCGCCGTAAGGTTCTCCTACTGGAATTTGAAAAATGCATCCTCTTCAAACAAAAACAAAATTACTAAGAAGGAAACCACAAAAATATTTTTTGACAAAAATAAAAAAGAGACCAAAAATGAGAAGCTAATTAACCAAATTCACGTCTTCCTCTTCTTTTATTTCTTTCCACTTTGTTTATTAATGTGTGGCAGGAACACTTTGATAACAGAGTCCGTAACATCGCAAATCAGTTTTTGACATAGAAGTAATATAAGCTCAGAATTGTAATATTATTAAATATAATTATTAAATTACATATATATCTTTTTTTTTCTAAAGCATTACCCACAAAAGTTACTTAAGAAGAATGGCAGAAATATATACAGACATATGCAGTCAAACCTCGTTTATTGCAACTCCTTCGAAACGTAAACATCTCGTTTTTTGCAACTCGAGAGGGGACCCCACCATTCCACGTGTACGTAAGGTGGTCTCACAACACCTTGCCGCATTGGCTATACGAAACATGTGACCATCAGTGGTGGGAGTTGGGAAAGTTGCGATAGACGGGCCTCTGGGCTTGCAATAAACGAGACTTGCAATAACAGGAGTGTTGCAATAAATGAGGTTTTACTGTGTATAAAGACTGGTAGATTTCTTGATACTAGAATAGAGAAACAAAAAAGTAATTTTCGTTTGGGGCGCTGTTATAAGAGTGTTTTTGCCAGGCATACAAAGGATTTTTTTTTAACTTTCGGTACGTTTTTAGCAATTTTTATTTATATTTTCGTATTTCTTTTGGTTAAAAACTGCCAACGGGAGAGAATGCTAGCATCAGACGTAGTATGCAAGTCCATGTATAACGAGATAGCCAGACTTGGCCATACATTGCAAACAAAGAGAGGTGAGAGTTTCTGAATGCGCAGTCATTGTTTACTTGGCTGCATACAGTACGCAGGCCGCCATCTTAATTTGACAGACCAGCAAGATCAACCCACTTTTAATACTTTATATAACGGCTCCGAGTCGAGGAAAAAGGGCAAAACTCCCGTGGCGCAAAAATGACGGACCAACTTCTAATCCTCTGCTGTGAGGGTGTCCGACGACGCCGACGTGAACGGAAGTAACACACCCATTTGTTCCTTCGCTTTCAACGTCTGACCCAGCGCATGCTCTGTAAGTGCTCTATGAGAGATAATATATCGTGCGCGAAACAAGAAGACCGAAATGGTGTTTCTCGCACTCCAAATTTTATTAATTCCAATCTAAAATTACACCAGTTATTTAAGTTGGTGATTATGTATTCAGAGAAATACGAAGTGATTTTCGTGGTTTTCGGCTCTAAGAATTTCCCATATAATGCACGAATACCGTTGATAAAATTGTCGAGAGATTTGCCACGTGGTCGGCTATCTTGTGGGCATTTATGTTTTAGAATCGAAAATTTCATGGATGACTCATGTATCGAAAACAAAACTAAAACATAGTATTCTTTGTAATTCCTAGTTATTTTACATTTAAATTAAAAGCTATACATAACAACTTATTATGGTTATCAAGGTCTCTTTTATTTGATACTCTTATAATCCTTATAAGGTCATTCAAATTTGCGTACTGCGAATATTTAGAATATTTGCATGATATTGCGTTTGATGAATTCTTGTGAAGTCCAATTTTTTGCGAGTATCTGCAAAGCTGGATATTTAAAAAGCATGTCATGTATGTTGATTTATTAATGCAAAAGTGTCCAGAAAATTATTTTGAATAACCGAATTACAAAAATCGCATGAGGCACATCAAAATTCACGGCTTCCCACTTTCAGTTTCTGGATAAACCAAAAGAGAAGAAGAAAAATGTTTCGGAAAAGCGGGTTAACGAGGAAGAAGAAGAAGCTGCTTATATCGACATTTGAAAATTCGCATCTTTTTGGATAAAGATGAGAAGCAAGATATACAAGGTATACTACATTTAAATTAATGCTGTCTATTCTTGCTTCCATTGAAGGCCTTCTAATTGCTAACAGTTCGGTGTCAAATATGCCTGGCGAACGAAAACATTCCTCCAAACCAACACCTTCCATTTGAAATAAGAATGTCATAATTATAATGATTATAATAAACATTTGAAATGATTTTCTTATCTGCGAAGGACAATCTTGTCACTAACAGCGTTGTTATCTCACTTGTATGTGAGATAATGACTGATGATGCATATATTTATACTCTGCTGATGCAATCGATTATTCCTCAGATATGCTTGTTTAAAAAATTATTCACAGAACTATTAGTCAGTATTTTCTCATCTTTAAGAAAATGAGGATGGTTCATACTTTCCTTCTTACTTTGGCGGTCATTGTTCATTATATTGGTAAATATGATAATATAATATGCATGTAGGTATCTAGTAACCAATTTCGTATTTACACTGCAACAACTAGATATTTATTAGATTATGTTATCATTTTTTTGGTTTCACATATATGTGCGATAATGGCTGCTGATGTAAATATTTGTACTCTGATGATGTAATGGATTATTCCTCAGATATACTTGTTAACAAAATTATTCACAGAACTATTAGTCAGTTTTTTCTATACTTTAAGAAAATGAGGATGGTTTACACTTTTCTTCTCACTTTGGCCGTAATTTTTCATTCTATTGGTAAATATTATAATATAATATGCATGTAGTTACTTCAAGCTGTTATTTTCAATGCAAAAAAAAACTGTTCAAGCATCCCACCAGTGCTCTCATTTTAGTACCACTTGAGACATGCCCTCTGAGCTATATTGTAATGCTTGAAACAATCCACGACATAATACTTTGTTTCCACTATGATTGACCACTCCTACCTTATCAGAAATGCCAAGATGACAAAATATTAGCGAAATTAAAGATTTCTTTTTTTATAGAAATGAAAAAAGAAATCGTGTTAATTTGAATCTTTTTTGTCCCGTTCTAGAAAATTGGACAAAAATGTCTTAAATTGTAAGAAAGAAAAACTTTAAAGCGTGATCTTAATGCGTATTCTTAATCTTTTAATTTTCGAGAGAAATATATTATTATCAAATTTAACGATCATTTGGGGACCTTAAAAAGTTTATTTAAAGCTGAGTCAATTGGACAAATCCTAAAAAAGTCAAAGTGGCTTTTATGATTCTTAGACACTGTCAGTGCCGAAACATATAGGTCTGTTGAATGAATGAGAATGTAAACCATTTGTTTAAAAATGAAGTGTAAGGGCGGAAATGTCTAAATTTTAACTTGCGAACTATGGTTATGATCATAGTGAATATGGCGACTTTTCAACTGGTGTCAAGTTGCTTTTTCTCAGCCACGGAAAATATATTTTCAGTCGTCCGGGAAAAGTGCGATTATTTAAAAAATAACACTGAAAACGTGTAATGTTTTTTAAAAATCGAGTAGATTTAAACAAACATTATGATTTTCCACTAATGAAGAAGCCTTTTCAACCACATAGTAGAACCTATACCAACACATTTTTTTTAATCCCAAAAAACCGCAAATGTGATGAACCTTCAAGAAAATAGTTTAATTTTTCAATAAAATGAATTATTTGATTACAATGATTACCGAATTTTTAATAAAATATTTGAATTTTCTACCTATAAACATATTTTCTATCAAATATTCGAATTTTTAAATAATATAAAAATGTATTTCGTAACATTTAATTAAATTTTATTAACTTGTTTTTAAGGACAATAACAATGTGTCTGCTGTTTTTTTGAATTAAAAAGAATTCAAAAGAATTTAAAAAACAGAACAAATCTTAAAGGTAAAGCAATTAGTTAAGTTAAATGTAAACACGGTGAGCACTAATTATTTTTAACCTGAAACTTTTGAGGCTCAATTTTTCTTTACAGAATTTCAAAATAAGAGAAATTTAATCCTATATTTAGAATGATTGAAATCACTGTTTGGTCCATTTCGTATTTAAGAATAATTTCGCGTAACTTTTACTGAATCATCAGGAAGATTTTTCAGCAAAGGAACATTGACTTCTGTCAAAGATATAAGACAAAAATGAGCTAAAACCAACGTTTTTCTATATTTTTTCTTGCAGCATGTAGTTCACAGTCTACTGTGAATCCTCAGAGTGAACGTGATCCTGGTGTTCCTTCTTCTTCTGCTGGCGAAAAACCTTCGCCTGACTGGCTTTCTACCGAGAAGGCTCCTTTTCGTGACAGGTCCAGGTCTCTTGATAGCAAGTCTACGTCTATTAATGTACTTGGATATTCTCTGCGACAGCTTGGATATATTCGGCTCATTCCCCGTGCAAACGAGGGCCTTCAATTCGAATTTCGAAGATGTGTTTTTCCTGTCGGTAAACCAATTAGACTGCGACCAAGACTGAATAATAAATACGTGCCCGTGCCACCTGGAGAGCATATTGCATTATCAACATCCAATGGTGAAGTTTTTGCAATACTCGAGTATACTGGGATTCTTGGTGGAATATATACGACAGACAGTGGTCATTCGAGAGTAAAAATAAATATTCAAAATGGCGTATTTGACAAAATGAGCCCGGATGAAATCAGAATTTGCCCATTAGGCAAAAAATTCCCAATATTCCCAAACAGTTTTATTAAATCTTTGGCAAATGACGACTCCCTACAGTCCGTATGGAATCCTCATTGTGAACCCGAGGAGTCGCCCATTCAAGTCAGGTCCAGGTCTCTTGCAGGCAGACCTTCTTCTGATCGCGTACTCGGATTTGCAAAAGAAGAACTTGGTTATGTTCGGCTTATTCCTTGCAAAAATCAAAACATCGAATTTCAATTTCGAACATACATTTTTCCTCCCCATAAATCAATTCGAATGAAAATAGATAATATGAGCTATTTATTTGAGCCAAATAAAGAATATTTGGTATTAGCAAAATCCAATGGTGATATTTTGGCAATAATGGATTCTCATGATACTCTTCGGGGAATATATCTGTCAGATAAACACTATTCGCGAGTGAAAATAAATATGATAAGCGGCGAAGTTGATAAATTGACGCCAAACGAAATAAAGGATTGTCCAGTGGGCAAAAATCGCCCAATCGCACCAGAAAGTTTTCTTAAAGTTTTGGCAAATTACGATTCACTACATTCGGAACGGAATGCCAATGTGGATAGTAATACCGGTTCTTCTACTTTTGCCAGGCAACATTCACCGCACCTGACTTCTCATCAGGTGCCTCTTCTTCATCCCAGGTCCAAGTCTCCTCCCGGCAGGCCTCCTTCTCATGAAGTACTTGGATATTCTCTTTCAAAACTTGGGTATATTCGGCTTATTCCCGTTGCAAATAAGAACCAGCGGTTCGAATTTCGAAGATACTTTATTCCTGCGAGTAAACAAATTCGATTGCTACTAGAACATTTCTATGTACCCTTGCCAAGCCGAGAATATATTGTATTATCAACATCCAATGGTGACGTTTTTGCAATATTGGAGTATAGTGGGATTCTTCGTGGAATGTATGCGACAAATGCCAGTCATTCGAGAATAAAAATTAACATAATAAGCGGTGAACTTGAATATATGACCGAAATTGAACAAAAGGAATGTCATGTAGGCAAAACTTACCCAATCTTCCCACGTTGGTTTCATGAAGAAGTTTCAACTGAAGATTCGCTGCAGAATGTGTATCATTAATTCAATAGAAAAAAGATAAACTAAAATATAAAATTCCTTGTAATCCTTGGTCCAATGAAAATTAAATTTAAAGATATAAATGACAAAGTAGTTTTGTTATCAAAGCTTATTTCCTTTCATATTTTTATAGTCAACATAAGGTCATTTAAATTTGGTTTATGCTAATAAAACATTCAAGATTTTTACAACTTCAGCGCATAATTTATTGGGATAGTTAAACTTTTAGTTGAGCAATGCAATTGTCATCCAAGGAAGTTGAACTTTAATGAAAAATGCAACAGTTGAATGTTCAAGAACAAGAAATACGAGTTTTCAATGAAAAATTTAATGGTTTAATTTCCAAAACACAAAAATTAATTTGCATTAAAAAAAGCTACCACAAATACTGTAATCTATAAACAATGAAATCAAGTTCTAAAAAAGGAGTTTGATTTTCAACTAATTATTTACATTTTTACCAAAAAAATACAAATTCCCAATCTAAACTTTAATGGTGGATTTGTCAAATAAAGCGAAAAATTTACATCAAAATCCATTACCCTCTGGTAGTTTGAAGTATTTTTTGAACTTTCGGTAAGAAATTAGAGAAAATCGGATAGGGATTTGAAATTTGCAGAAGATATTTATCATCTTAAGAGATTTCCATCGATTTTCAAAGATTTGTTATGAAAATTCTTTTGTTTCAAAGTCACCATTAATGCATTTTACAATTACATTAACGAAAAATAACATTTATTCTAATCTTTATTCAGAACAAAACATTGGTGACTGGTAATTGCATAGAAAAGCCGGCGTGTTATGTTTCCTAAGGCAACTTGGAAATTATGCGAAAGTTTTAATTTGTTATAAGAAAATCCACGTACTCTAAATGGCCAAAATTTCCTATTTTCTGAAATGACTAACGTATGAGATTAAGAAATACTGAACTGTCACGTTTAAACATAGTCTGCGAGATTAAAAAAGAAACTACAATCTTCGAAACAATTAATCAAAAGAAATGTTAATAAAGTGGTTCGGCTTTCAATCATGTAGTTTATGACATAAAAGCTTTTGCTTATTAAATTTTTATTTTTAAATGTCGTATATTTTTTCTGGAAAACTGTATTTTGTATAATTTAAAAAGTTTTTTGATGGTTTTAGTATTATTTGAATTAAATAAAATAAAATTCAAACTTTATCAAAGTATTTCCCGAATAAGCAGTGCGTACATCTGGGAACTTTCTTTAGAGTAAAAAGACTGCGAACTTTCATTTGGAAAGGAAAATAAAGGAATGTAAATACGCACTTATAATGACTCATTTATTTTCATAACGCTCTTTAAGTGAATCTAAAACGCTGAAATAATTTATATCAGTAACTGGGATATGCTTAATTACTTCTGCAGCTGCGGCAGTCAGGCTCTTTTAAATAATATAATTTCTGAACGCTAAAGTACCTTCTATCACTGTCGACAACTGCTTCAAACAAATCAATAAATTTTTGCCATTCGAGATAATGGCCAGAGAATTTAGGCAGCTCTATATCTTCTAACTTCATTGAGAAACCAGAAGCATGAGAGATATTAATCTCTGCCATGGTAGTTGAGTCTAAAGTACTATTTGAGGCTTTAAACTGTGCGATTATTTCAAGGACAAAAAATCATAAGCTTTGAAAAGGATTAGTTCTGCCTTCCTAAACACACCTTTAGATAAATAAGGAATCTGACACTTATCTATGGTTACCGCTTCGAGGACAATCTTTCCATGTTGTTGTTGACAAACGCTTCAATATTCTTTGAAAATGTTGAATATTCCTTCTGCGGCAGCCAAAGTGACACATTCCTTCTCAAATTTCATGAAGCTAGGTAGAATTCTTTCAAATGATGGATGGGATGTTAAAAGGGCATCTATTTTCACGTCTATTTATTTCAATGACGAAGAATTGATCAAATTATACAAGAATTGTAAGTCTTGTATTTAAATTATGACGTGGGATATAACGCCGTTTTCCAGTAAGAAACGTGAAAAATTCCACCAGAAAAGCAAGCAACATTTTTCTACTTATTTGGATTATTTTCATACTTTTGCGGGGCTTTAGGCAATAAGATGGATTCACTTGGCTGAGACGTGGTGTGATTAATATCGCCCAGAAGAATTAGCACGAAAACCATTCCCGTGGGTTCCATCGGTCGTCCCTCGATCTCCGCCTAGCCCAGAATTCTTTGGAGAATGGTGTGGGTTAATAATAAAAACAAATAAACCTGCAACTCTTCATCATGCATATAATTCCGCATTGGGGGAGGGAG
>JAWWLR010000034.1:104619859-104632364 GCA_035041075.1 Acraspis erinacei | reverse complement strand
AAGTGGTCGGCTGTAAAGTAGCCGTTGCCGGTATCCTTGTGAGATCTACCTGTAAATCACGTAGTTCACCAGCACCGACATGAATTCTGCCATTACTAGCGGTGGCACCAGGTGTGTCCTGATGATTTTTGGGAAGCCAACAACGTCCATATATATTTTTAAACTTCTCCTTGATTTGTATAGGTTTGTGATGATCCATTAAGTCCCCTCATTCTTCGGTTTCTTTCCTGTGTGGCATGAGAAACCCTGTCTGCAGCAACGGTAGAGCCAACCTTGAAGTTAAATGTATGAAAGGAAAGAGCGAAAACTAAAAAAAAGTCCGAAACATTATTTTTAAACCCGATTTTATCTTAGATACGGTTCCTTGACATAATTCCAATTTTCAATGCGAGGGAATCGATAAAGAATAAATCAATAAAATAGCACAATGAGTTAAGTTAAAATGGAATTTTATGGAATCTTGATATAATCGTAATTCAACTTTTCAGTTGAATTTTTAAAGCGATTCTTTGATAAGTATAATTTAACAGTAAATATGCATATAACTATATTTTCCGAAGAATTAGATTTATTGAAAGCTGTTCGTTTAATGCTGAATTTACCCACAGATAGCAGACATTAAAGTGCTGAACAAAATAATAAATCCTCTATTTCTTCTTGCAGAATGTAGTACACAGACCGGCGGGACTCGAAAGAGCAAACGTAATCCTGGTCCGTCTTCCTCTTCTGCTGACACACAACATGTGCCTGACCGGACTTCTCCAAAGGAGGATGCTTTTCGTGCAAGATCAAGGTCTCCTTTTAATATGCCTTCCTCTACTGAAGTACTGGGATATTCTCTTAGACAACTAGGATATATTCGGCTCATTCCGCGCACAAATCAGGACCTTCGATTCGAATTTCGAAGATATGTTTTTCCTGTCGATAAACCATTTAGACTTCGAGTAGATAGGAATATCTATCTGCCTGTGCCAACCCATGAGCATATTGTATTATCAACATCCAATGGTGATATTTATGCAATATTGGAGTCTAGCGGGATTCTGCGTGCAATATATCGGACAGGTGCTCAAAAATCGAGAGTAAAAATAAATATGATGAGCGGAGCATTTGACAATATGACTCTTGATGAAATGAAGGATTGTCCAGTAGGCAGAAATTACCCAATTTTCCCGCACAATTTTCTTAAAGCTTTTACAAATTATGATTCACTATACTCCGAACAGAATCGCAGTGGCGAACGTAATCTTAGTCCTTCTTCGTTTGCCAGACAACGTTTGCCTGACCGGACTTCTCCAGATGTGGGTGCTTTTCGTGAAAGGTCAGGGTTTCCTTCTAATGTGTCTTCCTCTATTGAAATACTTGGATATTCTCTTGGACAACTTGGATATATTCGGCTCATTCCCCGCACAAACGAGGGCCTTCGACTCGAATTTCGAAGATATGTTTTTCCAGTCGGTCAACCATTTAGACTACGAGTAGGAAAGAATAAATATCTGCCCGTGCCAACCGATGAGCATATTGTATTAGCTACATCCAATGGTAATATTTATGCAATATTAGAGGACAGCGGGGTTCTGCGTGGCATCTATCGGAGAAACAATCAAAAAAGAGTAAAAATAAATATGATAAGCGGCGAATTTGAAAATATGACCCCCGATGAAATTAAGGATTGTCCAATTGGCGAAACCCGCCCAATTTTCCCACAAAATTTTATTAAAGCTTTTGCAAATTATGACTCACTACAGTCTGAGCGGAATCATATTGAAGATCATAATATTGGATCTTCTTCTTCTACCAGACAACATTCACCAGATCGTACCCCTCGTCAGGAGCCTCCACTTCGTGCGAGGTCTATGTCTCCTCCGGACGGGCTTCCTTCTGACCAAGTACTCGGATGTGAAATAGAACAACTTGGACATCTTCGGCTTATTCCTTGCACCAATCAGAACCAGCAATTTGAATTTCGAAGATATGTGTTTCCTGCCGATACACAAATTCGAATGCGAATAGATCGAAAGAACTATGTTCTTGGGCCAACCCGAGAATATATTGTTTTATCAGCACCCAATGGAGATGTTTTTGCAATACTCGATTATAGTGGGACTCTTCGTGGAATATATGGAAGGGATGGAGATCGTTTACGAATGAAAATTAATATGAGAAGTGGCGCAGTTTATAGATTGACAACAGATGAAAGCAGGGATTGTCCAGTAGGTAGATATTTTCCAATCAGCCCAAAGTATTTTAATAAAATTTTTGCAAATGAAGACACACTACAGCTTAAATGGAATCCTAATCGCGAACGTAATGCAAGTTCTTCTTCTTCTGTCAAACAACATCCACGTGGGCATACTTCTATTGAGGATGCTTCTCTTCGTACCAGGCCCAGGTCTCCTCCAGGCAGGCCACCTTCTCATAGAGTACTGGGATATACACTAGATCAACTTGGATATATTCGGCTTATTCCTCGTTCAAATAAGAATCGGCGATTCGAATTTCGAAGATACATTATTCCTGCCAATAAACCAATTCGACTGCGATCTGGAAATACCTTTGTTCCTGTGCCAAACCTCGAACATATTGTATTATCAACATCCAATGGTGACGTTTTTGCAATACTGGAGCATACTGGCATTCTTCGTGGAATATGCGCCGTAGATAACACTCATGCCAGAATGAAAATTAACATGATGAGCGGTGCAGTTGACAAAATGACTGCGATGGAGCTGGAAGAATGTCATGTGGGAAATAATTTCCCAATCTTTCCAAATTGGTTTAATGAATTTGTTTCAAATGAAGATTCTCTACGGCATGTATACCATTAATTCAATATAACAAATATAAACTATAAGGCAATATTTTCTGCAGTCCTTACCTTGATAAAAATAAAAAAAATTATATAAATGCTGTAGATAATATAAATAGATGATATATATAATAAAATAGATAATATAAATAAATATATTATGGTTATCGAGGATTGTTTCTTTTTATCTTTTTCTAAAAAGGAAATTTAAGAGAAAGCAAGAAAATTAAAACAAAATTTTCTGACATAATTTCTTATTAAAAAATTTCTTACATTTTTTTAAATTTACTTTACCTGGCCGCTACAAAATAAATGAATGCTTTATATTAGCTTTAGGCATTATAAACTGTACGAAAGGAAATAAAATATCTTTTAATTTTTTTAATGTTTTCATGTTGTCAGAGAAGGGCGATAGACAGAAATAGAATGGTCTAAATACAAAATTTAAAAACATATTTTTGTATGTGAAGGACAATTTGGAAACTGAAGCATTAATCAATTTTCTCTCTACTTTGCGAAAATGAAAACGGTTTATACCTTTGTTTTTTTACTATGGCGGTCATTTTTAATTCTTTTCGTGTAGGTCTTATTATATTTTATATAATACATACAGGAGTATCTCTATTTCTGAGACTCAGTTTCAGATTATAGCTTTATAGTAGACATTTGTATATTTATGATGTCACATATATACATGGCCAATACATAGCTACTATATTTAAAAGTAGAACGTAATAATTAAGTTTGTAAAGAAATAGTAAAATTTTCAAAAATTACAAAGTACGATGTCGCACTTATCCGATTAAGGATTTTTAACAAAATAGATCATTAAAATTTAAGAAATTTAGATTAGATGAAAATCAAATTTAAAATTCCTATTTATCGTCCAATTATCAATTTAACGTGAAGAATTTGTGAAAATAAAACAAAGGATCTAATGACAAAATGTGGATCCTGAAAAAGAAAAGAACGTTTTTTACCAATATAAACAAGAGGAAAGAAAATTGAAAGGGTTTCAAACCAATTACCTTTCCTTCTCTTTATTATTTCTTTCGTCTTCTTTCTTTCTACTATTATCAAACCACAGTAGGCAAAATTGTTAAAGATAAGCACCAAATTTTCGGCACTCATACAGCACTTTTCTCATGTTTCTTTCCTCTTTTTTCTTTTTGTCAACAAACAAGAAGAGAATACTTTTTTTTCCTTTAAAATTTTTTCTTTTTTCAAGTTTCAATGCTTTATTATTAGGAATTCTCCAAATTTTATCCAATTTGAATTTAGCTGACTTGGATTGGGGGTTAATTCCATTTCAGGTATATTAATAACTGTTTTGCCGAGAATTAACTAGTTGGAAGAAGCTTCTAATGTGTCCCCTAAGGGTTTACATTTTTCTTGCACCTTCTTCGATATATTCCTTTACACACCCCCCACACACTTTCTTGGTGGTGGGAGGGGGACCAACAGTTTAAGGTGGGTTCCGAACCACCAAGAGCAACAACCTTAAGTACCTAGAGAATCTTTTTCTCTAGAGGTACCGGTCCCACGACTCTCCGGAGGTGAACAACACCCTTGCTGGCTAGTTTTCATCGCATGGGCCACCGAGGCTCTTCCAGAGTGCGAGGCGGGAACTTCGAATATAAAACATAAACAATATTAGAAAGAGACCAATAGTAACAAATATGGTATCAAGAACATTTACCCACACTAGGTGCGACTAGTCACAAGCATAAACGAAACTTTTGAATGCGATTATTTTTATAAAACAAAACACCGTTCATTTAAGAAACCGACAAGCTATAGAAAGTGAAGAGTATACTGAATTTATGAAACGAACAAAAGAACATATTTTTTAAAGAAAGGTAATAAATGGCAAAAATTTTATTGAAATAACTAGAACCACCAGCAAATAGTTCATTTGAACACAAAAATAAAATAATAGAACCATATGTTAGGAAACCGAAAAGCGAACTTCGACAAATTCCTTACAATAATATTGAAAACCGCAGCAGTTTAAAAGATAATAAATCAAAATTGCAAAACTCCAATGACAGTGAAACATTACAGAACATAATTAATTCAAGATAAAATAGAACACGTAGACTCTCGGCAACATCCAATAGGTCAAACAGACGTACACGAATCCACAATAATAATAATAATACATATAACGAGTACAAATGCGATAATCAAATAAATAAACAAACATTTCAAGAAACTTGTTTTCCATTCGGTATAAGCCAAACGCTGTTTCAAATTATGGGTTATAAGATCAACGATCGCTATATTTTAGAAAATTTAGTCGCATTAATGGCCAAAGATGCAAAAGATTAGTTCGAAATAAATAATAATTCCTAGAGGTCCCTGGAAACGACACTTATTATTTTAAAAGGAAGGAATTTGGTCTGACTATTGCTCCAGCCCTTTTCCAGAGCCTTAAAGCCAAAATTATCACTCCAGACTTGAAACTAAACGTTTTTTATTACTCAAATGACATTGTTATGGCGACTCAAAATTTTTAAGACCATTTAAAATACTTAAATACTGTATTAGATCAAATAAATTAAGCAAATGTAACGATAAGTCTAAACAAATGTGAAGTTGGTTGCTCAGAGATAAAATATCTAGGTTTTAAAGTTAACGACAAAGGACTCTAAATAGATGAGGAAAAAATTCAACCAATATTATAATTCCCTAATCCTAAAATATTAAACAATTGGAGCGCAGAATATAGATGGCAAGCTTGTACAGAAAATTGATTCCACACTTTGCCGAAATAAAAGAATCGATTGATAGATTATTGAAAAAAGATAAACAATGGGATTGGGGAGTAGAACAAGATAAATTATCGCTTACGCGAATAGAAGTTCAAAAGGCGCAGACTCTCGATAATCGGCATCCGAAAAAGAAAGACTAGCGGTAGTTTGTGCCGTATGAAAAATCAGGCCATGTTTATACAGCTATAGTTTTAAAGTAATCACGGACTATGTAGAATTAAATTGGCTCCATACCCTAAAACCCCCCACTGGCCTATTAGCCAAATGGGCGCTAGAACTTCTGGAATAGGACTACGACGTCAAATATCGCAAAGTTAGCTCAATTTTTGTCCCTGATGCTCTGTCGAGATCAGGAGAATCAGGAAAAAATATAGCGTTCGCATTAGTGTGTAGCGTAGGAAAACCAAAAGCAGACCTTAACTACTATCCACTGTACTCGTTTACAAGACTCTAACCAATGGAAACTCGTCGTCCCTATAATAAGAATCCACGAATACTGGTTTTAAATGAAAATCGTGACGACATATAGGCAGGACATTTAGCTGCCGAAAAACGCACTCGAGAATGTCTGGGTACTACTTCTGGCCAGGGATCTTTTCGGAATAATCAGATGCATGAAAAATTGTGAAATATTTGAGAGAAACAAACTGAGTAAGTAAGCTCGCGGAATTACGGGCACACAAAATATTAGGCACAAAAAACGCTAAAATACTACCGCCAGGAAATTCCGACAGAATGTTACAATAGAACAATTAAATAAATAATTACAACCTATTTAGATAATGATCAGTCTACGTTGCACGAACACATAGACGATTTGCAGTTTGCAATAAATACTAGCAAAAATTGGTTGACACAATATACTCCAGCATCTTTGAATCTAGTTCGAGAATTGGAAACACTCCAATCCCTCCATATAAACTTAAAAAACGATACCGATATAGAATTTCAAAGTGTAGACAAATGGACAAATAAATTAAGAAGGTTGGAAGTTATAAAAGAAGCAGTTAAAAAAATGCAGATCTGGGAAACGATAAACAGGCAGGCAGATATAATCTAAGAAGAAGAACTATAGAATTTGAAATCGGATATAGGGTTTTAAAAACGGTAACCAAATTATGAAGCAAAGCAGATAAAAAGGCAGGGAAGTTATATGAGCAATATAAAGGCCCATTTATTATTAAGAAGAAAGTTTCCCCAACTATATACGAATTGAAATACCGTATAGGAAAAAGCATAGGTGAATGAAACGTAAACGATGCTAAGCTAGAAAGGTAAAGACAGAGAATGGTGCATAGATTTTCGAAGGAAGCATACCAAAACACATAGCAGAAAATTGTTCATCAATAAACTGGAAGAAGCTAAGAAGGGCATAGGGAGGACATCCAAACTGGAGATCAGAACCAGAAACAACAACAGAAGATTATCCGACAAACGAAGGCTAGAAGGGAAAATACGGGGAATCCAATAACACGAAAAGAAAACCTGAAAAATAAAGGACAACCCCGACTCCAGAAGAAATTATTTCATTTAAGTCTCAAATTTGCACAAAAGTCAGGTCAATTCCACAGGAGACAAAACACGACAAAAGCCAAGACTTAAGGAAGAAAGAAATCTACCCTGGCTTAAAACACTCGCTTAAGAGATAAAGAAGGGAGCAAACGGAATGGATTAAATTCAAACATGGGCGAGACGAAGCAGTAAAAACAAAAATACTGGAAACCAAAAGCGCACAAAAATGAAAAAGAATAATGAACCCAAAAATGGCTATAAATAAGACTATAGCAAAGGCTGATTACCTAACATACATTAGACACATAACTACATTGAATCTTCGTTTACTTACAACTCTCACTTACAACCTTTTATTTCTAATAAAATTAATACTCACATTATTTAAGAAGTATCAAAAAGTGGTAAAAAGACACAATCTCGTACTAAGGAGGTGCAAAAATTTCTTAATTTTTTTTTAATTTACTTTACCTGGACGCCACAAAATAAATGAGCAGCACCTTGAGCAATGGTGACAACAGAGAGAAGTTTGTTCAATTCCTCATCATTTCTGATGGCCATTTACAAGTGACGGGGGATAAAAGGGGTAAAAAAATAGAAAATATAGCGTTAATCTTAAATAATATAGCGACAAATTGAGAGAATTTCAAATGTCAATTCTCTAAAACATTAACACCGAAACAAATTTACATTATACTCGAATTATTTTGTAATGACAGACCCCAAAGGTACAAATAAAAACTAATCAACCCCAAATGACAACGGAAAGACTTATTTTCAAAGGGGATGAAAATCCCTAAACATAAAAATACAAAACTTACCGATCCTTAACTTCCCCCAACTCGATTACGCTATCTGGCGGTGATTTCCAGCAGCTATCGATGGGTGAAACTTCAAAGCTACTGCAGTCAGCTTATGGCGGCTTCGTTTTATCATTGCTGATTTTAACTATAACTAAAAATGTCCGCAACGCAAAAAAAAATATTGCGGAGGCTGGTCCGTCGTATCACTTAGTCCCTATAACTGAACATATGAGATAAAAATGGGTGATGCTCTGTAAATTACAATAAAGAGACCTAACAGAATTCCCAGGAATTTGCAGTTCTCAATTTACTGCAGAGGATTATCAAGAGTCTCATGAGTATTTACAAGCGACAAATGAGCACATTTTTCGCGTTTTGTACATCTTTCGTTATAGTTCAAATCAGTAGTGATAAAGCCAAACAGCATCCGCAGCACCACCTCGCCGCCTAAGCGTGGATTTCAACGACCACCAGCCCATCGCCACGGACTGGCGGTCCAAGCCCGCTAATGTATGTGGTAATAAAACCGCTATTTACTTTTACCTCACCTCGCTTTATTTTGTGTTCAACCTTTCACTCTCGGCGTCAACCTCCTATTTCCCTCCTTGGAAAGCGACCCTTCTTTACTGCTGATAGCAAAAAATTATGATATCAGCTCGAGACCAATGTTAACAGTAAAATAGGGCACGCATCATTCCTAATCCTATGATTTTGCAGTCATTCATGACCCTCGATTTTAACTTTTAAGATATACCATTTTTTTCAAATTCAAGGTGCAAACCTTAAAAACTGGAATTTTTCTTTCGTTTTTAATTAGAATATTACCAAAATGTGATTTTTGTTCCATGGGAACCAATTTTTCGTTCCAAACGAGCTACAAGAATGTTAGAAAAAGTAGCCCCTCTTTTTGGAAATAAACTCAAAAAGATTAATTAGTTCTAATGGAGGCTCTGTTTAGAGCTATAAGGTACCAAGATCCTCACAACATAGTCGAACCCACAAATTCTCCTCATAATGGTAAATGTTGGTAAGAGGAATCTCCATTTAAATGTTACTGCATTATAAATCTACTTACTCAGGTTGTTATAAAATATTATAACTACTTATCTGAAACAGAAAAAAATAGTTCAAAGCTATTCGTGTTGGCACGAAATATCTTGAAATATTTGGAAGTCTTTGAAATCCTAGGAAACCAATTTTTAACCCGAACTGATGGTGTCCTTCTATCTTTGGTTTTCAAAACTGTATGACGTTGAAATTATTTATGTGTTTCCTGCGAGGGAACTATTTTGGACAGTGTTTTAGAAACTTCGGCAAAATGTTCTAGAAGTTTTAAATTTGAGTAGAAGTATTAGCGAGATCTTCCTAGCAATTGGAAAACACGAGAAGTCATTGTAAATTTTCTTATTACGATAAGCAAACGATATATGAACTTTTTAAAGAAAATTGTTCCATTTATGGAAAAAGGGTATAGAAACAAATTTTTTAACTGTAATATTAAAACGTTAAAATGAATAAGTAATCGTTTTGCATATGAATTTTTTAAACGCTAAGTTATTATGCCCATTGCAAAATATAGTTTATATATTGTACAAGTTTTCACGACTTTGTTTTCTACTTTGGCTTATGTGCCCTTCTTCCATCCAAGGCATCAATTGCAGAAAAAATCAGTACCTTCCATTTGAAATGAGATTGTCATAATTATAATGATCATAATAAAAAAATAAAAATGATTTCCTTATCTACAAAGGACAATCTCTCTAACCAATAACGTCGCTATCTCAAATATGTGAGATAATGACTACTTTTGTATATGTTTGTACTCTCCTGATTTAGTTGCATATTGCACAGGTAAACTTGCTAACCAAATTATTCACTAAAGCATTAATTAGTTTTTTAGCTACTTTGTGAAAATGAGGATGGTCTATACTTTTGTCTTCACTTCGGCGTTCATCGTTAATTAAATTGGTGAATATTATAATTTAATATATATAATTTTTAATATATTTGAAGGATTGCATGAATATGGATATTTATCAGGTATTTGGAGCGAATCTACAGTTCACCATTCCAGATTATAGTTATATAGGCGCCATTTGTATATTTATTAGGTCACATATATACATGGCCATTACATTATACCTACGACTAGCACTTAAGACATAATCATCAATAGTGTCCCTATTCTTTCCAATGTTGCATAATATGTTGTTAGGTTTACCATTAAGAAATTACTTTGGAACAGAATAATAGAATGAGTAAGCAAACATCTTACTTTGAGCCCTGGTATGTATCTGCAGAAAGGCTTGGGGCAAATTGTTGATGCATGATGCATGCTTGTAGCCAATGTTTTCCATTTGTAAGTTTCTTTGATGTTTGCAAGCTTGAGTTATGGAAAAGCAACTATGGTCCCTTGATCTTTACTGTCTCAAGATTTTTTACAACATCCTTTTCGTTCTTATGTAAAGATGACATTCGCGTCGAAGAGATAATATACCTTGTCAACAATAATAGCTGTAACACACTTATAAATTTTTCGAAGAAAGGTTATGTTTATTTCCGGGAAATTCAACAATAATTTTTAGGGAAAGACCATTTGTTCAGGCGAAGTTTTTGTCGCTACTTTCTTTGTTAAAATAGGCAGCACAATAAGTGTTCATCACGATGAGTTTAGAAACTTGTGCTTTAAGGCGACATTCCTGTGGAAGAGCTCTTCTTGAGTCTCCCAATCCAAACATCCTTTGCAGGTGTAGCTGATGTTCTACTGCTTACCACTTTTTGTCGATATTCTGAAAAAAAATTATATTTCTTCTTGTAGAATGCAGTTCAAAGACCGACGGGAATCCTAATAGCAAACGTAATCCTGGCCGTTCTTCTTCAGCTGGCAATCTATTTCTTCTTGAAGAATGTGCTTCACATATGGAAGGGAATCATACTAGTGAATTTAATCCTGGCCCTTCTTCTTCTTCTACCGGAAGAAAACATTCGCCACACCGGACTTCTCGAGGCGAGGCTATAAGAGAAGAAGCGAACTTTAGTGCTAGGTCTAGTTCTCCTGCTGGCATTTCTCCGTCTGTTGAAGTACTTGGATATACACTTGAACAGCTTGGATACATTCGAGAGAAAAAATAATTGAGATAAGCGGTGAATTTGAAAATATGACCCCACATGAAATTAGGGATTGTCCAGTAGGCAGAAATCATCCGGTTTTCCCACAAAGTTTTATTAAAGCCTTTGAAAATTCCAATTCACTACAATCCGAACGGAATCCCAACGGTTAACGAAATATTGGTCCTTCTTCTTCTGCCAGACAACATTCACCTCACCGGACTTCTCCTCAGGACCCTCTTCTTCGTGCCCAATCTATATCTCCTCCAGGCGGACCTCCATGTGATGTAGTACTTGGATATACAATAGATCAACTTGGATATATTCGGATTATTCCCCGCAAAAATCAAAACCAGTGATTTGAATTTCGAAGATATGTTTTTCCTACTGATAAACCAATTCGAATGCGAATACATGGGAACACCTAAAAATTTGGGTGAACCCAAGAATTTATTGTATTATAAACATCCAATGGTGACGTTCTTGCAATATTGGATTCTAGTGGGACTCTTCGGGGAGTGTATGGAACAGACCAAGGTCACTCGCGAATGAAAATAAATATGATAAGCGACGCACTTGATATATTAACCCCAGCAGAAATCAGGGATTCGCCAGTAGGAAAAAATCACCCAGTCTTTCCAAACCATTTATTGAATCTTTCGAAAATTACGATTCAGTGCAGTCTTGACGAAATTCTCATCCTGAAAGTAAGCCGGGTTCCTCTTCAGATAGATAACATCCACGTAATCTTACTTCTTCTCATGCTCCTCATCTTAGTGCCAGGTCTAAGTCTGCTCCGGGCATGTCTCCTTCTGATCGAGTACTTGGATATGCAATAGAACAACTTGGATATGTTCGGTTTATTCCTCGTACAAATCCGAACCATCGATTTGAATTTCGAAGAAACGTATTCCTGGCAATAAACCAATTCGATTACAATTAGGACACAATTTGTATGTGCCGGTGCCAACACGAGAATATATTGTATTATCAACATCCAACAGTGACGTTTTTGCAATAGTGGAGTACAGTGGGTTTCTTCTTGGAATATATTCGACAAATAGGGGTTATACGCGAATGAAAATAAATATGATAAGTGGTGCAGTTGAAAAAATAACCGCAATTGAAATGAGAGAATGCCCTGTAGGTAAGAAATACCCAACCTTTCCACGTTAATTCAATACAGTTGGTTCAAATGAAGATTCTTTACAGCATGTGTATCATTAGTTCAATAGAAAAAAGGTTTAAAAAAATAATACTCTTTGTAATCTGTAGTCAGATCAAAATTAAATTAAAAGATATAAATACAAAAGTATAATGTTTATCGAGGATTCCTTCCTTTTATATTTTGCTAATCCCCACAAGTTCACGTTCATCTTTTTTCTATGAATATTCAAATTTTAGAGTGTTACACGATTTTGAGATTTCAGACTCGAGATTTTTGAAAACACCATATCGCTCAAACCGGTAGCGCAATTTTAATAATTTGTTTAGCCCTT
>JAWWLR010000034.1:104608876-104619759 GCA_035041075.1 Acraspis erinacei | reverse complement strand
CCCTAGAGTCAGTATGGCATCACCATACAGAACCTAGAGAGCCTCCACTTCGTTCCAGAACCAGATCCCTTCCGGGCAGGCCATCTTCTGATCATGTGCTTGGTTTTTCAATAGAACAACTTGGTTATCTACGGCTTATTCCTTGCACAAATAAGAACCAGCGATTTGAATTTCAAAGATACATTTTTCCTACCGATGAACATATTCGAATGCGAATAGATCATTTGACCTATTCGTTTCAACAAAACCAAGAATGTTTGGTACTATCAACATACAGTTGTGATGTTTTTGCAATAATGGAGCTTTTGAAAATCACGATTCACTATAGTCAGCATGGAACCCGCATGATTAAAGATATACATGATAAGCGGTGCAGTTGAATATATGACCGCAATTGAAATGAAAGAATGCCATGTAGGCAATAATTACCCAATTTTCCCACGTTGGTTTAATCGCGTTATTTCAAATGAAGATTCTCTACAGAATGTGTATCATTAATTTCATTAAAAAACATTATGAAAAAGGTGCCAATATATATTATTCGTTACTTTTATAAACAATCATCTGGAAAATGCTGATAATACAATTTAAGAAAGATTTAGAAAAAATCTATTTTTCTCTGCCTATGGATGTCCAGATTATTGTCTTTCTTGTAATTTGTAATGTATACTATTTTATCATAAAATAATTTTTAATTGAAAGAAAACTAATTATTATAAAATAGTTTAATCTTTAAACAATGAAATCGATATCTGACACCGCAGTTTAAGTTTAAATAAAAATGTATATTTTAGATGCAACATTCAATAGTTTAATTTTTGACCACCAAAAAGGTGAGTTCCCAGTCTTGGATATTTTAGTAATTGACAAAGATTCCCTATGATTTTTCGCGATTCTGGAAATTTTAGAAGCTTTCTTGTGAGATTTGGAAAATTCTCATTACATTCGTAAGCATTTTGTCACATTTTGAAGGATGATTTCATCCTGTTTTCAGGGATTTTGAAGTATCTGAAAACTTTTGAAAGATTGTTGTTTCATATTTATTATCAGCACACTTTTATTTCTATAGATACGAAAATATTGTTGGCGACCTCAACAGTTTGAAATCCGATCAGAATAATGTGCATGACAATCTCATGAGCGAAACAGGAAAAGTTTTATTCAGTTTTTTCCTCCAAAAGTTGAATTTGTTCAAACTAAGTGAAAAAGTCGCACGACCAAATTTAATTGATTTAAATTTGGAATTAAATTTATTTTTTGATTTCAGAAATAATTTCAAATTTCATCCTTAAGAAAAGTCTCAAACTAACAAAATTATTTAATTTAAAATGGAGATTACCTGCAGTCTCGTACTATTATTTCAATGTAATAATATCTGAGCTACCTTTTTCTAATCCGTCGTAAGTTCTAAATATATGTAACTGGTAATGACATTGCAAAGTCAGTCTATTATATTCCCTAAGCCTTACTTCTTTTTGTGTTTTGAAAAAATTTAAAAAGAAGCACTTTTATAAACCATCTGTAAATGCCATTTATTTTGACCGAAAAATTCCCTAAAAAATAAAAAATAGAAAATGTTGAGTTAGTTTTAAGACGGGCGCGGAGCCCCTATGGAGCTTCCCTGGCGTTCAAGCTAGAAAGCCTATTGTGCTACACCCTAACCATCGCGCTCTGTAGTTGACACCAGACCTCTTGACGAAGCCCAGTATTTCAATCACCGAAAGCATTATAACTTCCTCAGGTTCCATGAAATAGGACCCAATAGTTTGATGCTTGAGCCTAGCTAACGCCGGGCACTGGCATAGTACATGCGAAGATGTTTCATCATTCCTGCCGCATCTCCTGCACTCTGTCGCGTGGTTATACCCTGTTTTGTGTATACGGCAGATCAATTGCTTATGCCCAGTGAGCATCTGAACCACTGTCCTTAATTCTTTCCTTGGTAATCCCAGGATTTCCCAGGCTCTGTCCATTCCATACGCATAGCCCAGGGTGGACTAGTCCCAGTACTGGTTCCGGTACTGTGTATTACCTTGCCGCTTCGCATCTTGCCAGCTGGTCCTTCCTTATCTCTTGGCCCCAGTCTTCCTTCTCTAGGTCGGTTTGGATTCGCTGAAAAACGGGGAACTGAACTTCCATTAGGTGGTTCAGCATTGCTTCGTCGTCTCCGGAAAACTCGCCATTTTCGAGCCTCATTAGCCTGAGGCGAGCTTACGGGGTTTTCGTTAGGATCTTGTGGAGCCTCGCTGTTTTCGGCATATCTTTCGATTCCTCACACAAGCCCCTCCAGTCTTTCTGCTTATACTTCCTTATTTTTTAATTGTATTCACACTGGGCCGTCTTACAGATGTCTCACTCTGAAGGCAATTTGGCTCCATTTGCCCTATTGCACAACGCCCCTGTATTTTTCCCTGAGTTTCTCTAGGTGCGGATTCCACCATTCTGCTCGTTTCCTAGACTTAATTGTGCTTGTAGGGCAATTGTTTTCATACGATGAAGTTATAACTCTACGCAGAAAATCCGCGGCGTGCTCTAGCTCATCAATGCTGCCATAATCTGTGCGAAATTCCACTAGCCTTTCTCTAATTTCCTCTTTATATGAGTCCCAAATGTATTTTTAGGGTTTCTGATTTGTGAAACAGCTGCTTTTCCTAGATTTAGCTGAAGCAAGATATATTTGTGGTCCAAGAGAGACTCCTCATCAGAGACTCTCCAGTCCACTACCCTACTCCTCAGCCGCTCCGAGCATAGAGTCAGAGCGAGAACCTCATTCCTGTTTTTAATCTGGAATGTGGAGTATCACCTCGATTCAGAATCTCCATGGCAGTGCCCGCCAGGTTTTCGATTAAATATTTTCCTCTGTCAAAGATATTTGTGCTCCCCCACACCGTATGGTGAAAGTTCGCATCACATCCCAACAGCAGAGGAATCCTGTTGTCCTGGCAGTGCTGAATTAGGATGATTTCATCATGTTTCAAAGGATTTTGAAAGTAATATTTTTTTAGGAAATTTGAAAATTTTTATGTTCATTATGCCAAATTCAATTAAATTATAAAAAAATTATTCATTAAAGCATTACTCAGTTTTTCCTTTTAGTCCGAAAAAATAAGGAGCCCGTTTACGTCATAGGTATAAAATAGACATTATATATGTATGAGCTAATATTTAAAAGCCGTTATTCATCCATGATGTCATAATTTTTAGTAACATATTCATACAAAGCCATTACTTACATATGACCTTCCGCTTCAAATTATCTTTGTAAATTTCTCAAGTATGATTCACGAAAATGTTTGGGTTGGACCCGATTTCGAAGGGTTCCTCAAAGTTACGGGTTAGAAGTGGACCACTTAACTTCTTATGGACACAGTCAGACGTCAAAGCGTTTATGTACTCGTCTTGTACCACAAATAAATGTTTATTTAACCAGAAAAATGTGCGCAAGTACGGTCGATATGGGAGACGAATCGGTAAAATACGATTATACTAGGACCGAATGAATAAAATCCCTAAAAGCACGGAGCACCCAATACTAGAAAAGCTATATTCGCTAGGACGAGCGAGCCCAGTCTAACTTCCGAGAACGCCGTCGCTCGGGGTTTCGGGGCCCCTCAGGTGGTTCCGCCTTGACTTGGATGCGGTCAGGCAAACATTTCGTGCAGGGCCGCACCGAGTCTCTATTTTGGTGACAGTTCTGTTATAATTTATTAGAATATCATAAATATGGTTCCTTTTTGCAAATAAACATCGAATTTAGTCAAGGATATTACAGAATGATTCAGTTAATAATTTATCTTTTTTGCTTAAAGTACAATATTTTAAATAAAAATTTGAGGATTTTAAAACGGTTTATAATGAATTTGATATAGCAGCCACGCTTATTTTATCAAGCGAGCGCTAAAATAAATAGAGGAAAGGGCTGTCAGTTCCTCATAGTTGTTACTTTCTTCCATGGAATGAGATTGGAAAATATAAGATGCTATTAAATATTTTTTCTTTTGTTCATTAATTAATTTCATAGTGTACCTTTTACAATTTTTGGCCTGCTGTTTAATAAAAATTATTTGCTATTTACTTATTTATTATGAAAACTCATTTATTTTGTTTAAAAATGTATTTTAAAAAATAAACAGGCTTTTTTGAATTTTCAACCGAAAAACATGACCCGAGCAAACATGTTCCGAGCAAATAGGCGAGGGCAGTATGCTAATTTGGAACGAGAGAGAGCGGAGTGCTGATGATGTCAGAGTGGTAATGTCTGACAATTTCTTTCTGTTTCTGGGTACGCTATCACTTTTAAGTTCTATGGGAACTGTGTCAATTTCAGTATTTTTAAGTGAGAGATAGATTTTCAGATTAACATTAGATTTCTTATAAAGTCATACAATAGATAAATAGTTACAAAATATTGACTTACATGTACCTTTTCGCTTAAGAAAGGGCGAGCGAGATTTGTTCTGCGAAAACAATGTGCAAGCACGTTTCCCTATTTATAGTGCGTTATAACGCCCCAAAACAGCTGCTCAATCCACACTTGACTTCTTTTCACGAATTTTAACACTGCTTTGTTATACTTTTAAACTATATGAATTATAAATACACTCGCAATGATGATAGTTATAATTACTACTGACCGTAGTAGAGTTACCATAGTTAGTTTCAAACTGAGAGAGAATCTTTATTGCGCTCGTTTACAATTGGGGGTACTACTCTTTTTTCGCGCGGGAAAAAGTTGGTTGCGCCAAGTCTTGGGCTTACATCGAAGTTGTAAAATTTTGGGATGTAACAGTCCTCCCTCCTTAGAATCATCATCGTCCTCGGTGATTTTAATTTGTTCAAAACTTTGTATTGGGTCTCCTTCTGAACTAACCTTTTAGACCGGAATCAAGAAACTACTACTACTTGATTCCAAGACAAAAGGCCAGTTTACAAGGTTAAATGATTCTCTTGCAGACTCTGCTATGATGCCTCAGCCTAATTTTACAATATATGCTCGCAGCGTGTTACGTGTGCCGTTTTATGCCCCTTTATCAAACGTGGACGTTCAATTCTTCAAAATCGTTTGTATATACGTATATCGAAATACGTATTACGGAGTATATTGGGCGCCAGCCAGGCCCTTCTTTAAAAATGACAAAAACAGGAATTAACTTAATCCTACGGGCACGATGTATATCAATACGCTGAATCCTAAAAAAAGGAGAAGCTATGAGTGCACGAAACCTCCGGGGTGATTCGTTAAATCACAATGGCCAACTTCTATCTAATATGAACAGAAATCAGTAATTATTCAAGCTCATATGGAAATTTAAGAATTTAACATCTATACAACTTCTTTTCTCTTCTACATTGCATAAGAGAATTAAAGAAAAAGCTCGAGAAAGTAAAACGGAAGACCGAGAAACCCCTCGGGAAACTCCACTGCGACCACGTGGTCGATGGTTTGATAGCCCGTACACAATACCATTTCGAAATCCAAGGGAAAATAAATATACAATAAAATAGTAATTTACCGCGGAACTATACGAAAAAACGGAAAACGAAGCTACTGCGCAATTACAGACGCACACCTGGCGCACTGACTCGACCCAGTCACATGATGAAATTTTAACTACTCTAGAGCACTAAACAAAATTTAGAGTGGCCAAGCGAGGCAAAGGTTCAAAAATCGGAATTCGTCATTGCGTCGCCCTTCGCTCATGATAAAGGATTACCATGCACACCTCGTCGAAGCCTTCCATAACAACTCTTCGAATAAAATCAAAAAAAATTTCAAAATCGCTCAACAGACAAAAATCTCAGACGAATACACCCACAGTAATTTTCACCGATCAGTATATGAGAGAGTAAAAGTGTGGCACGTGTCTCTATGCGAAGGCCAAGAACGGAAGTGACAGGTTTTGGGCAACCTGCCAAGACCGACAACTCGCAGGCTGCTCCCGTCAGGGCGCGTTCACAAACCTCAGGTCGCATCGCCACTACCGTGGAAACTAAGAACTAAACGATGCATATGCAACTAAGAGTGAATTTTGCAGCAAAAATCTAAATAAATACATAAGTAACGGCGTACTCAACATAATCTCTTAGTACTAACTTAGGTTTTAAAGTTTCATGGAGTTTAACGGCATAAAAGTTTCGTGGAACTTGAAATATTCCAAAAGTTCCTGAGGCTCATGGTTACAGCGCGCCTGGTAGAGGGACTTTGAACAAATGGTCACTAAGTAAACTATGAACTATTTTCCGTAACCGAACACAAAAACTTAACGAAATCATAGAGTTCTTGTACTAAGTATAGGTCTTCAACTTCATGAAACTTTAACGAGAGAAAGTTTCATGAATCCTGGAAAGTTTCCAACCTCAGTTTTGAGCGGGAAAATTCAAAAGAGTTATAAAAAAGTATCAAATAAAATAAAGTAACTATATTCAAGGATCCATGCCCATAAATCTATGACCTATGTGAATAAGTGGAAAGCTGTATATATACGTTATATTCCGCTGAAGCGTCTATTACCTCAACCTCGACCTGACTTGTGCACGCATGCACATACATACCAATGTCCTCCTAGCGTTTTGGGACTTGGTCGCATGAAGTCCTGTATCGATTCTATGGACGTTTAATGCCCAATGAAAGGTTTCATGGAGACACAGCTCTGGTTTAAGCCCTAGGTTGGCAGTGTAGCTAGAATGACCCAAGTCTACAATCTATAATTTTCGTTTTTCGGTAGTATTTCTCCGCACGGTTGAATCTCGGAGTTGGAGCCCGATTGATAGTCCACTCAATGACAGTTGAGACCACTCTCGCCAAGTTACCGATCATGTGTTTCCAGGTCCCCATATTGACGTTTTTTATCTAGGCCACCTCTTTCTGGGATCGGAAACTAAAGGCGTAGTGTGTCAGGAGTATGGATGGCAGTAGGCCCCTTTACACAGGGTGCGTTAGTGGCTCCTTGCAGAATTCAACACGACGAATGATCGCTTGGTACCGTGGTGGTGTTATACTCGGATTTTTGACAGGTGGTGGTTTGTTACATGAAAACAGGCGCATACAGGAAAAATCAATAATGAAGTACTAAAAATTTTAATACGTGCTCCTGGCCGAGGCGACTTCCACTCTTGGTCGTAATAGCATTTGTCGGTTGACCCGTTTAAACTGCAACTAGGTTAAAGTGAAACTTAAGCCAAAATCTACACTTTCATAGTGTAGGTGACTCGTCCATCAAGCACACACTTTTGAAAAGATTATATTGCAGAGTTCTCATGAGCTCCTAAAAGGTATATGTCTATTGCCCCATATTATGGGTGTGGAGTTTCATTCTGCAGGCGGGCTTTTAATTCTGGTCGCGGTAGGGTTGCATTTATCGAGCCGGTGACCAGAATTAAAAGACCTTACTGTTAATTTGCTTATCAGCTTCTTCCTCCTTATTTCTTCTGTTTCACTCACTGCAGGCGCTTATATCTATCACAAATAGAAAATAATATTAATGGTTTAGTTGGTTTATTAGTTATTGGTATCAATTATAACAATTCTGATGTCACTTTTCTCAAAATTAACATATAAAAGTTATTACTTTGCTTAGCGTATATAGTGAATTCTCTCAATTCATCGCATTAAATTGTTGAGGCAAAATTACTCACTTACACCTTTTCTTATAAAAATCACACAAATTGGAATGTTTTTTTTAATGTTTTACCACAGTACGTTGGTTAAAATCTATTTTCTTGTATTCGATAATTCAATAAATTGATTATCCAATAGAAATTGTATAACTTGTGACATGATTCATTAAAAACAAAAACTTGCTTTTAAAGATTCTGAACTGCTGGTTCAATCTTTATCCATATTATAGAATTTGTTATTGGTAATCACTTTTAAGGGTTGAACTTGAAAATGGTAGGATATCGGGGGAGAAGAGTCAGTTGATTCACAGAAATTTTCATTCTGCAGGTCTTCTTCCATTGCAATTCAAATTTAGCTTCTGACTGGTCTTGTATTAAAGGCTTTCCTTCTGCGGTGATGTAGTAGTTGCCATTTTGTACTCCTTTTAGGCGTTCCTTCTGTTATCCAGGTGGAGCCTGATTATGAAAAGATTAACTACACGGAATTATTAATTATTTTATTAATTATTCTAAACGGAATTGGATATTTTTTCTGGTAGAAAACAGCCTTAAGGTGTCCAATGGCTAGGATGACACAGCATGATGTCATATTGTTATCATGTCCTGTTTCCCTATATATTTGTCTGTTTCCCTATATATTTGTCATTTATGCCATTTGAAAATTCGGGTGTGTGATTACGTCTGTGATACGAATTTTTAGGTATATCGGATGTTTTCATATAACGAATATAGGGATTAGGTCTACGATCCCGTGAAAATGTATAATGATGTTCATGTTGTCTAGTAGGACTGTTATCCTCTGTAAATTGTGGTTTGTCTATGATAGTATAATCTTGCTATATTATCAGGCCAATCTCGTTTGAACGCCTCAAGGGCACAATCATGAAGGGGAGCTAATAACTGTTCAAGATTAGAATATTTATCTTCAAGAGCTGCCCGATCTCGTGATTTTAGTAGAGTAATTTTATCGAAGAATTCACTAACATATTCTAATCGCTGCTTTAGGTGTATAATTCAATCATCGAGCATCGTAAAAGTTTTTCCATGAATGTTGTTCCAGGCTGATCCCTTTAACCGAGCTAAAACTGCCTTAATATACTGCATTTCACAGTTGGCCGGTACCATTGATTCGCCGTTTTTAATAATGTAAGTAATGTAAGTAAACGGTCTGATCGGAAAGGCGTACCTATCACTTCGCAAACGACCGCCTTCGTTGAGTAAAAAGAGGCACTAAACGTTAGACACACTTGATTAGTTTAAGAACGAATGCAATTAATTGAAGATTCTAATTTTAACTTTCTTTTAACGTTAAAATTGAATGAATTTGAAAATATTAATTGTGTCGTAGGATTTCCATCCACAAGTTATCAGTTCGTGAAAGAGCGATTCTTACAATGAAATTATCTTGTTTTCCCTAGACTCTTAGGCATCTAAATGATAAGGGCAATTAAAAGTTGTGGCATATTGTTGCTTGTTTTGATTCCACAGTTTCAATAGCCTGAAGTACTTCATTACTGCAACTGTGTCAATTTCAGTATTTTTAAATGAGAGATATTCACTAGCGGTAGTACGATACGAGGCCCTAAAGCAGCTGCCCAATCCACACTTTAGTTCTTTTCACGAATTTTAACGACGACCGAAAGTCTCAGCCGACGTGAATTTAGTACTCGGCTCAAACACGGTAACTATTTAGAGTTTGAATTTCAAAGTACGCGACTTTGTGAAAGCGTTTCATTGTCCGCAGAACGCGTGAATAGTATAACTGCTTCAGAATAAAAAAAATCTACAGGGAAGCATCGGGGTTTATATAGTTCTACGTCCCCATGATAAATGGTAGGTTTTCATTTCTGATCACGTATTGTGCAGTATTAAAACTGTTATAACAGGAATTGGTCAGCTTGGTCTAGATTAAAACTGTAATAACATGTTTTTACTTAAGACGTGCTGCTTTAGTTATTGAATTAGGTTTCAATTTTCTCGGATGGGGAATATTTATATCTACTGAGACTTTTGGTGTTCGTTTATATCTTTTTGTTCAACTACGTGTCATTTGATACTTTCAAGACTCGTCGTGGCATATTATGACTAATAGCTGCATGTCGGGAGATCCCGTTTATAGGCTTCATTTTGCAATAACATAGCAGATCACGTTTATAGGAATCATATCATCCATAACCATACGCATGCAAGACGACGTCCGTTTGACCCCTATGTTCCACACGCTTAAGCCCTCCCCCCCTCCAACTAAAAGGTCTTATAGCTACTAGGAGAGGATAGGTATAGATGATTTAAAGAAATTTCAAAGGAAAATCCAATGGGCTAATTTCTTCGGAAGTTGCCGTATTGACAGTAAACTACGATAGACAGAAACCAAAATAAAAAAAACATTAATCTTCAATCAATGTCTTCAAAATTATCGAATTTTGATGGCATCGGTGACACTCAATTTTCAAATAAAACCAATAAATTCCGTTTGAGATGAAATTGCCATAGTTAAAATGATCATAATAAGAAATTAAAAATGATATCCTTATCTGCGGAGGATAACATTTTCACATATAACGTCGTTATCTCACATATATCTGAAATAAGAGCTACTTATTTAAATATTTGTCATCTGATGATGAAATGGAATATTCCTCAGATACACTTAGTAACTAAACTATTGACTGAAACATTACACAGTTTTTTCTCTATTTTCCGGAAATGAGGGTGGTCTATAGTTATGTTTTCACTTTGGCGGTAATCGTTAATTTTTTTGGTGAATATAATAACTTAATGTACATATCTATAGTTCTGATTATATTTTATCTAATATATGCATGAACACTGCTTTTTCGCAAGGCTTGTAGATCGAACCTAAGGCCCCCTTTCCAAGCACATAGTCATATAATAGCAATTCGTATATTTATATTGTAAAAACTAAAGAATTATTTTTTTTCGGTATCATTTTTGTGTGCACTTTTCTGAATAAAATAATTTTAGGCGTTTATATATTTATTGCAAAACCAAACGATTCTGGGATCCCACAAATGGTTTGATTTCAGTACCACTTCAGACAGTATTTTATGTATCTTACTGTAGTACCTAAAACATGCCCCATATTAATACTGCATTTTACCATGTGTGGCGTCAAAACTGATGGCGTCTTAGATATACGTGGGAATTCCAGCACAGAAACAACTAAAGTTAAAGGACCCCGCACTAAATGTATGGGAAAATGGCTTTCGGTGGATTTAGCTGAAACTTTGTAATTTTTAAGGTTA
>JAWWLR010000034.1:104508147-104526014 GCA_035041075.1 Acraspis erinacei | reverse complement strand
GATGGAAAGCCAAATAGGATTATTGTACATATTAATATTATTAGGGCCTTTAAAATTCTGATTTCTTCTCTATTTTTTCTTGTAAAAATATTTTGTGTTTTTGCGATGACGGTTCCTTTGTCATTATGCAGCGTATGATAATTTATAAGGAACTAAGGGCAATTCAAAATCAAACAAAATTTTTAAAAGCAAGATTGAAAAATTAAAAAAAAATTGCTCATCCCATTTTAAACTCAAAAACATACTTTTATTTTTTTATACATATATTTTGATTGCTTACGATTTTCTGGGTCGATAGCGAAACTAAAATAAATCTTTCAACGATCGAAGATATTATTGTTTTAGGTCACTCGCGTAGCCTCATTATCCCGGCGCAACGACAGACATCGTCGGGCAAAATAAAAGAACATAGTTAGCGATAACTTATTGCAAGCAATTTATAATTGATTTTAGATTATTTTTTTATAAAATATTGTTAAGCCATTAATCCAATTTAAAAATGTCTAAGCTAAAAATAATATATATATATATATATATATTTTTTTAAATCGGAAGTCAGATCAAAATTTACGTTACTGCCAAATACATTACAAAATCGTGTATTATCGATCCCTAGGATTCTTTCTTTCTGTGTTAAGAAAAAATTGAAGAAATAAGTAACCCTACAAACTGTTTGTAAATTCATCCGCAGATTGCTCGAAAATTTCTTAATAAATGTTAAGACTAATATTCGTTTGCTTAGGAAAGTTGTAAATTAGGTTAAAATTTTTAAGATTGGAGTAATGTGAGCAAGGAAAAATAGATTTGTATATTGATTTAGGATTCCCGAGTTATTTATTTAAATAAAACGTTCGATCCGCAGTAGCATCCAAGGTCTTTTATTTCAGGTGTCCTTCATTCTACTGACTCTCTTTTTATAAACTATTTGTCGCTTCTTATATTTTTCATGGAATAGCCGCATTAGTATCTACAACATATGTTTAGGTCATCAAAATTGGTTTTTAGATAAACTGTTTTTTAGAAATGTTTTATCTTACATTCCACATTTTGAACGGAGATAGGGCTTTCTTTTATAACATTCTTCGCAATTGAAAGAAAGAACTATTTTATCACAAACATTGTCTAAAGCAAATTTATTTATCTTTTTGAGATAAGAAATTTTGTTTATTAACATCTTTTTTCCATTTATCGTATAATGTGTATTTAAAGTGTAAGTTTTTATTGTTAAAAAAGAGTTTTCTACGGATTGGCTAGAAACGTTCGTCGAAAAGGTCTGGCTAACAAACTCGTCTTTTTCTTTAACATAGAAAAAAAGCAGATTTCCATCAAAAACAATTTTTGGTTAATTAATAACAAAACTTTAATCTTGAAGCACACATTTAATCCAACTCGGGTCGAGATAATATAATGGTAAGCTTTAAAAGATAAAAAATTGTATACAAGCCGCAATTTTGATTCATTACCAGTTTTTTTCTGTGAAGAGATAGAAAAAAATCGTCACATGTTTTTTAAATCATAATGTCTGAAAAAGTGGAAATTTTATGAGATTGCCGAAACATAATTTTAAGATTAAGCCAATAACTTTGATTGAGACGATAACGCAAGATTTATAGTGATGATAATAAAAAATATGAACAGATCAAAATATTCCTGAGGCGCAATGTTGATGCCTATATTTTCGCTATCTTACCTATGTTTGAGATAACGATTATTATGTACATATTTGCTCTCATAAGGCTCTAGAATGATCATTACTTAGTCTTTGATACAAATTAGTCATTCAAGCATCAATCAGGTTTTCTTCTACTTGCAGAAAATGAGCATTGTCCATACTTTTGTTTTCACTTTGGCGGTCATCCTTAATTCTATTGGTGAATATAATTATATTATTATAATTCTTATTATATCCTATGTGACGCACACATGAATATGGCCGTTTCTCAGGCCTGTGGACTGAATCTGAATTTCCCCAATCTAGTTTATTTTCATATATGGCATACACGATTATTTAATACTTATGACCTTGAAAATCGGCGCTTAAGGTAGGCTCCTGCGACTCGCACTCCCCTGAGGAATACTAAACTTTGATGTTAGTCTTTCGAACCAAGAAATTACTTTTTTATCATACCTCAATCGAAAGTCGAATTTTTGATTGAGGTAAGATAAAAAATTGTATGCGCAACTCGAGGCGAGGCGGCGACAATTTCACTCGTGCGATATCTGCCCTCGCTTCGCTCGGGCAGCTAACTTCACACTCGTGAAATTATTGCCTTTCGCCCCTTGTTGCGCAATATACTATTTAATAACGTAACGCAATTTTCATCAATATAGCTGAATTGTAGACCCATAAAGAATAACGAACAAAGACTTAAACTTTCACTTGGAGAAGAGCAACTTCCAAGAAGGCTGGTAAAGTATAATTTACTGTCCGCGGGCCTGTTAGGCCAAACATCAAACCTTAGACGCGTTATGATGCTAAAACTCAAAAACCATTGAGTTATCGTGAAAATTGAAATTTTTATAATTATTTATAAAGCTCAAATGAAAAATTTGGAAATTTATAATGCTCGCAGTGAAATTGGCAACATTTAAATATATTTTGATTTTTAATCTTGAAAGCCTTAATATAATTAACGTTTTAAAAAAAGTAACCCTATAGCGAATAAAACCAAAAAAGTCGTTTAGTGGCGTTTTTCTTCAAATATATGGATGCTTTTCAAATATGCCGAGAAAGACACACTATCAAATTTGCTTACTTTACATTTTAAATTAAAAAAGATTTTTAATTTGAAAATATTATTATTTCATTTTCAAGAAAAATTATTTAATTTTAAATTCAACATTCTCTGCAGTCTGTGTACTATGAATTGAATACTAAAATATCTAACCTGAAATACAATATTCTTTCTGAGCTGAGGTGAAAACAAAATGTACATAACTCGTAATTACATTACATTTTAAATTAAAGTTTGGTCAGCCCTTAATAAAAATTCGAAGATTAATTACCAACCAATAACTTTAAATGTTGACTCTCCTAATAGTTATACTCTTCCTTGTGCTGCGGGAAGAGAATACCTTCCAAAGGTCAAAATAACTAAACACTATTCTAAATATAACTCGGAACACAATTCTATATATAATATCAAAAATTCCATTAAGTTTATTATATTACAAACTTAATGAAAGGTAGTATACTTGTGAATCAAAACACCGAAAACAATTTCTTAACATTATTTTTTCAAAATAAAAAATAATACGAAATTTTCCGAATAATATAAACAAAAAGTGTTTATCATCTCAAAACCTTTCAAAACCCCTACATATTGTAAAATTTTTATTTATAATCTTCAAAAATGTACGCTTTATCAATGATTCAATTTTTTCGTAAATTTGTTTTTAACCTGAAAAATTACAAAACTTGCTTCAAAATATCCCAGATTCTTTTTTGGCAATTTTGGAAATCCTTTAAAATCTTTTTAAATATTCTTATAAAATTAACTTATCAAAATAAAAAGTGATTTTTAATTTTTCTAGGAATCGTAAAAACTTTTTCTTCATTCATGTAAAACCTTTCACACTTGTTAAAAGGATTCTAAATTTTGTTTCTAAAACTCAAAAATGTATAAATTTTTCATATTATTTTAAATCATTTCAAGATTTACATTATTTTTTAAACTTTTCAAACCTTCTCTTAAGAAAAATACATCTCTTGAAATTATTCGAATTATTTTTTGTCATTTGGGTATCAAGTGTTAAATTGCAATTTAAACAGCAAAATTTAATTATTTCACTTAAAAATTAAAGATTTCCCAAGTAAAAACAATAAAAACTGTAATATTCTAGGTTTATACCTCTTTGAAATTTTATTGATTCCAGGCTTTCTATTTAATAATTTCCAGTTTTAAATATTTTATTCAAAATTTTTTGAGCGTTTTCAGGGTCGTCTTGGAGTTCGATAATCTAAAAATGCTTTTTGTCCCAAATTTCCAATCCCAACCCGTTTTAAATTAACGCTTATAAAACTATGTTTAAAAAGGAAAAATTTTAAAATAGAAGATTTTAGAACTACGTCTTTAAACTGAGAATATCATAATCTAAGAAGTTGAGAGAGTCGATAGATTTTTCTCCTAATTGTTCATATTTTTCCAATAGGAGTTGCATGGGCCATGCTCAGTACGGTCACATGTCGTAAAATCGCCCGTTTACTTTGATATACTGAATATTAAATATTCGCACTTTTTATGATAAATAGTGCAACACTTTTTCGGCTTATTGTAATAAAAATATGAAATTCGCCAGTTGAAAACCACTATATTAATTTTGGAAACTCATTACTTTTTTCCGTGTATTATTATTGTAAAATACTAAAATTTCAATCTTTCTCATCATTTAGTCAAATAGAAAGCCTCTCAGTGGAGTAACTCTTCATTCCAGATGTCCAACTCAAACAAAGGAAGATCTTAATGTGCTTAATGTCGAATATTTGAAGATTCCTTCAAAAATGGTTTTTGGAACTCGGTTTGATTTATTTGAGTTGGCTTAGAAGATATAGATAATCGACCAGGTGTTTATTGGTTAACAGGTGGCGCTGATTGTCATTCTGGTGATGGACCGTAGTGATGGTTGGCAATGTGTTTTGGCGAAGGATTTTGTAGCATCCTCCGAGTTAAAAATCCCTTTATTTAAAAACCATTTGGAATTCTAATCGACTTCAGGTCGATTGCATTTCCGAAGCAAAAAAATGATTCTATTTTTATCTTTAAAAATCCTATTGCGACCATTTGGAAAGAGTTTATAAATAATCGGAGACTATTTCAGAATATTATATTTTGATTTGAGAATTCTTTCGTCGTACTCTTAGGCAGATCTTCCGCCCGACTTGAAGATTGTAGTTCCACTGACTTTTGATTCTTATCTTGGGTTTTATATTTGCTAGATTCCATTGTGATGAGAACAAAAAACTTGGTAACCAACATTGAAATCAATTGTTGTATATATATATGCAGGTGGTTTCGTGGCTGACTTTTATGGCCGGCGGCTGACGATCCGAAGATGAGGAATCATTGTATTTTGTCCGCGTATTGAAAGTCAAGATGTAGAATCTTCGTGTTTTTTATAAATAAAGCATACATATGTTTTATTCTTTCTTTTCCATTAATCATTTTGATTCGTGAAGTACACTAGGAGAATACACACTTTCATTTAAATTTTTTGGATCGGGTTTGATGAGTTTTGTAGATATCAGCACTCTATTTACAGACTCATCAAGAACGCGAGAAAACGAGTTGATACCACCTTCTCCTCAAAATGATGAGGATTCGACTGCACATGAATTAGCAAGCCAACTAAATAATTTTGGTTCAGTGGAATATTTATATGGCGGGGATTTCGGACACCATACGTCTATGCAACCGACTCCTGCAGGACCTACTCACCAAGATCGTCATCTCGCACCAAGACCGCACGGTGAGTTAAAAAATTTCATGTCTTTTGTTGGAAATTTAAACCAATTTTGGAGAAAATTCTTTTCTTTGTTTGAAAATTAATTTTCAACTGAAAATCCGACTACGAGCGATTGATTTAATAATTCCAAGAACTGCTTGCCCACGTAGTTACACAGCCGTGTGCCGTGTGTGGCAGCGTCAATAATGGGTTGCCACCAGTTCACAATAGAGTGTTTGCGTTTCAAGTGACGGATTTCGGAGTCAACCCCCGAAGCTGTTCTTATATTGGCTTTCTGCTTAATCCACTTTCGGTCGAAATTTTATCTTTTTTAAATAACAATTTAACTACTTGGATGGAATTTAAAGTAGCTTATGGAAAAATTTATATTTTTGTTAGAAGGTTCTTGATTTTAGCTAAAATTTGTTTTCTTAATAAATAAATCAAGAATAATATTCTGCCAAATTCATTTTTTTAAGTAAAAATCGGTTTAAACAAAAATTTAATTTCACTGTATCCTTTATGGTGAAAATTTTCTTGAAAATGCGTCTTTGTTTTTGAAAATTAAAATATTTACATATTTTTATGCAAATTAGGATCTTTTTCTTTGTTAAAAAATGGTGGTTGTTTGAAGTTTATTTTATGCTCGGAGATGCATCAAGCTAGTTAGAAATTCATCTCTTCCATTAAAAAGTAAGATATTTGGTAAAAAATGGTTTCTTTCTTTTCAATTAGTCATCTTTCAATTAAAGTTTCATTTGAAAATTAACTTTTTTGTTAAAAAAAACCTGTTTTTGGTTTCAAAAATTCCCTTTTTGATTTGAAAATTGACAAATTTGGTACCAATTTGTCTCTTTCTGAACTGAAAAATCATTTATCATAAAAATTTGTCAAGAAATATGTAAGCGTCATTTTTTAGTGAAAAATTCATTTGGTTTGTTGAATTTCCATTTTTGGTGGTTCATAGGTTCTGGTATTGGTGATTTAAAATCTGATATTAAATTTTCAAAATTCAAAATGTTGAATCTAATATGAATGGCACGGATTATTAAAATTGTTGGACCTTGATCAAATTTGGGGTACTTGGAGTTTCGGGGTCCCTGAATCAAAATCTGGTGTTGGATTCTTAAAATAAAAAATGGCGGATCCAATATGGTGGAAGAAAATTACAAAAAATGTTTAGAACTTTATAAATCTTTTGAACTCATTGCACACCAGCGAATGTTTAATCTCATCTTGTATTCCTAACATTCAGCGCACATCTAACATCCTATTAACTCATGTAAGCTATATTGAATCAATAACCATTTTGAATTTCAAAAATCCAACATCTGATTTGTAATCTGCGACCACAAAAACCTAAGTGTCACACATTTTATGGAGGTCCAAACATGTTTAATAATTGGTGTCCCTTGGTGCACACTATACTGTTAAGTATATAAGTAATTTTGTTTTTAAATACTGTTCCTCTATGTCATTATAATTTCTACTCCTAAATGTAATTTCAGCAAAGAAACATTGAATTCAGACTGAAAAAAATTTAATTTTCTATTAAATTTTTCAGAATGTAGTTCGATGACAGACGGGAATCCTCATAACGAACGTAATCCTAGTCCTTCTTCTTCACTTTCTGCTGGCAAACAATATACGCCTGACCGGATTTCTACAGAAGAACCTCCTTTTTGTGCCAGATCCAAGTCTCCTGGCAGCAAGTCTTCTTCTATTAAAGTACTTGGATATACACTTGGACAACTTGGATATATTCGACTCATTCCCCGCACAAATCAAAACCTTCGATTCCAATTTCGTCGTTATTTTTATGCATCCTGTAAAAAAATTAATTGGCGAACAGAGGAAAAAAAATATAGTCCCGTGCCAACCCAGGAACATATTGTATTATCAGGACCCAATGGTGACATTTTTGCAATATTAGCGTATAGTGGGATTCTTCGTGGATTATATAAGAGAGATAGATATCATTCGCGAATAAAAATAAATATGATTAGTGGCACAATTGATAAGTTGAGTCGAGATGAAATACGGAATTGTCCAGTAGGCAATCGCCATCCAATCTTCCCAAATAGTTTTATTAAAGCTTTTGCGACTTATGATTCACTACAGTCCAAAAAGAATCCCAATGTCGAGCGTAATTCTGTTTCTTCTTCTTCTGCCAGACAACATTCACCTGACCGGACTTCTCATCAGGAGCCTCTTGTTAGTGCTAGCCTCGTGTCTCCTCTAGACAGGCCTTATTCAGATCAAATACTAGGAATTAAGATAACTCAACTTGGGTATCTTCGTCTTATTCCTCGCAAAAATCAGAACCAGCTATTTGAATTTCGAAGATACGTTTTTCCTACTGATAAACTAATTCGAATGCGAATCGGCGGGACAACCTACGCGTTTGGGACAACCCGAGGATATATTGTATTATCAACGTCTACTGGCGACGTTTTTGCTATACTAGATTGTGGTGGAATTCTTCGTGGAATATATAGATCAGACGGAACTCACCGGAGAGTAAAAATAAATATGATAAGCGGCGCAGTTACTAATTTGAGTCCGGAGGAAGCAAGGGATTGTCCACTAGGAAAATGTTACCCAATTTTTCCACATACTTTTATTAAAGCTTTTGCAAGTCACGACTCTCTACAATCCGAACAAACTCCCAGTTGCGAACATAATTCTGGCTCTCCTTCTTTTTCTTCTAGACAACATTTACTTGAACGGTCTTCTCAGGAGCCTCTATTTCGTGGCAGATCCAGTTCTCCTCCGGTCAGGCCTCCTTCTCATGAAATACTTGGATATCCACTTGTAAAGCTTGGATATGTTCGGCTCATTCCCCACAGGAATGAAAACCGGCGATTCGAATTTCGAAGATACGTTATTCCTGCTAATAAACCAATTCGATTCATAACAGGACGTACCTATCTGCCCGTGCCAAGCCGAGAATATATTGTATTATCAACATCCAATGGTGACGTTTTTGCAATACTGGAGTATACTTCGATTCTTCGTGGAATATATAGGGCAGATAGATATCATCCGAGAATAAAAATAAATATGATAAGCGGCTCAGTCGACAAAATGACCGCAATGGAAATGAAGGACTGTCTTGTAGGTAATAATTACAAAAGCTTTCCACGTTGGTTTAATGAAGTTGTTGTAAACGAAGATTCTCTACAATATGTGTATCATTAATCTAACAAGAAAAAGAGAAACTTAAATATATTATTCTTAGTAATCCGCAGTTGGATCAAAATTTAAATAAAAGATATACATACCAATGTATTATGGTCATCAAGGTTTATTTTCTTTTAGCTTTTGCCAAACCGTATAAGGTTAGTCAAATACTTTTTCTTCGAATATTCAAAATTCAGTCACAGGATATTAAATTTTTAGACTTGATTTAAAAAAAAAAAAAAATATCGGTAACATCGCTGAGAGAATTTGTATGATAGATTGAATTCTTTCACGATGAATCATTATGATAAAGAGAGATATTTCGGGTTCCAATCGTGTACAAAACTACGACGTTTTTGCCGACGTTCCGTGAACAATGCAGTTCACTTCTTCAAGACTAACCAAGCTAATCAAGTCTTTTTCTTCAATCCTTTAGGAGGGAAAACCATAAAGGATTTTAACAAAGCAGTTTAACTTTCAAGCATGTAAGTCAATTTTTATGTTAAGTTTTTTGCTTATTACTGGGAAAATAATCTACTGAAGAAACGAAAAAAAATATTCCACGGCCCGGATTAAAACCGGGAACGTTACTTTTCACGCGTGAAGTTTCTTCAGACGAATTAGTTGACCAGTAATCAGGAAAAAGTTAGCATCCTAATTTAAATAAATAATCACCCTCGTCGACAAAATAACATCATTACTTTCAAGCACGCAGTTGCGTTTTTAAGCAAGATGTTCATTTTCATACCCAAAAGGGAAATTCCAAACAAAATATACAAAGGTTATAGCCAAGTAAGCTTGACAAAAATGCCCCAAGGAGAAGTTAAGATCGAGTCAGTCATTTGAAAGGATAAAATAATAATAAATTTACCAAAATTTCAAACCGTTAGCTGCCATATTCGATGAAATAGGGCGGGTAACGTTCATTTTCGTTTGTTTTTTGTTTCGCTCATTAGGAAAAATTTGATATACAATCAAACGGAACATAATAGAAGTTTGAAAAGAATATTTAATGTTTCAACGAAATACCTAACTATGAAGCCAAAAAATATCAAATTTCTAGAAAGCACTAGAATAATCAATCTGTTTCTAAACAAATTTCCCGCATGCTAAGAATTTTCACAGAAATAATAGTGTTAAGATATACCAATCGAAGTAGTTCTGTGATGCTTGTACTCACGGCAAAATGCATAAAAGTCCCTTTTCATCCAGTAAAAATCATACAACTGAAGTATGCATAAATATGCTAATAACCAATAATAATTTTGAATACGTTAATGAAGAATTGAGTGAAATACTTTTTACGAATGGTATGAAGCATCAAATAACTGTAGTTCACACGCCTCAACAAAACGGCAGAGCGAAACAAAAAGTCGATTACAAAGAAATATTTAGCCCCGTGACGAGATACAATTTGATTTGAATCTTCTTGGCTATAGGCGCTTCAGAAAATATGCATTGTATGCAATTGGATGTAAAATCAATTTTTTTAAACGACGATCTAGAAAAAATCGTGTATATGCACCAACCCAAGCGTTTCGAAGACGGATCGGATAAAGTATTTTTATTGAAAAAGAGGCTGTACGGATTGAAACAATCTGCTAGATGGTGGAACACCATATTTGCAAAGTGTTTAGAAAAATTCGATGTACATCTTACCCATGCAGATCCGTGCGTTTTTATTAGCAACTGCCATAAAGAAAAACTATTTTTAATAATTTAATTTGTCAAGCGGTTTGTTTTTCCTGCGACAAAAAACATATTCTAAAAAAATATTGTGAATAAATTTAACTTAGGCAATGGTAATAGTGCCCGAATGTCAGATGATCTTAACAGCATTTCTGCAATTTTTGAAAATGGTGGGGATGGGAGTGCAAACAATTTTCCGTGTAAAGAAGCTATCGGTGTCCTCATTTTTTATTGCATTAAATTTGGAATTAAATATGTTTCTCAATTCAGAAATAATTTCAAACTTCATTTTTAAGGAAAATTTTTAGCGCAAAAAATTATTCAATTAAAAAAAGACCCCTTCTCTTCGAAAACTGGAAAAATAATTAAAAGAAAAACAAGTAATGATCTTTCGCACATACTCGAACACTAAAATTCTCTTTAAGCTGGTAAATGTTGGTAACAGAAAACTTAATTTAAATGTTGATGCATTATAATACAATTTACTTACTCAGGTTGTTAGAAAAATATAATAATTGCTTACCTGAAACAGAAGAAAGAAAGAGGAAATTAGTTCGAGGCCTTAGCTTAGTCTTAAACGTGATTTTCTGATATATTTATTTCTAATTTTCCCATTAATGGAGTATGAAAAGAATGTTTATGTGGTAAAAAAAGTTCTCCTGTTCTAATATTTGGATTAACAGTCAGTAGTACACATTTTAAAATCCTACATATTTACGACTTGTTCAGTAAACATGACTACATTTAAGTACTTTTTCAATGAATTCTTTATACAAAAGTTTTTGTTTTAAATGTTTTTATAATTTTTATAATGCTTTTAAATACTATTTTGCGACTTCTATTTGCAATTTGCACGAAATCAAAACAAAACATCGGTACAGAAATATATATTTGAGAATCACTGACACATCAGTAGTAATTGGTGGAAATATCGACCCCTTGGATGTCAAAGTGGGACTCCAATCGACATGGTCATAGAAAATACATGTTTCAACATTAAATTAAAAATAGGAAACAACGTGTAAAAAATATTTTATGAGCGTTTTTAAAATTAGAATTTGATATGCTATAAGATTATGAAACATCTACATGATCTTTATCTTCCATTTCTGTTAAATAAGATACAGCTTGAGAAATCTGGTATGATCCAATGATGAATATTGTTAAATATCTTTCATTTATTTCTGGAAAATCTAAAATTTCATCTGATGTGATTGTTTTGAAGGATGTTTTCCAAGGTATCCAACCTCTTTCCTGTGTCTCAGTAACTACTGTATTTTCAAAATCTTTTTGAGCTTGCATTCTATAATATTTCATTTGAAAGTTCTTTGTCATACTGCTGCTTTGACCATAAATATCATTAATGAATGATAGCACTATTGCTTTCTTTTATCTTGCAAAGTGGGCATCAGTGATTTGAAGTGTGTTCCTCAAAATCTTTAACTTCGTCACGAAAACCTCAATCAACAACAAGCAGATCATTTTTACACAAAAGCTAGCATAAGCTATTTGGATCTTCAATTATGGTTTTCCTGATATATCCACTACGTATTCAGCAGTCGTATAAATATATTACAGCGCTTACAAAGAGAAACTTTATTATGTCCAGAAAAAGATTTCCTTGATTACTCATTATTTTTTCTTATCTTATGACGCACATACGTACTATCATAAAGCAGAAGCATATCATCATGCAAACCAAACAATTTTTATGCAATTTCTGTCGTATTGTTTTGAATAAGATTATTAAGACGTCTTTTTTAACAGATTGAATTATAATTTTGCAATACTTCGCAATTAACTGTTTATTATCTATGTTCAAATCAAGGAGAGTTTAAATGACTGAACGAGATTGACTGTTTCGAAATGAAGTCCTTAAGTCCTTAACTTTAAGAAGATTTTACCAAAATAACCCAGTAAAATCTGAAATTTGTTCTTTTGAAAGGCCAAATTATCCCATTTTTTAGCAACGTTGAATTGAATTTGATGATAAATTTTCATCATTCAGGACAACATAGAGAAACAAATGAAACATTATTTATAAGTAGCAACTCCCATCTGCCTTCCCTCGGCCTACGCTATTAAAGTGCCCTTTTACGTCCGCCATTTCTTTATGTTTTCATTTTCATTTTTGAAAGCGTCCATGAGATAACCGCTAAAGCCAAGTAACGAACCAGTGAAAAAAATCATTTAGTCGCGTTTTCCTTCAAACAGTTAATTTTTTTCAAAATAAGACGAAAAAGTCGTACGATCAATTTTTAGTACTCTACATTTGAAATGAAATCAGGTTTTTAATGGAAAAAAATTAAATTAAATTTGTAGATCTTTTTATCATGACCAATTTTGATTATTAATATTTTATATTATATCGCACATTTTATCCGGAAAATATATTCAATGCAAATTTGTATAATTTTTTGAGAAACTTCATTTTCGATTGATAAATTAGAACCGGTGGTCATAAATTGCCGGCTAACAGAATCAAAAGAACACGAAGAATTTCATCATTATGACGATCAAAATAAAAAATTTAAAACGATATAATTAACCGCGAAGCAAAATCTTGAAACCAATATCGTTGCTATCTCACATATATGAGAGATAAGGACTACTTGCGTATATATTTGTACTCTGATGATGCAATGGAATATTTCTTCGATATGGTTGTTAATCAAATTATTCACTGAATCATTAATCAGTTTTTTCTTCACTTTGAGAAAATGAGGACGTTCTGTACTTTCGTTTTCACTTTGGTGTCCATCGTTAATTCTATTGGTGAACATAATAATATAATATATCTATAATTTTTGCATTCACATCATTCACAATTATGTTTATCCCTATTATGTTAAATGTATATTATATTTATTGCTGTAGCTCTGTCTGGTACTGCTTAATTACATATTGCAAAATAATGAATAAATTATATTTTTCCTGATTACTTGGATATTTGCTCCTAATTTTGAACAACTCTTTGTACTTAACTATCCTGAGAAAAGTTATTTTTTACAATTTAAACCAAAAAATACGCATACTAGTGCAAATCTGTTCAAAAGAAATTTGTAGAAGACAATATTTTTTATTTTTAATCTTGTTTTTTACGATTAAAGTTAAATCTACACATCCTATCTAAAAACTGCTAATAATAAATTTTGAGATCCTTGTAGGGTGAGTATTTTTTGTTTCTGCATTTTTAAATAGCTTCTGTCGTTTGTCCAAAAATTTTATTCTTAAATTTTGTTTTTTGCGAATAAAATCAAAACTACATATTCTCTCAAAAAGTAGTTTACAGAAAATTTGTAGACCTTATTTTGGTGCAAAATTTTTGTCAATTCACCTTTTTCCGTATCTTGCATAGTTTGATCGCGAAGTGAAATGTTTTATTTTTCATTATTTTGTATGCGGCCAAATTATAACTTTTTTATTTTTCATGACATTTCGAAAAATTGTTAGATTATTCCAAGAGGGCTTTCGAAAAGCAACGCTTTTCTCTACTTGATATTTTTCCGTACAAGAAAGTCACAACGATGAATCTTTCGAGATTCCGGGTTATACAAATAGCTGTACAAATTAAACCCTTATTTTGAAAAAAAACAATACTTCTTTACATATAAATAGAATGTTTTACCAAATATCTTCATTTTGAACCTAAAAAAATTAATTTAGTCGGAAATTGTAGAATTATCAACCTGAAAATGTGAAATTAAAATAATAAAATAATTTTAGACCTACAAAAGATGCCAAACCGTTGGATACCTTTTAAGAATAATTACTAAGTTTTCAATCAAATAGTTATATTTTCAAGCCACAAAGACATTTTCGAAAAAAATTATCAAAGTTATACTAATTTCAAAAAATTATTTTCGAAAAATTTATTTAAAATCGTTCCATTGTTGTTGTAAAAAAAATAATTAATGACCTCAAAAATAGATTAAAAAACTCCAATTAAATTATTTGCAAAAATGTTAATATAAAAGGAGAGAAATTCACAAGGTTATAGCTTTAATACATGCTTCTACAGATATTTATAAAATCAAAATCACTAAGGGACTAAACTGAAATAGTGTCTAAGCGTTATTTGCAAATGAGATTTTATTTTCAAATACTGTTCCTTGGCATTATAATAATTTTTAAAGCTAAATGTGACTAAAATTAACTAAATATCACTAGAGGGTACTAATAAGTAGCCAATTTTTTCTGTTTGCATTATTGTTTAGTAAGTGTTATTTGATAGCAAACACTGAGTAAAAAGATATTTTCCAAAGCAATTGGACGTATTAAAGTATGTTCGGTTTATGCGGTAGAGAGTTATTATACTTCATCAATATCTCACATAATTTTTATTGAATCAATGAAAATATGCCTTCTGTAGACAAGCATTGAATTTAGACAAAAGTATTAGAAATAAGTGTTCGGAAAAAAACTTCTATTTCTTCTTACAGAACGCAGTTCACAGACCGATTCGTTTCCTAATGTCGAACATAATCCTGGCCTTGCTTCTTCTGCCAAGCAACATTCACCTTACCGTACTTCTAGAGAAGAGCCTTCTCTACGTGCCAGATCCAGGTCTCCTATTAACAGGCAGCCATCTATTGAAATACTTGGCTATTCACTTAAACAACTTGGCTATATTCGGCTCATTCCTCGCAGAAATGACAGCCTTGTATTAGAATTTCGAAATTACATTTTTCCAGTTGATAAGCAAATTTATTGGAGAACATGTGGAAAGATCTATAGTCCTGTGCCAACCCGAGAACATATTGTACTATCAGCATCTAATGGTGATATTTTTGCAATATTGACGTATAACGAGGTTCTTCGTGGAATATATAGGAGAGATAGATATCATTCACGAATAAAAATAAATATGATCAGTGGAAAAATTGACAAATTGACTCCAGATGATAAAAAGGATTGTCCAGTAGGCGAGAACCACCCAATCTTCCCATCCAGTTTTATTAAAGCTTTTGCTAATTACAATTCACTACAAGCCAAAGAGAATCCCAATAGCGAAAGTAATTCCGAATCTTCTTCTTCTGTCAGACAACATTCACCTGACCGTGCATCTCTTCAGGAACCTCTTCTTCGTGCCAGGTCCGCTTCTCCTCCGGTAAGGCTTCCTTCTGATCAAGTACTTGGCTGTGCAATAGATCAACTTGGATATATTAGGCTTATCCCTCGCACAAATAAGAACCAGTTATTTGAATTTCGAAGATATGTTTTTCCCACCGATAAACCAATTCGAATGCGAGTAGATCAGACGTACAACGTGTTTGGGGCAACCCAAGAATATATTGTATTGTCAACATCTATTGGTGACGTTTTTGCTATATTGGATCATAGTGGGATTTTCCGTGGAATAGTTAGGACAGGTGCAACTCATCGGCGAGTGAAAATAAATATGATAAGCGGCGTAATTAATAATTTGACTCAAGATGAAATAAGGGATTGTCCAGTAGGGAAGGGCCACCCATTCTTCCCAAACAGTTTTATTAAAGCTACTGCAAACTACGATTCACTACAGTCCGAACAGAATCGCAATGGTGAAGGTAATTCTGAGTTTTCTTCTGTTGCCAGACAACATTCACCTGACCGGACTTCTCGTCAGGAGCCTTCTCTTCGTGTCATGCCTAGGTCTCCTCCGGGCAAGCCTCCTTGCCATGCAGTACTTGGATATGCACTTGCAAAACTTGGGTTTATTCGACTGATTCCTAAGGGAAATCCGAACCGGCAATTCGAATTTCGAAGATTCGTTTTCCCTGCCGGAAAAACCGATTTAATTGCGAGTAGGATATGATAGATATGTCCCCGTGCCAATCCAAGAACATATTGTATTATCAGCACCAAATAGTGATGTTTTTGCAATATTGGAGTATAGGGGTATTTTTCGCGGTCTGTATAGGACAGGTAGAGCTCATGTGAGAGCAAAAATAAACATGCTAAGCGGCGCAGTTAATAATATGACCGAAGATGAGAAGGGGGAAGTTCCAGTAGGCAATAATCGCCCAATTTTTCCATATAATTTTGATCAAGTTGTTGCAAATCGCGATTCACTACAGACAGTGTACCAATAATTAGGGTTAAAAAAGCTTAAACTAAAATATAATATTTTTAACTGAAAATATAACACTTCTCGTTTATTTTTTAATCATAATTAGATTATAATTAATTTGGATTAACAAAAATACTTGTGCAAATAATTAATTATTTGATGAAATAATATTCTCTTTCAATAATGTTAGAAATTTGGGTTACTTTCCAAAATTTAAAACCTATTGTCCACTTTTCACGTAAATTGATTTGATAGTTAATACAATTTGCCAAAGATAATAAATAAGTAATGAACATCAAAAAAAATTATTTTTTAAGCAGTTTTTCATTTTTTTGAATAAAGTATTCTTACTCTTTTGCTAAGGTTTGACAAAGAACGTAATGATCACGAAGTGGAAAATTATTTTGTAAAAAACCTGTAAAAATGTTGTTTTTAATTACAACACGCAGTTAATCGCAGAGCTGGAAAAAGTATATGGAACGACATACTCTTTACCTTCAGCACTCTACCTCCTTGCTCTTTCCCAAAAGAAAGTCAAAAGAAAGTCATGTCGATTGGGTGAAATAAAAGTTGATTTAATTGAAAGATTTGATTTGTCGCTTCAAATAAAGGTACTGTCAACTTTCATAAATATTTCCTAGCACCAAAGAAATGACAGTTGACTAGAATAGAAATGGTTTTGGTTCGAATGAACGATCTCCTATTTCAAATAAATGTATATTAGATTCTGTAAAATATTGTGAAACATCTGACAATAAATCAAGAATATAATGACCAACTTTGGATAACCACCGCCAAATGTCTCCATTGCAATCTGAAAAAAAACAACTTCCCCTTCCTCTTCTAAAAAAAAGAAAAGAAAAGAAGAAATAATTCTTCATTTAGACAAAAATAAAAAGCAGGAAAGAAAAATGAGAAGGCAACCAACCAAATCCCCTTCCTTCTCTTTTTTGTTTCTTTCGTCCTCTTTATTTCTACCACTATCAAATCTCCACAAAAACATGGAAAGAAAAAAATAATCCCCAACGTCTCGGTACTCACATAGCACCCTTATCAAGGCAAAAGAAAATAATAATTTAAAATAAAAGAAAATAACAGAAAATAAAATCAAATAAAAAATAAATTAATAAAACAAATTAAAATAAAAATTAAAAAGAAAAGAAATAAAAATAAAAACAAAATAAAAATAAAATAAAAATTCCAGCAAACTGGAACAGCAGCTGCCACAAAGCTCTTTCCCTGAAAGCTGAGAATAAAATGAAAATTAAAAGGCAAACCAGGTATAAACAAACCTGAAAATATACATGACCTCCAATCCAAGTCAGACAATTAAAAATTTAAGAATTTAAATAAGACGAGCCGTTTCAATATCTTGTGTGTTGGACGTTAAGGAAGGGGATTTTAGATTTGATTTTCATCTTATTTAAAATTCTTAAATCTGTAAAATATTTTTCAAGTGCCCGTGTAGGAATTCAATTAGGGATCCGGCCGGGTAGTGTTC
>JAWWLR010000034.1:104232346-104245468 GCA_035041075.1 Acraspis erinacei | reverse complement strand
TACACATTACCTTATATTTCAAAAATAATATGGTTAAAGTGGTCTTTGAGAAAATTCGCTTTCAAGAGTTTTGGAAAAGTTTAAAGAACTAGAATTCACAGATCGAACAAAAAAAAAATCCCGAATACGTACGCTCGATCAGAAAATACTGCATTTTGAAAAACATTTCTCTCAATTTTTGAGAATTTGCAAGTAATCTTCGAATGATTGTAAAAAAATTTACAAATTTTTTTTTGTTCAACTGTGATCAAAAACTGTACCCAGCTTTTTATTTAATATCGGGTGTTTTGCCTTTGTTCGGATTGACAATTACGTAGTGTTTATTTGTTAAACACTGTGGTTCTTCATTATAATTCAATAGCAATTTGTCAAATATTATAAATCTCGTAACTTCTAAAAATCAATCTACTCATACATCCGGACAATTGTTCAGAACATTTTATCAGACATGTTTAAAATTATTGTAAATCGTTTCGATATTGTTCCTCTATATGAAAGCCAAACCAGGAATAAAAAATGTTCCTTTATAATACTTGTTGCCATTAATATTAAACCTGACCTAGGGTAATTATTCGGGGTTTAGTATTCCCTAAACAGTAAATAATTAGGAGAAAATAGAGAAAAACATAAGAGTAGCTTTAGTTGAGAATCGTCCTCGAGGGACTATTTTATGCCACTTTTGGGTCAGGATAAGTTCGAGTTCCGAGTGAGGGGAGCAGATGCGCCCGGATGCAAATCGTGGATTAATCTCGCCAACCCCATAGAAATCTCGTCCCTATTTCAAGTTTGGCTCCTGCCCCCGTACGCCGCGTAGGAAGTCGCAAGGGTGTGGGAATCGTAAATGTGAAAGTTGGCATGTGCCGCGGACAGGAGTCACTCTTTTCAATCCCTTCTCAGTTGAAGATTACAACACATTCCCTAGCTCGATAGCCTGACTAGGGTAGGTACTACTACTCTTTCAAGACCTTTCGCAATATTCTACACTAAGAAAAAGGGATGTTCACACTTCACATCTAGATTTTAGGGTTAACATATTTAATTATCTGATGATAATTGATGTTAGAGAGATAAGAATTAATTAGAAGGTGTTAAATTTGGTTGGTATACTGATCCATTCTAATCCTTTTAAAGAAACCATCTGGGAAGGCCAGGATTTAATTAAAAGATGTTTAATTTTGTTGGTATACCGATCCTTTATGAAGGAACCAATCTGTATAGGTGGTTTGTTTTAGTATTAGTATTAGCTGATGTAATTAATGTCGAACAGGTAAGAATTAATTAGGAGATGTTTAATTTTTTTGGTCCACTACAATCCTCTGAAAGAACCCACTTGTATTGTTGGTTTGTTTCATTGTTGTGTTTTCGTCTAGCCGTGTTATATGATTAGCTGTTGTTCGTTCATGTCGACCATGTAAGAATTATTAAGCAGATGTTAGATCGTTTTGGTATACTAGTTTACAAATATTCTTTGGAAGAACCCATTTGTGTAGTTGGTTTTGATCCATCGTTGTATCTTCTTCCGAACGTGTTGTATAATTATCTGATCTTAATTGATGTCAATCAAGTACGAATTAATTCAAGTTGTCAAATTTTGTAGGTATACCGGTTCATTTTGAAAGAACCAATCTGTATAGTTGGTTTGTTTCATTATTTTATATTCTTCCAACCGTGTTTCATGATTAGCTGCTGTTAATTAATGTTGACCAGGTAAGAATTAATTAGGAGATGCTGAATTTTTTCTGGTATATGGGTCCACTACAATCCTTTGAAAAAATTTACCTATATAGTGGCTTTGCTCCATTGTTGTATCGTCTTCCAAACGTCTTTTATGATTAGCTAATAAGAATTGATGTTGACCAGGTGAAAATTATTTAGGTGTTAAATTTTCTTGGCATACTGATTCACTACAATCCTTTGAAGGAACCCATTTGTATAGTTGGTTTGTTCCACTATTGTATGCTATTCCAACCGTGTTGTCTGATTAGCTGATGTTAGGATAATGTCGACCATGTAAGAATTAATTAGGAGAAGTTGAATTTTTTCTGATCCACTGGTCCTCTATAATCCTTTGAAAGAACCGATCTGTATAGTTGGTTTGTTCCGTTCCTGTATTTTCTTCCAACCGCGTTTTATGATTAGCTGATGTAAATGATTATTGAGCAAGTAGGAATTAATTAAAATATGTTGAATTTTGTTGTCACACTGGTCTATTTTTAAAGAACAAATCTGTGTTGTTGGTTTATTTCATTGTTTTATCTTCTTCCAGCCGTGTTTTATGATTAGCTGATGCAAATTGATAATGACAAAGTAAGAATTAATTAGGAGATGTTGAATTTTTCTGGTAAACTGATCCACTACAATCCTTTAACAAAACATTTTTATAATTGGTTTGTTCCATTGTTCTTTATTATTTAAACCGTATATTATGATTAACTGATGTTCGTTGATGCTCAGCACGTAATAATTATTAAAATGTTGTATTTTCTTGGTATGCTAGTCTAGAAAAATTCTGCGGAAGAGCCCATTTGTGCAGTTGGCGTGTTCCATCGTTGTATCTTCTTCCGAACATGTTGTACGATTACCTGATCTTAATTGATGTTGTTCAAGTAAGAATTAATTCAAAGATGTTGAAGTTTATTTTACGATTCATTTTGAAAGAACCAATCTGCATAGTTGGTTTCTTTCCCTGTTTTATGTTCTTCTAACCGTTTTTTCTGATTAGCTGCTGTTAACTAATGATGACCGGGTAAGAACTAATTAGAAAATGCTGATTTTTTCTGCTTTGCTGGTCCCCTACAATCCCTTTAAAGAACCCACCTGTATACTTGCTTTGTTCCGTTGCTGTATCTTCTTCCAAACATATTTTATAATTAGCTGATGTTGAGTGATGTTGATCAATCAGGAATTAATTCAAATATGACAAATTTTGTTGGTATACCGGTCCATTTTGAAGAAAAAACCAATCTGTACAGTTGTTCTCTTTCATTGTTATATCTTTGTAAAACCATGTTTCATGATTAACTGATATTAATGCATGTTGGCCAGGTATGAGTTAATCAGGACATGTTTAACTTTTTTGTATACTGATCCAGTACAAATCTTTGAAAGAACCCATTTATATAGTAGGTTTGTTTCATTGTTGTGTCTTCTTAAATCGTGTTGTATGTTTACTTAATGTTAATTGATGCTTAACAGGTAAGGATTTAATCAGAGGATGTTTAATTTTCTTGGTACATCGATCCTTTTTCAAAGCGCCAACATGTACAGCTGGTTTGTTTCATTGTTGCATCTTCTTTCAAGCGTGTCTTATAACTAGCTGATGTTAATTTATGCTGACCAGTAAAAAATTAATTAGGGCTTGAATTTTTGTAGCATACTGGTCCACTACAATCCTTTGAAGGAACCAATTTTTCTAATTGGTTGGGTCCACTTTTTTATCTTCTTCCAGTCATGTTATTTAATTAGCTGATATTATAAACAAATGTCAACCAAGTAAGAATTAATTAGGAGAAGTTGCATTTTTTCTGGTCCACTAGTCCACTATAATCCTTTGAAGGAACCGATCTCTATAGTTGCTTTTTTCTATTTTTGAATCTTCTTCCAACCGCTTTTTATGATTAGCTGAGGTAAATTAATGTTCATCAAGTAGGAAATAATTTAAATATGTTCAATTTTTTAGTATACTGTTCTATTTTGAAAGAAGAAATCTTTATAGTCTGTTTGTTTCATTCTTGTATCTGCTTTCAGCGGTGTTAATTGATTTTGACCAAGTAGCAATTAATTCGGAGATTTCGAGTATTTTCGTACAATTGTCCACTACAATCCTTTGAAAGAACCTATTTGCATAGTTGGTTTGTTCCATTTTTGTATTTTCTTCCCAGCGTGTTTTATGATTAGCTGATGTTAGGATAGTGTCGACTAAGTAAGAATTAATTGGGAGATGTTGCATTTTTTCGGGTATACTGGTCCAATCTTGTCCTTTGGAAGAATTCATTTTTGTATTTGGTTTGTTCAATTGTTGCGTCATCTTCGAATCTTTTCTGTACTCGTAGAACGGCTTTTACAGAATTATAATTTTGCAAAAATTGTTATTTATTATTATTATATTATATTATTTTTATAAATGACTGAATGAGGCTTAAGATGGTTTATTATTTATATTATAATTATGACTATTTGCAAAAATATTTACGGAAATTTAGGGTAATAATGCAAAATCTAATTCAAAAATTAGGTTCGACACTTCTCTTAGAAATCTTATAAAAATTTTTTTCCATTTCTTTTGTCCAACTCGGGCAATATTTGTGGGCTCTACTAATTTCCAAGAAAGTTGTCAAGTCTGATTCTTAATTTAGTTTTTCAATTTTTTGTAAATAAATAAATATGGCGAAAAAATGGCAAATTTTTCTATTTGACGTTCCCGGTGCTCGTAAATAATAGAAAAATTATTGTAATCGCCGACATTTCGTAGATTTACATTATATAAAGATATTCCATCATGATACAATAAAAAAAATTTATAAATAAATTATCTGTTGAAAATGTGTTTTCTATCATTTTCAATAATTAAGACTATTCTTTTTAATATTATTAACAAATTTAATAAACAAATGCATTATTCAGGCATTTGTCGTCAGAAAAATTCGTTTTTCTTTCGATGTCAATTTTTTAAAAATTAGGAACCTCATGATAATTTCAGAAAATTAATAATTTGCTGATGAATTTTATGATTTTATCAAATAAATTTAATAAACAAATGCATTATTCGGGCATTTGTTGACGAAGAATTCTTCTTTTTTCGATATCAGTCCTTTTAATTGAGAACTTCATGTTAATTTCAGAAAAATTCATAATTATTTCATAAATTTTATGATTTTTTCAACAAACTTAATAAATAAATGCATTATTTGGCCATTTTTCGACGGAAAAACTCGTTTTTTTAGTGTCAGTCATTTTAATTAATGAAACTGAACAAACAAACAAAAAATTTTTTTTCTGAAAATAAAATGATTAAGTCTGATAAAAACGAGTTTTTAGGTCGAAAAATGCCCAAATAAAGCATTTATTTATTAAATTTGTTTGATAATATCATAATATTCATCATATTACATCATATTCATATTATAAATTTTCTGAAATTATCATGAGGTTCCTCATTTTAGAAAATTGATATCGAAAAAAATAGTTTTTCTGACGACAAATGCCTGAATAAAGCATTTGTTTATTATATTTGTTTATAATATTGACAAGAAGAGTCTCAAGAGACATTTTTTTCATTCAAATATCGTTTCCATTAAAATTTCTTGCAATATAACTTAAAAAAACGTTAAATTATGGAAAATTATAGAAAACACATTTTCAACAAATAATTTGTTTATAAATTTTTTTGTTTATTGTATCATGATAGAATATCTTTATATAAAGGAAATTTATGAAACTTCGGCGACTACAACAATGTTTCTATTATTGACGAGCACCAAGAACGTAAAATAGAAAAAATGGCAATTTTTTCGTCATATTTATTTGTTTATAAAAAAATTGAAAAACTAATTTAAAAATCAGACTCTACAACTTTCTTTGAAATGTTATCAGCTTTAAAAAGAACTTAAAAAGAAAATGTACTTCCTCCCCACTGTGCAGCCTGATGCTCTTATCCAACGAACCAGTCCGGCAATGTTTAGACCGGGGTTCGAATCCCAGTGCAGCTGAGAAGGTTTTTTTCACAATTAAAGACCATCTTGGCTTCAACCAGTAGATTATTGATAGATTATTGATTTGATAAATGTTTGCTGAACTTGTCGACTACTTCTTAACAAACTTGAAGGTTTTTCGTCAGTCATGAAAGGTGTCGTAGCTCCATTCAATTTTAAAAGTAACGTCAGTCTTAAGTGTAGAAAAATCTCAATCTCTTCACCAAAGTATGCCAGCACTTTCTATAATCGCGGTTTATGTCGGCGATCCATTATGCCTTGACTGACTTTAGTTTCCCCAAGATTTCCCCAACACCCTCGCTCATTCTCATGTAAAGCTGTTTTCCTCTGAGTCGGACCAACCGATCCACCTTGAGCCCGCCGCCACTTTGAAACCACTGTATTGATTTTACTTTCTAGACCCCGATGTACTCAGCTCGCTCTGTAAGTACTTTTCAATGAATTCCGTCAAACTAAGCCCTAATAAACTATAAAACTTTGGGATTAGACTTCATTCACGAGTCCCCCATTATAGGCTTCGAGAGATTTCCGAAATGGGTATATACGTAACGACATTCGCGAAAAATGAATTTAAAGAAGAAAGCGCAGAAAAAAATGCTGCTGAACTTACAGAATTCGCAGAGGCCTTGTTACTAAATAGGCAGCCTCGAAGCGTAAAGAGTCAGGGTCGCCTGAACTGTTTATAGTTGGGGTGCACAATATTGCGCAATATACTCGAATGAGTTCTCGCGCACTGCGGCCCGTCTGAGGCATTCCGAGTAACTTTTTAGAGCTATGTTACTTGAAACTTTAAATAGTTACAGTCCCTAGATAAAGTAACTTCAAGTTACCTAAAATGTTACTTTTTTTCTTCCATGATCTTATTATTAGAAAAATCAACATTACCAAGTTGATAATTCATAAAATATTATATTATGTACCTAGCAGTGAAACAGTTTTTTTAGTTACATTTTCAACTAAAATTGTGAATCTTTATGTAAGCAACTGAATTTTTAACAAAATAGTTCAAATTCCCATCAAGTAGTTAAAATTTTCAACATAAAAAAACGAATTTTCATAACATATCTGAATTTTTTTACTAAAAGATATTAATTTTTAAACCAAAAACAGGACTTTTCCACAATAGAATTGAATTTTTCAACCGAAAAAATGAATTTTCAACAAAAAACTAAATTTTAAAAATAATAATCGAATTTCCAACGAAAGAGAATAACCAAATTTGAAAGGAAAAGCCAAATTTGTAACCAAGAAAGAACAAAATTTTTATATAAATTGTTGAGTTTTCAAACCTGAAAACCGAATTTTTATACAAAAAGGTTGAAATATGAATTTTAAAAAAAGTTACTTTTGAACCAGTTAGTTGCACCTTCTGTCACAATGTTTAAATTAAAGAAAAATACATCAACTTTCAACCAGATAGTTGATGTTTTTTTGGCAAAAATATTAATTTTCAACAAAATAGTTGAATTTTCCGTTAAAATATTTAAGTTTATAGCATAAACAAAAACTACTTTGAAACAAAATAACTGAATTTTTAGCGAAAGACATGAATTTTCAACTAAAATTCTGAACCTTCAAACCGAACAAATTAATTTTTAGGAAAATAATGCAAATTCCAATCAAGTGGTTAAATTTTCAACCTAAAAAGACGAATTTTCAACAAAAGAGCTGATTTTTTTACCGAAAGAGATTAATTATTAAACCGAAAAACAGACTTTTTAACATTGGAGTAGAATTGTTTAACCTAAAATATGAATTTTCAACCAAAAATATTAATTACAGAAATTTAAAGTTTCTATGAAAATAGTTGAATTTTTAAGCAATGTACGAATGTTTATCTAAAGTAGATGAATCGTCAACGAAAAATATAATTTACTTTCCCACAAAATTCTACTAAAATAGTTGAATTTTCCACAACAACAAAATAAGATCTTTTCACTAAAAGAGATTTTTTTACCGAATACCTTAATTTTAAAATGAAAAGGCCAAATCTTGAACTAAGATAGAGAAAAAGCTCCTATAAATTGATGAATTGTCAAACCAAAAAGACGAATTTTCAACCAAATATAATAATTTTCGATTAAAAAAGATACATTTTCAACTGAAAATAAAATGATTAAATTTTCAATGCAAAAATTTAATTTTTATCAAGAAACGAATTTTTAGCAAAATAATTCATTTTTTAACCAGAGAGATGAATTTTCAACCAAAAAAGTGATGTTTTAAAAGCAGAAGAATAATTTTCCACAGCACAAGATGAAGCATCAACAAAATAAATGAATTTTTAACAAATCATTAAATCAAAGTGTTGAAAGTTCAACTAAGGTGATGAATTAAAAAGATTATTTTTTAAGAAGAGTTCAATATTGAACCAATGAGTTGAATTCTCAACTAAAATTTTTTATTTTTTAACTAAAAAGATGAATTTTTTATAAAGAATATGAATTTTCAATGAAATACACGAATTCTTAACGAAATAATTAAATTTTCAATAAACAAATAGGAATAAAATTAATACTTAACCAAAAAAACGCGTAATTATTAGTAAAATAGTTGAACTTTCAACCAAAGAGATGAAGTTTCAACGAAAATGATTAACCTAAAAAATAAATTTTTGAAGAAAGGACTTCAAAATTCAACCAAACATTGAATTTTCTAACAAAAAAGTGATTTTAAACTAGAAATTTGAATTTTCCACTAAAAAAATGAATTTTTAACCAAATAGTTGAATTTTATGCAAAAAAAGAAAGAGATAAATGTTCAACCAAAAATAAGATTCTTACATTCTTAGTGAAGAAGATTAAATCTCAAGCAGCAAAAAAATGAAATTTCAGGAAATTAGTTAAATTTCCAATCGCGAAGGTAAATTGTTAATCAAGATTAAGTAATACCATCCCGCCCACAAATTTAATTTTAGACTTTTTATCAAACAAATAAATTATTCTACAAAAAGTTGGATTTGGGGGGGGGGGGTAGTTCAAATTGAGGCGCAAAGGCGGAACCTTATTCAAAAAAGGGAAAAAATCATTATTCCTCAAAAAAGGGGAAAATAGTTAATCTGGCGTCTAAGTTAAAAGGTTCTACAGTCTCTATATTATTTTAAATTCAAGAAAAATTCGGGAGAAGAAATAAGGACACTCTACTCGCTAAATCTGAATTAGTTAAAATTTCACTAATTCAATCAGTACAATCAATTTTGACTGAATAATTAGTTACTTTAAAGGGTTTGACTAATGAATTAGTCAACTGGTCACTGTAAGTACCTTGCCAATTGAATTAATCAAACAAATGACTGAGAAATTTTGTACTAACGATGCGAATAGCTTTTATTGTTCACAATATTTCTAAATAACGCATTATATAATTAAAACATTTTTTTATGCTTTTAAAATTATGTAAAATACAATGAAATGAAATACGTTTTGAGAAAAACGACCGATACGCGCCCGAGGGAAGCACGCATGCTCTGTAACCATGGAGATTGATGAGAAGGAAGCGAGTCATGCGCAGTGAATGGTCTATTTCGCAATCAGTGCAGTTTGTGGAAAGTTTTGGAGTCCTAAAAGTGAGGGAGTTATTTTGAGTGAAGTGAAATCACGTGCGTTTGGACTGCAAAGAACTTAAAAGTTGCATACTAAAGGTGACACAGCAACTAATAAGAGACGGTAAATTATTTTATTATTTAGAATTTCAACGGCTAAAAGGCCGGCTGACGACATCAAAGAAAAGAAGAATGGAAAAAAGGTTCTTAGATAATCTACTTATATACATTACATTTTCCATTCATTATAGATATAAATATATGTTTGAAATTTATACATTTTTTTATGGGAAAGGAAATGGTGGTGAGGAAATTCGAAAGGAGAGTTACAGCTCATTTTTAACATCGGCGTAAAAATCTAAAATCCCCGACAGTGGTCTTTTGCGGATTTTAGTGGTGAGAACATAAATAATTAGCCGATCGCGCAAGTGCAATAACTGCGTTTGATTTATTATATAAGTTGCATTATGTTCTCAATGTTCATTTTTCTCCATCGTTAACATTTTTTTACAATTTTATGAAGGTTTATCTTTATAAAACCTTAAAATCGGTCAAGAATTCCTTTATATCTTTAGAAACAGCATTAAGAAATTTTAAATCAGCTGCAAATGAACATTCAGACAGTTTCTAGTGTCTGTCATTGTACAATTTAGAAAACGATTTAAAGTGATGTCTTAGAAATAAACATTTTTCCTTTTTTTTATGTCATTACTTTAAAACTTTTCTGTTTTTCTTACACTGGAAAAAAGTGAAATATAAAGACTATGCTGCAATTTAGTTAAATTTACTGAGAATCTAGTAAAATCAAATGAAATTTCAGTTAAATTTACTAGTATTCTCGTGAATTTAACTAAACTTGATTTATAGTCATTGTATTTTGCTCACCTCTTTTCTTTGTATATTTGAAAGAAGGTGGTAAATAAGCAACCAATGGGTGCCTGCGCTACGGACATGCGCTTCTCTCCAAAAGTGTCTCATTTTTTACTATTAAATTAGTAAATTTTGACTAACTAATTGGTAGATTTTGACTAACCAATTAGTAGTTTCGCCACCGTCCGCCATGGCGATCGATGGCGCGCCACGTGTAGAGTTTGACTAATTGAACAGGTTAAACGAAAGTAACCAATTCAATTAGTTATTTTTTTAGTAATTATCAGCTACTGAGTTCTTGCTTCTACAATTACTCAAAGTTGACTAAGAATTAGTTAAATTTAACTAATTCAGTTTTAGTGAGTAGTGCAAATTTCACACACAAAGCATTGATTTATGTATCCAAAAATATCGATTCGATACAATTCAATGACAAGCTCAACAGACTAACAATTTAACTGACTCTAGTAAATGGAGAATCCTTCGGCGAGGATGCAAAAATTCTCAGAAAATCTCCATTGCGAGACAGGATGCCTTTATTCCGTACACTTACATCAGAGCTAAATGGTATAACCACTAGTCCATGCGGCATGTACAGAATAAGGTTTTACTAATGCCGAATTGCCGGGATCTAAGAGTGCAACTCCTAGTCCTGCGCCCAGTATAAAACTGGTACACCCTCGCTTGCCATCGAGTCTTCCAATGCCGGTGTAGGCTCAGGGTCCTCCTTTTAAAGGATTCTCTCCCGCGGATCCCCTCTCACCAACTCTTTCGCGTGAGTGGGAATTTCGCGGCTGCGCGCTACGTTACGCCTGGATATTGGGCCCAGTCCACAGTCGGGTATATACGGTTGCATATTGCAAGGAATCATACGCGTATACCTTACAAAGTGGATCTTTAAACTGCATCAATTTTCTCATATGAAAAGAATAGATGTGAAAAGTTTATTTTAAAGTACTCTAACACGAATATCAAATATTTTCATCTAACTATTTATTGTCACATTAAATTTGTATCTGGGTTCACCGAAATTTCACAAATTGGCACAAAAGGGTGGGAAAATTTTTCAAAAATGACTAAACATAGGGGACACCGCTTAAAAACGACGTGGAGCGGTACACCGCCCAAACGCGAAGTGGAGTGGTATGGAATGGAGGCGTCGATATTATGCAGTATCAAGAGACATTCAAAGTGACTAGATAGATTTTTTACTAAGAAATGAGATTTTCTTACAGAAAATGAGATTTTGTAACAGAAAAAAATTCACTATAATTTTTATTTAGTTCCTTACTCACCGCTCGATTCCCGCCAATCGCGGATGTCGATACTTTCTGGAAAGAAGAAGGCCGCCACCCCAAGCCGCCTGAAACCACACGAATTCAGTTAAAAGCTACATGCACATTTTTTTATATAATTTCAACATTCAATTGATTTTTTATTAAATTTGAAAAATGTAATTCGTTATATTTTAGATATCTTAGCCCTACTTATTGATATTTTCTCCAAAAAAAGTAGAATTAGTGAACTTGCTTTCACTAAATAGATGTTTAAATTTCAGATAAAGTTTCTGAATCTTTTTAATTTTGATATACAAATTAATGAATGTAGCTGGCATCTGCTGCATTTTTTACATTTATAAGCACAAAAATTATTCTTTTCTGCGAAATTGTTTCTTTTTATCTGAAGAATTAAATTTTTACAGAATGGACTGTCATCCAACAACTTTAGCCATTGTTATAAACAACTTTGATTAATAAATTTAATTATTTGAAGAATGAAATTTTTCCGTAATAGACTAGACATTTTTATAAACAAATTTTCCCATAATCTGCTCGTTTATTTGATTGCTCTAAACCAGATTCCTTCTGGATTTCATTTTTTTTTTTTGTTATTTGTACTTGTAAAATTTTCTGGATAAAAGAAATAAAGAAAAATCGACAAAGTTTTTACGGCCATATACCCAACAGCAGTGAGACTCTAATATGTGATTTAGTCTAGAAATTTTTTTTTAACAAAGATAAGTGTTGTTGAATAGCAGAATATTGTGGACAAGTGTTATTTTTCACAGGAGAAAAAATATTTGAAGGAATAGAAAAATGTTCTGTTAATGTAAATGCCAAGTAAGTGAATTTGTTTATAAACTTCATTCTTCATGTAAAAAAATGAATGTGCAGTATTCCTTCAAATAAAACCCAAGCATCCAACGACCAAATCTGGAAAACAACCACAAAATGTTCCTTTTGTAAACCAAAAAAAACATTTTTAAAAAATAATCACCAACTTTTCGGCACTATTACATCACCCTTATCAAAGCAAGAACAAATTGAGCAGGTTGGAACAGCAACGAAACCACAATGCTCTCCACCAGATACCTGAGAATCAAGTCTCTTTTTATTTTTATTATTATCAAGTAACAATAAAAAATATTTGTAAAAAATAATAAGCGGCGCGTCGACACTCATACAGAACCCTTATCAAGATAATAAAAATTTAAGCAGGTGGGAGCTGCAACGAAACCACGATGCTATCCAACTTATACCTGAGAATCAATGTTCTTTTTCATTTTTATTATGACCAAATAATAATAAAAAACGTTTTAAAAAAATAATCAACGACGCTTCGGCACTCATACAGCACCCTTATCAAATTAAGAACAATTTGATAAGGTTGGAGCAGCAACGAAAAGACGATGCTCTCCAACTGATACCTAACAATCAAGTCTCTTTTTTATTTTTATTATTATCAAGTAATAATAAAAAACATTTGTAAAAAAATAATCATCAACGTTTCTGCACTCATACCCTTATCATCTCATTATGATGACATGCCCTTATCAAGGCAAGAAACATTTGAGCAGATGGCAACAGGAACGAAGCCACGATGCTTTCCCCCTGATACCTGACAATCAAGTCTCTTTTTTATTTTTATTTTTATCAAATCACAATGTAAAATATTTTTAGAAAATGATCACCAAGATTTCAGCACTCATACAGCACCCCT
>JAWWLR010000034.1:104163508-104175066 GCA_035041075.1 Acraspis erinacei | reverse complement strand
GAGGTCCCTTTTCTCGCGGACGGTCACATATTAATTTATCTCGGAATGCTCTGTTTCAGATTATTCATTTATTCCGAAATATTCAATTATTTCGGAATGCTCATCTATTTTAGAATGTTTATCTATTTAATATTATTCACCTATTTCGGAATGTTCAATTATGATGAAATGTTCATCTATTTCAGAATATTCATCTCATTCACAATGTTCATGAGGTTAGTTCAGAATTTTCATCAACTTGAAAATGTTCCTCTGCTTCAAAATATTGACCTATTTCGGAATATTCAATTTTTTCGGAATCTTCATCTATTTAAGAATGTTCAGTAATTCCAAGATTTTCTCCGTCGATATTTCATAAGAATGCAACTGTATGTAAAAACGGACAAACGTTTTTTATGGAGCCATTGTCAGAAACCAAACCTAGTTTTTTTCAGGATTTTCACCCCCGGCTATTTATCACGATTATGACACCCACGCATATTCTTGAGGGTGCTATCGCAGGGAATAAAAGTATCTCTAGCCACCTTATCTCTACCCCTGTAAGCGCGTATGCTAAATTGAATATGAAATTATGCAACTTATCGCCCTTCGCGAGTCAGTTGGCTGGGTAATATATAAACTTTGCTTCAAAATTGAATCGCTACTAATTTCAACTTATCTGCCTAATTTAATTTAATTAAAATATCATTCTATTTCTTTTTGCTCGATTGGTAGTTCAACAATCGAAAAATGGCATTCAGTTACTTTCTAAAGATATTCAAAATCTATTAATCATTTCAGTTAAAAATTCTTGATATTTTATAAAAATTATTTTTGATATTTTAATATTATTTTAAAAATACTGTATATCTAATTATTTAATGTTTTGAATCGTAAAAAAAATCTGACACCCTTTTTTCTGGTAATCAAAATTAAAAAATTGAAACTTGAATGACAATAAACGTAATTTTTCAATATAAATCAGAGCATTAAAAGAAGAACTCTTCTAAATTTAGAGCATTTTAAATAGAAAATTAAAAACTTGACGCTTTATTAGAATGAATTGTTAGTTTAGAAAATTTAATAATTTTTAATTAGGAAAGTTAGTTTCTAATAGAACAGTTTAATTTTCTGCAAAAAGAGTTGAATTTTAAACGCCAAGAGATGAATTTTCAACAAAATAGTTTAACTTTCAACCCGAAAACCAAATTTTTATTTTAAAAAGTCCAATTTAACAAAATAGACCGTATTTATAAGCAAAAAGTGTAATTTTCAACAATTAAATATTTTTTAGACGAAAAGAAAAAAAAATCTCAACTAAATTGTTGAATTTTCAGTCCAAAAAGAAACATTTTCTACAAAACATTTGAATTCTTAACAAAATTTTAATCTACCAAATAAAACAAATTTTTAAAAAATACCTGAATTTGCCAACAAATATTGGATTATTAAACTAAAGCCGATATATTTTTATCCAAAAAAGTAATACTTTACATTTAAGCCTAAAAAATTAGTTTATCAACCAAACAAATAATGCTACAAAAATAATTAAATTTTTACGAAGATTATCAATTTTTCAATCAAAGAAGATAATTTCTCAACCAAAAATATAAAATTTGATATTTAAAACAATCAGATCCTCATGTATAACTAAAAACAGTTTAGGTCGACAAAAGCAAGATGATTTTTCCGATAAAATGCATATTTTCTTAATCAATTATTTGAAATTTGTATACAAAATAATTAATGTTTTATCAAGAAAGACAAATTTTTTTTAAATATATACATTTTTCAAGAAATACTTAAGCTTCTAACTACAAAAGAATATTTTTCAAATCAAAAGGAAAACCTATTAACTGAAAAGTTAATTTTAAATAAAATTGTTACATTTTTTATCAAGATTTCATCAATTATAACTTAAAATATCGATACTGTTACAAAATATTTGACTTCTCAAACCGGAAAGATAAATTTTCAACAAAAAGTTAATTTTTAACAAAATGAATCAATTTTCTAAAAAAAATGGTTCAATTTATAATTACGAAAGACAAATCTTCAGCAAAATAGTTTAGTTTTTAACTCAGAAACAAAAATTTGTATCGACACGTGGAATTAATCATAAAAAGCCAAATTTAAAAAAAAAAAATTAAATTAGTACACTGGTAAAAATGATTTGAATCTTGCAACACTTCTACAACACTTCAAAGAATTCAAAGAATTCACGGAATTCATGGAAATGAAGGAATTCACGAAATCTATAGTTCGCCGCATGATTGAATATCACAGTATTCACGGAATTCGCAGAATTTATTAAATTCAAGGAACTTACCAAATTCGTGAAATTCACGGAATTTATGTAGTTAAAGGAATTCATGGAATTTTAGAATTCACGGTATTTATAGAATTCATGGAATCTATGAAATTCGCGGAATTTGTGGAATGCACTGAAATAAGGGAATTTGTGGAATTCACTGAAATAAGGGAATTCAAAGAATTAACTGAAATCAAGTAATTCAAGGACTTCACTGAAATCACGGAATTCACTGGATTGACTGTATTCGCGGAATTCAGCCAACTTATAGGATTGGCGAAATTCACGAAATTCACGAAATTCATAGAATTAATGGTATTCGCAAAATTCACAATACTTTATTTTACAGAATTCACAGAATACGTTTAATTCGTAAAATTAACGGAATTCACGGAATTCATGCGATACGCGGAATTCTTCTATTTCATGAAATCTAAGGAATTCAAGGAATTAGCGGAATTAAAAGAATTTACGGAATTCAAGGAATACGCTTAATTGATGGAGATCACGGAATTCATGGAATTCATGGAATTCAAGGAATTAACGAAATTCAACGGATTTGCAAAATTTATGGTAATTTACGAAATTTAGGGCATTTGCGGAATTCATACAATTTATTGAATTATCGGCATTCTTAGAATTCAAGGAATTTACGGAATTCAAGGAATTTACAGAATTCATAGAATTTACAGAAGTCATAGAATTCATGAAATTCATGGGATTAGAGGCATTCGTATAATTCATGGAACCGCAGGAATAAAATGGGCCGAATTCAAGAAATTCACGGAATTTAAGATATTCACGGAATTTAAGTTGTTCATTGAATTCACGGGAGTCCCTGAATTTCATAAATTCCGTGAATTATATGTTTTTATTAAATTTAATTAATTCATTAAATTTCATGAATGCCTTCAATTTCGTTAATTCAATGAATATCACGATTTTTTTTGCATTTCGCGAATTATTTCAATTTCTTTGAATTGCATGAACTCCCTGAATTCAGTGAAATCCATGAATTACATAAAGTCCACGAATTCCGTGAATTCCATGAATTCCTTAAATTCCGTAAATACTATAATATTCACGAATCCTTAAATTCCATGAATTCTTTTAATTCTATGAAGACGTGCGTTATTTACTATACATTAACAAGATTTTTAGCTCCATCAGATTTTTTTTGCCGGAAATAAGTTTTCGGACCAAATTAATTACATTGTTTTTTAATTTTTTGCTTCCACTGTTGCCGAGTTACTGGCTACTGGACACTTGGAACAGAAATTTTTTAACAGTGTAACAAAAAAAGGTGAATTTTCAGCTAAAACAATTAAATTTTTTACAAAAAGGATGAATGCACAATAAAAGGCGTATATTTTAAACCAATTAAAAAATATATATATTTAATAAACCAACGAATTTTCTACCAGAGTTTGAATTTTCAAACCAGAGTTAAGAATTTTCAATTACTTTTCAAACAAAAAATACTAAATTTTAACAAAAGAGTTGAATTTTACATTTAAAAAAAGAATTTTCTATAAAACATTTGAATTGTCATACAAAATTAATTTTGAACTAAAATTATAAATCTCTAAACAGACAAAAACAGGATTTTTAAAGAAAGTACATCATCTTTTAACCAAATAGATCATTTTTCAAAAAAAAAATAGTTTTAAATTAAAATAATTCAAATTCAACCAAAAGAGATTAATAGTTAATTAAATACTTAAATTATCGATCCAAAGAGATTAATTTTCAAGAAAAAAGATGACTTAATCAATTCTACACTGTTAAAAATGTCTACTGGAAACTTCCGCTACATGTATTTCAAGTTTATTTCACGGAATCCCGATAATTTCGCGAACTCCAAGAATTTGGCAAAATCCTTCAATTTCACGAATTCCGCTGACTCCATAAATTTCGGAAATTCCTTAATTTCCGTGAATTCTGCGAATTCCGTTAATTCCGCGAATTGCATGAATTCCGTGAATTTCTGGCTTACACGAATTCAGTGAATTCCTTGAATTTCGTGATTTCAGTGAATTTCGTGATGTCAGTGAATTCCCTGAATTCCATCAATTCCATCAATTCCTTCAATTCCATGAATTCCATGAATTCATTCAATTCTATCAATTCCTGAAATTCCATGAATTCCGTGAACTCCGCGAATTCCATGAATTTCACGAATTTCGTGAATTTCATAAATTCGATTAATTCCGTAACTTCCTCAAATCTAGTCAATTTCGTGATTTGAGAGAATTCCTCGAATTCCATTAATTCCATAAATTCCTTCAATTTCATTAATTCCATGAATTCCGCGAATTTCTCGAATTCCTTGAATTTGATCAATTCCGTAAATTCCGTGAATTCCGTGAATTCCGAAAATCTAGTGAATTCCTTGAATTCCGTACATTCAATGAATTCCTTGAATTCCGTCAATTCCATGAATTCCGTGGCTTCTGTGGATTTCAGGGATTCCGCAAATTTCATTGATTTCATGAATTCCTTCATTTCCATGAATTCCCTGAATTATGCCAATTCCATGACTTTCATGAATTTCCAGAATTCTTATAAATTCTGTGAATTCCGTGAATTCCATTAATTCTATTAATTCCGTGAATTCCGAGAATTTCATGAATTCCATTAATTCTATTAATTCCGTGAATTCCTTGAATTCCGGGAATTTCATGAAGTCCACTAACTCTGTTAATTCCGTGAATTCCGTGAATTCCTTGAATTCCATTAATTCCGTGAATTTCACGAAGGTCATAAGTTTCGCAAATTCCTTTAATTCTATGAATTCCGTATTTTTCATGAATTCCGTGAATTCCTTGGTTTCTGTGGATTTCAGGGATTCCGCAAATTTCATTGATTTGATGAATTCCTTCATTTCCATGAGTTCCCTGAATTATGTCAATTCCGTGACTTTCATGAATTCCGTGAATTCCCTATATTGAGCGTATTTTGCCAATGCGGTGAATTCCTTCAATTCCGTGATTTCAGTGAATCCTTTGAATTCTGTGAACTACAAAAATTCTGTGAATTCCTTTAACTCCGTGAATTCCGAGAATTCCATTAATTCTATTAATTCCGTAAATTCCGAGAATTTCATGAATTCCATTAATTCTATTAATTCCGTGAATTCCTTGAATTCCGGAAATTTCATGAATTCCACTAATTCTATTAATTCCGCGAATTCCGAGAATTCCTTGAATTCCATTAATTCCGTGAATTTCACGAAGGCCATAAATTACGCAAATTCCTTTAATTCTATGAATTCCGTATTTTTCATGAATTCCGTGAATTCCTTGGTGTCTGTGGATTTCAGGGATTCCGCAAATTTAATTGATTTCATGAATTCCTTCATTTCCATGAATTCCCTGAATTATGTCAATTCCGTGACTTTCATGAATTTCGTGAATTCTTATAATTCCATGAATTCCGTGAATTCCCTATATTAAGCGTATTTTGCCAATGCGGTGAATTGCTTCAATTCCGTGATTTCAGTGAATCCTTTGAATTCTGTGAATTACAAAAATTCTGTGAATTCCTTTAACTCCGTGAATTCCGAGAATTCCATTAATTCTATTAATTCCGTGAATTCCGAGAATTTCATGAATTCCATTAAATCCGTGAATTCCGAGAATTTCATGAATTCCATTAAATCCGTGAATTCCGAGAATTTCATGAATTCCATTAATTCCGCGAATTCTGTGAATTCCGAGAATTTCATGAATTCCATTAATTCCGCGAATTCTGTGAATTCCGAGAATTTCATGAATTCTATTAATTGTATTAATTCCGTGAATTCCAAGAATTCCTTGAATTCCTTTAATTCTATGAATTCCGTATTTTTCATGAATTCCGTGATTGTTATGAATTACTTGAATTCCAGAAATTCCTCGAATTAAATAAATTTGGTGAATTCCTTGAATTCCATGATTTCTCCAAATTTCGAGAATTCTGAAAATTTCGTGAATTCCGTAAATTCGATGGATTTCGTGAATTCTATAAATTCCGCAAATCTAGTGAATTCCATTAATTCCGCGAATTCCGTAAATTCAATGAATTCCTTGAATTCCATTAATTCCTTGAATTCCATTAATTCCGTGATTTCCTTGTGCAAGAATTCAACAATTATTTTTATTAATTATCAGAGCCTCGGCTGCTCAGGCAGTTATTCGCCCGGACTTCACCGCAGAGGTTCGGTGTTTGATCCCTGAGCCGCTTGGTACACCTGGAAATTTTTCTATGTAATCTTACCAACATTCTGGTAGTTTTCTAGCAATCAGCCTAGGCGAAAAGCTTCAAAAAGCCATCTGGTAAATTTCTCTGTTTTTATGGCTCTTAATATCTTGCAGCTTTAGAGTCTTACTATTACTTTTTTTTTAAATACGCCAGATTTTTGTAAATTAAAGACTTACCTGTTTTCACTTGGTACTTCAAAGTAGTTGAGCAGTCGATAAGAAGCTGCTGAAGTGTGACTCCACTGTCCGGAATTTCCAAATCAAGAAGTTGTATCATTTCGGCTGGATGGTGGAAGTCTAAAACTTTCGAATTCCGATCGTTCGTTGATTTGATAAAATCTAAGAGGATGTCAACCACCTTCATCAGGAATTCCCTAGTCGCTGGAAATCCTTCGACATTTTGTGGCAAGATATCTGTCATCAAACAAAAAAGGAAAAGAAAAATTATTTTTTCAAAATCGTAGATTGGTTTTTGTTTAGACAAAATATAACTCTCCTCTTGTGTAATAATTTAATTTCGTAATTTTAGCATTTTTTAACATTTGTTAAATACTTTTTAAAAAACTAAACTTTTCAGGTATTTCCGGATAACAGTTAATTTTTCTTAGAACTATTAAAAATTTGATCTTTTATTTACCTATTGATCCTGTAAAATTTTTTTAAGATTCTTTTTTAACGATTTTATTTTATTCGAAATTCCATATACTTAGTTGGAAGTGGAACTAATTACCTTGTTATTTTTTTATGATCCAGCATTTTATTTGAAAAATCTTTTTTCCTGTGAAAAATTTAATTCCATTTTTAATATTTTTTTATTATTATTTTAACTGAAAATTTAACTATTCCATGTTTAAGTGAACATTTATCTTCTTAAGTTAAAAATTCAACTATTTGTTTGAAAATTTCTATATTTTGTTGAAACTTTATCTTTTGTGGTAGAAAGCTAATCGTCTTGGTGACTAATTTACCTTTTTGGTACAAAATTCATTTCTTTGGCTTCAAATATAATTTTTTTATTAGAAACTAATTTATTAACTGAAAATTATTTTTTAGTTGAAAATTTAATTATGCCATGGTTATTTAAGAGTCTATCTTCTTCATTTAAAAATTTATCCACTTCTTTACGAAAATCTATTATTTTTTAATTAGTTAGTGTTTTCTAGTTGTTTTATTAGTGTTGTTTTAGAAATCTAATTTTTGTTTTCAAAATTAATTTTTTCAACTAAAAATATGACTAAATTTTTTCTCGAAATTTTTTTCATAGACATTTAATCTTTTTGATAAAAAATTCCTTCTTTTATGTGTTGAAAATTTATTTTATTTGCTTAAAGATTTATTTTTTGAACTGAATATTAAATTATTCTATTTTTGGTTAAAAATATCTTTTTTTTAAAGTTCATCCACTTTGTTCAAATTTTATATTTTTTGGTAGAAGATCAATCTTTTTGGTTGAAGCTTTCATTAAAAATTAAAATGTTTGGTGAAAAATTCATGTATTTTGTTTAAAATTATTCTTTTTCCAGAGAAAATTAATCTTTGTAGTTCAAAATTCATTTCCTTGTTTTGGAAATTAGTTTTCTTAAATTGAATATTATTCTTTTTTCAAATCAAAATTGAAATCTTCCATTTGTCATAAAAATAATTTATTTTATACATAGACTTACAATGTTTTTGGTAGAAAAATCTTTTGTTTCATTGAAAATTTATTTTATTCAGTCTAATTAGAAAATGGACAAAAAGTTAAAAATTTTGAGAAAAACCACGACTTTCTAAATCTATTATAAAAAAATTGCAAAAAAAATAACTTGTATAAATAATTATTTTTTGTGAATGTAGTTAATTATTGAATCACTTCAAGTGAACAGTTGAAAAATATTAAATAGTTTTAGAAAAATTACAAATTTCTATCGTTTTTTCAAATAAATATTATTTTTTGAAAATAATAATTTCTTTGAACAAATAATATTGTTAACTTTAATTAATTATTCACCTCACCCTAATTAAAAATTTGACCGAAAGTAAGATTTCCTAAAAAAACTGCAGTTTTGTAGAAAAAAGTAGAAACTTTTTTTACAGCAGCCACTTTCTAACTCAATTCTAAGAGGGAATTGATAAAAACAAAAATAAATTATTTAAATAATTTTATTTGATAAATTTAGTTAATTATTATCAACTAATTTTAAGGTAAAGTAAATAAAAAATTGAAAATTTAAGAAAAAACCGCAAATTTCTAGGTTTACTCAAATTAAATATTATTAACCATAACAATAATAAAGTGTGCAAACAAACACTTTTGTCAACTCTGGTTAATTTTTTACCTCATCCCAATTGAAAATTGGACAAATAGTGAACATTTTAACTGCAATTTTCTACTATTATCCTAAGAGAATATCGATAGCAATAATAATAAATTGTTTAAAGAATTATTTTTGTTAACGATAATTACTTATTACATCCCTTTATTTGAAACTTGGACCGAAAATGAAATCTTTTGCAAAAACCGCGTCTTTATTACTCTATTCCAAGAGAAAAAATTTTAAAACAACAATTAATTGTTTAAACAATTTATGTAAACACTGATTATTAAAATAAAACAGTATTAATTGTATTTAAAACAATTCGCTCGAAAAAAAAAAATACAAAAAAAATCATAATTAGTGTCAAGAACTCGCAAAACTTATTTTTTCACTTATGGGTTTTTTTGGGGACCCAATAAAAAGCCGATTATCGAAAATACGTGTTAAACTTGATGGGGCTTGAGCCACCTGTCAACATAATTTAAAAAAAATTGATTTATTTTTTTGTGGCTTCGGAAAAATTTCCGAAAAATTCATACGGTCGGGTCCGGACCAGTCCAGCACACGAAGATTTTTTGACACGGAATGAGACGATTAAATCTGCTGAAATAATAATAATAATTATTTAATTTATTCAAAATACATATATTTGATCTTACATTGATGAACAGAGTTTCATTTCCGGAGTGCCCTTGTTCCTTCCGATCTCCACAGCTTCGTTGATATCAGAATGATTTCACCTCATCAAACAATTGAAAGTATAGACCTATAATGACACACTCTCACTTGTTTGGTGGGATAATACCATCTTATTCTTCTTAATTCTTCAATGGTTGGACTCTTCCTCTGTTCGAATGTCTCTATAATACATTCTCATAAAATGCTGACTTCAAATAAGATATCGTACATCACTCGGCCCATACGGCCAAAGATATTATAAACACCACGATTTACTTTTAGACTCTGCTACAGCCGCATAAAATACTGAGTTTGATATAAATATCGTACATCACTCGTGTGGTTAGACAGGTGCTCATGTGGAGATTGATTTTCTGAAAACATTGCACTTCCTCGTAAACAAATATCTAACCCTGCTTGTGACGTAATATCCTATTTTTTACTTTACTTTATTTATTTATTTTTTCAAGAAATTCAATTTTAATAATACATGTTACTTCTGAAAATAATTGATTGAAAAAATCTTCGATCATTTTTAAATTAGGGCAACAAAACAGTTTAATTTGTGACCAAAAAATATCACTTAATCACAATATTGTGAATTTCGCAACAAAATATATGAATTTTGAACCGAAAAAGATTAATTTTTACCTAAAAATGGAATAGTTATTTTTCTTATTAAAATAAATAATTAAAACAAAAAAATCCTTTTTTATAAGAAGAATACTGAAGGATTTGATGCCAAGGGATTGAGTTTCCAATGAAAAAGAATAACTTTTATCCAAATTACTGAATTTTCAACAAAATATAAGAAAATTTTAACCAAAAAAATTAATTTCAAACCAAGGTGATATTTTCTACAAAAACGGCGAATTTTCAACCAAATAACGGAAATTCAAACTAAAGTACAATTTAAAAAATGTTTAATTCTTGACATTTCAAGTGAAAAGTATTACAAAATATTGTGACATTAAAAGAAAAATTTTAATTTTAGTTAATAAATATTGAGTTTAAGCCAAGAAAAAAACGAATTTTCAAGAAAATTTGGTGTTAAGAATTTATCTTTTTTAGTTTAAAATTCCACTATTTTGTTTGGGCATTTAAGAAATGAAGAAAGTATAAACTACAAATTAATTAAATTAAATTTGGACCAATAATACATCCATTATTAGAATTACATTTTTTTAAAGTTATTTAATTTCTTGAAAATTCGTCTTTTTGGTTGAAAATTAATCTATTCTTTAGCAAAAATAGTGTAAACAGTTTTGTGGATCAGAGGCCTGTATTATTTATCAATAAATTGGCGTCTTTATTACATACAGATCCAAGTTGGATTTAGGCGGTGTACCGCGCAGGTCCTATGCTCATAAACAGGACTTGTAGCTGTACAGCAATCAAACACAATTGAAAGCTGTACATCTCCCAAACGCGAAATAGCGCAGTATACCGCCTAAATACGAAATTGAGCGAAATGAAATTAAGGTGTCAAAATATGATACATTTAATATTTTAACGCCTCCATTACATACCGCTCCACTTCGTATTTAGGCGGTGTACAGCGCCACATCGCATTTAGGCGGTGTACATCTATCAGTTGCGTTTGATTGATGTCCAGCTCCAGGTCCTATGCTCATAAGCATGACTTGAAGCTGCACAGTGACCGACCGCGACGGAGAGCTGTACACCACCCAACTCGACATAGCGCGGTGCACCGTCTAAATACGACATGGGGCGGTATTAAATAAAGGCGTCGAAATATGATTCCATAAATATTTCCACACCTCTATTAAATACCGCCCTCCGCTCATCGCATTTAGGCGGTGTACAGCTCTCCGTTTCGTTTGATTCTTGTACAGCTCCAGGTCCTATTTTAATAAACAGAACTTGAAGCTGTACGGCGACCGACCACGAAGGAGAGCCGTACACCGCCCAAACTCGACATAGCGTGGTACACCGCCTAAATACGACATGGGGCAGTATTAAATAAAGGCCTCGAAATATTCCATAAATATTTTAACACCTGTATTAAATACCGCCCTCCGCTCATCGCAT
>JAWWLR010000034.1:104086666-104099932 GCA_035041075.1 Acraspis erinacei | reverse complement strand
TTTCGATGCCTCCATTCCATACCGCTCCACGTCTCATTTGGGCGCTGTACAGCGCCACGTCGAGTTTGGGCGGTATACAGCCCTACATAGGATTTGGAGCTGCAGAGCGATAAATAAAACAGAGAGGTGTACACCGCCCAAACTCCACGGGGCGCTGTACACCGCCCAAATTCGACCTGAAGCGCGAAGGAAAGGTTTGAGTCAAACAAAAAAGTATTTTCTGCCATTTTATTTTTTTCTGTGTTCCCTAACTTAAAAGCATCAAGATGATGTTAAAATATTTAAAAAAAAAAGAATACAAATTTAATGGAAATTTGATTTAATTTAAAAAATAGTATCTTTCAAGTTTTTAAAAGTATTTATAAATAGTCCACGTGCATGGGCGTAAGAATGGAAACGTGATATTTAAATATCGGTTCGAGAAGGTAAACACTCGTCTTCTCTCTATTGTCCAAGCTTTTTAAGGGTAATGGTTATTTTGCATCGCGAACTGTTCAGTTTCCGCAAAACCCTCGCGAGCTAAAGTTTTAAAGATCACTGTGATAAAGTCCAGTAATTTATTTTAATTTTCTGTGAGTCTTAAAAAAAGGTTAGTTCTTAATCAACTAATCTACAATCCATAATTCTAAACTATCAAAAATTATTTTAAAAATTGTCGGTTTTTCGTTAAATATTCACTATTTTAGTTGAAAATTAAAAAAAAATTAATAGTTCAGCTTTTAACTGAATATAGAAATATTTCATTTTACTTTTAAAAATTAATTCTTTTTGATTTAAATTTACTTTAATTTTTTCATTTTCATTTTTACATTATTTTATATCAACTTATATTTTTTTCTTTATAAGTTTTCTTTAAAGTGATAAAAAAGATATATTTTTTTATTGAAAAATCATTTTTTAATTTATAAAATATATTTCTATAACTAATTCATTTTATTTAATTTTTATCCCTTTTTTGCTGGTTTATAAAATCCAAGTAACTTTTGTTGAAAATGTAACACTTTTCTTAAAATATTCTATTCTTGTTAAAAATTAAATTGTTTTATTGAAAATTCAAATATTTTGCCGTAATTAAACTTCTTTGTTCAAAATTTAACTGTTTTCTCGCAAAATTGTTGTCTTTTTTGCAAGAGTTAATTTTTAACTGAAAATTTAAATATTCAATTTCAGTTTGAAAATTCATTCTTTTTGGTTTAAATCTAATTTTATTTTTAAATTTATATTTTTTTCTTTATAAATTTTATTTCAAAATATGAATATTTATTAAAAAAAAGACTAGATCAAAAAGAATCAAAGTTTACATTTTTCGGTAAGAATTCATATTTTTTGTTTGAAAAATAATTTTAAAATTTAAAAATAATATTTTTACTCTTTCATTTTATTTAATTATTATTTCATTTTTCACCCTTTTTTAACATGTTTATAAAATCCAACTAATTTTAGTTGACAGTTAATTTGTTTTTGGTTCAAAAATCTACTCTTACAATTTTTGTTGATAATGCATTGTTTTTTATAAAAATGTCATTATTTTGTTGAAAATTTAATAATTTTGTTAAAATAATCTATTCTCGTTAAAAATTGGATTTCTTGATTGAAAATTCGTCTTTTTCATTAAAAATTACATTATTTTGGTAGAAAATTAAAATATTTTCACAGACATAAACGTCTTTGTTCAAAATTCAACTGTTTTGTAGAACATTTTTTGTCTTTTTTGCAAAAGTTAATTTTTTAACTGAAAATTTAACTATTCCATTTTAGTTTAAAAATGTATTCTTTTTTGTTTAAACTTACTTTTGTTACTAATTTAAATAAAAATTTTTTTATCTATATATTTTCCTTATAAATTTTCCTTAAATAGATTAAAAAAATAATAAAAAGAAGACTAAAGACAAAAAAAATCAAATTTTACATTTTTCGGTAAGCAGTCATATGTTTTGTTTGAAAAATCATGTTTAAATGAAAAAAAAATATATTGTTATTACTATTTCATTTTATTGAATTTTTATTTATTATTCTCCTTTTTTCATACTAATAAAATCCAAATAATTTTTGTTCAAAGTTCATTCTTATTAATTCCAAAATCTACTCTTATATTTTTCGTTGATAATGCATCGTTTTTTATTAAAAATTCTATTATATTAATGAAAATTGAAATTTGTTGTTAAAATCATCTATTCTCGTAAAAAATTAAATGGTTTTGTTCAAAAATGGTCATTTTGGAAGAAAATTCAATTATTTTGGGATATTAATTATATAATTATAATTTATGTATTTTGTTGGAGATTTTAACTGAAAAATTAGTTAATCGATTTTTAATGCAATTATAATCATATAAAAATTTAACTTTTTAATTTTTTTTATTAAAAAAATGATTGGAAACTTACCTTTTCAAGTTGTAACATCAACCACTGGGTTAAAAGTTTAATTAATTTGTTAAAGAAATGTTGTGGTTAAAGTTTCAAAACTTTAGTTAAAAAATCGTTTCTATTTTAAAAATTACTTATTTCAATAAAAATTTAAAAATTCCATTTTTAGCTAAAAATTTATCTTTTCACATGAAAGCTCAAATATTTTATTAAATTCCATCAAACGAGGTAAAGTCACTCATGGAGGAAAAAATCACAAATAAATTTGCAATTAACGAATTTCAAAATAAAATTTATGAGCTCCAATAATTAAAAAAATTGATAATCTTTTATTTCTTGCTCTAGGAAATTAATCTATTGTGTTAAGAAATAATTTTTTTTTAGATTTATTGCTTTAAACGAAATTAAATTTTAACTATTTCTTTCTTGGCTAGAAAAATTGATTGTTTTTAGTTAGAAATTCAAATTTTTTGTTAAAAATACATCACTTTTGTTGAAAAATAATTTTTTTTAAATGGCTTTTTTTAGTTAAAAATTAGTTGCTTGGTTGAAACTCGAACTAGATTCTTAATTTTTTTGTTATTAAAATTGATCATCTTAGTATAAAATTCTTCCGGATTAAAAATGCATATTACTGGCGGGAGCCAAGTGTTTTTTTCGAAAAAATTCCTTTTGTTGTTGTTTTTTTGTTGTAATTGATAATGGGTCTTCTTTTTGCGCCTGTAAAATGCAGCACGCCGGCTAACACTGTATGCCAGGCTGCAGTCACCCGGTTTGTTTTAGTTGTATAAAATCTTCAAATACTGTTTTTTCGTCATACCCACGTTCTTCAGAAAGGTTTTAAAAGTATTTGGTAAATATCTACTCTTTCAATTTATTATTAAATAATAATTTATTATTTTAAACACTGTAAGCTTCTCTGATGGTAACAAAAAGATCTTTCTTATCGGTAAAAGGGACTACAGCCCGGCATGCAGTATTAGCTGGCGCGTTGCATATTACAGGCGCAAAAAGACGCCCAATTTTCAATTACAAAACGAAAAAAAAAAGAATTTTATTTGAAATAATTTATTCTCCTAATTTCATGGAAAATTTCTTTATTTTCCCTGGTTTTATAGCATTTTAGACGCTTTTGATTGAATAATTTTTGAAATATATTTTTAAAGGAAAATTTTTATAATATTTTCTTTTTCAGTGTCTGGTATCAGTTCAACAAACGGCATATATAATTCTTTTCAAGCTGAAAGGTACATACTCGGAAAATGAAAAGAAAATCAAATTCACTCAGTGTGACAGATATTCTTTATAGCAGTGAGTTTTCAAATAATTTCATAGAAACAAATATAAAAAAATTTTTTTCGAAATGTAAAACCTGAAAATACAATTATTCCAGCCTCTTTGATAGCACTTGCAATAATCTTGATTGGGATTACTAATGCCGAAGCCGATGATGGTACTCCAGCCTTTTTTCTAAAGATTGCTAAAAATATTCCAAGGGTTGGAAGAAGCTCAGAAGCAGAGGAGTTTTTTCGGAAGGCATCTAAAAATGTCCCAGCAATGGGCAAACGTGAAGAGATGGTGAGAAGGATCTTTTTGTAATATCGACGCCTCTTTTCCATATCACTCCACGTCGAGTTTTGGCGGTGTACCGCACAACGTTTCGTTTAGGCGGTGTACAGCTGTGTCAAGTTTGATCGCTGTATGGCTCCTGGTACTCCCTTTTCAAGCAGGACTTGGAGCTGTACTCCGCCCAAACGCGACGTGGCGCGGTACACCGCCTAAACGATATGTGGAGCGGTATTGAATAGAAGAGTAAACTTGAAGCAATTTTTTTTAGAATGTTAACAAAATTAGTTAGGTTAAATGACCATAATAAATCTTCATAATCGTATTTCCCATTTATATGATTACAGTCATTTCTTGAAAATGGTTATACGTTGTCTCCCTATGGAAAAGATGGTCAGTTTTTCAAAGCTACGAAGAGGAGAATAGGCTATGCTCCTGCCACAGGTATGATTAATATTGTTAGTTAAAAAAAAATTTGGTCCTGATGAAATAAAAAATTTCTTGTATTATTTTTTTGAAATATTTCTTGAACAAAATCGAAAAAATTTAAACAAAGTAAAAAAATTTTTTAAATATTTTTCTAATCATTGCGCATTTCTTGTATACTTTATTTTAAAATATTCAAACAACAATAAAAAAAACAATAACATTGTGTTGTTGTGTAAATTTTTACAAATATTTGGTTGTAAAAAAATCGAATTAACATTTGTTTTTAAATACTTGATAGAATTTTTTTTGCAATTAAGTACGAAAAACTAGAAACATTTTTAAAAGAAAATGCGGGACGAATGAATAAAATTTCCAATCCTGTCAAATTGCCCAAGCAGAAAATATCTGAAAATATAAAATTTGCCGAAACACAAAAATTTCGAATCTTAAATTTTCCGAATAAAAAAAATAAAAAGATATTTTTAATAATGAATAAATAATACAATAAAAAATATTTTCATGAAATAAAAGTATTTTTAAAATTTTGAACCTTTAATAGAAAAGTTGAATTTTTAATTTTAAAAAATTAAAAGATTTTAATTTTAAAAAAAGAACAGTTAAATTGAACCAAAAAAAGCAATCTTAACAAAAAATGCAATATTTATTATTTTAATCAAAAAATAATTTATTTTAAATCAAAAAATGTTGTAATATTAAATAAATAATGCAATAAGGAATACTTTGATGCAACAAAAGTATTTTATTTAAATTTTTAAATAAAAAAGATACAATTTCAACTGAAAATAGAAAAGTTTAATTTTGAATTGAAAAAAATTAAAGGGTTTTAATTTCAAATAAAGAACAGTTAAATTGAACAAAAAAATTTAATCTTGACCAAAAATGCAATAGTTATTATTTTAATCAAAAAGTAATTTAAGTTTTAATCAAAAAAAGTTGTAATATTAAATAAATAATGCAATAAGGAATAATTTGATGCAATAAAAGTATTTTATTTAAATGTTGAAATAAAAAAGATACAATTTCAACCGAAAATAGAAAACTTTAATTTTTAATTGAAAAATTTAAATGGTTTTAATTTTAAATAAAGAACAGTTAAATTGAACCAAAACAAAAAACATTAAATCTTAACAAAAAATTCAATATTTATTATTTTAATCAAAAAAGAATTTAATTTGAAATGAAAAAAAGTTGTAATATTAAATAAATAATGCAATAAGGAATAATTTGATGCAATAAAAGTATTTTATTTAAATTTTGAAATAAAAAAGATAAATTTTCAACCGAAAATAGAAATGTTTAATTTTTAATTGAAAAAATTAAAAGATTTTAGATTTAAATAAAGAACACTGAAACTGAACCCAAAAAGATTCAATCTCAAAATAAAGTAATATTTAATAATTGAATTAAAAATTTTGTTTGAATTTTATTTCTTATTTATTTAAAGCTAAACAAACTAGATGTATTTTTAAGCCCAGAGGGCGAATTTTCTACAAAAGAGTTGAATTTTCCAAACAAAAAAAAAGAATTTTCAACAATAAAACTAATTTTTAATCAAATATTTAAACTTTCAACTAAAAATAATCAATGTTTAACGAAAAAGTAATATCTTTAATTAAAGAGATGAATCTTGAACTAACAAAATTAATTTATGAGAATGTAGGTAAATTTTCAAATAAATATTCGAATTTTGAATCAAGAAGACTAATTTTTTACGAGAAAATACGAATTTTAAACAAAATACATTAAATTTGAACCAAATAGTTGAACTTTCAAGTAAAAACAATGAATTTTTAAACAAAAATAGAATCGATATATTTTTAGTCACAAAAATAAATTTTCGACTACTAACGATGAATTTTTTTAAATCAAAATTAGAATAGATTATATTGGATTATGTTGGATTTTCAACTTAAAACAGTTTTTTCAACCAAAAATGGATTAGTTAAATGTTACCTCGCAAAAATTAATTACTAAATAAAAAAAATCAATTTAAAAAAAAATTAAGTAGTTAATATTTGAGTTAGAAAAATTAATTTTATCAACAACAAAAATACATAAGAACCATGAATTTTTAACCAAAAATGTTATTATTTAAGTTAAAAAAATCTGTTTTCACCTAAACAAATATTAAACAACATTTTAAACTAACTGGTTGAATTTTCAATCAAGAAGATTAATTTTTAACAAAAAAGGTGAATTTTTCACAAAATACATGAGTGTTAAACCAAATAGTTGAATTTCCATCTAAAACAATGAAATTTTTATCGAAAAATTAAATAGTTGAATTTTTAATCACAAAAATAATTTTTAAATAATAACCAATTTTAATAAAAAATAAAATATTTAATAATTCAGTTAGAAACATTAATTTTAACGAAAAAAACGACTTTTCAACCAAAAATTAAGTTGTTAATATTTTACTTACAAAAATTAATTTTATCTACAAAAAAAATTAATTTTTACGAAAGATATGAATTTTGAACCAAATGGTTGCATTTTCAACTAAAACAGTTAACATTTTAACCAAAAATCGAATAGTTGAATTTTCAGTCACAAAAATAAATTGTAAATAATAACAAACAATTTTTAACAAAAAATATGATAGTTAATATTTCAGTTAAAAAAATTGATTTTAACAACAAGAAAATGAGTTATCAACAAAAAATGGAATATTTAAATTTGGTCAAAAAAATTAATTACTAAATAAAAACTATCCATTTTCATCCAAAAAGTTTATTAATAATAAAAACAATGAATTTTTAACCAAAAATAGATTAGTTAATATTTTAGTTAGAAAAATTAATTTTATGCTAAAAAATAAACGAGTTTTCAATCAATTAGATTAATTTTCGAGAAAAAATTGAATAAAAATTAATTTTTAAATTAAATCAATAATTTTTCTACCAAAAATGGAGTAGTTAATCTTTCATTTAGAAAAATTTATTTTAGCAACAACAAAAAAAAGTACCGAAATAATACAATTTTTAACTAAATTGTTGAATTTTGAATCAAGAATATTAATTTTCAACAAAAAAAACTTGCATTTTTTGCAAAATATATAAGTTTTTACCCAAATTATTTTAATGTTCATCAAAAACAATAAACTATTCAACCAAAAATTGAATATTTAAATTTTCAGTCACAAAAATTAATTTTTAAATAAAAAAATTTAAATTTTCAATCAAAAATAAAACAATTAATATTTCAGTTACTGAAATTAATTTAAAAAAAAAGAAAACAATTAAGTTTTGAAATAAATTGTTGAAGTTTCAATCAAGAATATTAATTTTCAACAAAAAAGGTGCATTTTTTTACAAAATATGTGAATTTTGAACAAAAATATTTGAATTTTCGTCGAAAACAATAAACTCTTCAAGCCAAAATCGAATAGATAAATTTTTAGTCACGAGAATTAATTTTTAAATAAAAATAATCAATTTTCAATAAAAAATAAAATAGTTAATGTTACAGTTACAAGAATTACTTATAACAAAAAAATGACTTCAATTTTTCACTAAATACATGAATTCTAGATCAAATATTTACATGTTTAACTAAAAATTATTTATTTTAAGCCAAAAATGGAAAAGTTACATTTTTAGTTGAGAAAAGTAATTTTTAAGAACAAAAAATGAAAATTGTATTCATTTTAAAGATAAATTTTCTGAATATTTTTGCCAAACGATATAAAAATTTTTTTGGTTTTGATTTTCTATTTCAGGTAGTGACACCTGGACTTGGGAACACTTCCCACTTGCAATCGAGGGTCCACCTGAATTGTGGCGAAGTTTGGCTGGATACAGTGATGAGAAAGCTTTCGAGTCTGCTGACGAGTATGTTTTTATTTATTTTTTAAAAATATTTTTAACATTTATGATTTTTTATACCTTTCGAAATAACAATTTTAAAAAAATTCTAAATCAATTAATTTAAATCAATTGATAGATTTATTAATTCATGATGTAATTAATAGATAATTAATTAATCAAATAATGTATAAATTCTTTGATTTCAAAATTCAAAATTGTAAATATCAACCGAAAAATTCATTTTATTTCGAAAAATATAGCGAATTTTTCATATTTAGAATTTTTGATAAAGTACATTAATAAAAATTAGAAATTAAAAAAATTGGTTTGTCTACATATGACAAAATAAAAAAAATTATTTTTCGCACTTTTTCAAATACTTATAAATTAGCAAAAAATTTTATTTATATTTTTTATTATTTTTCGTTAGAATAGAATAAAATTTACATAAATAAAATTTAAATTTTCACTAGAAGATTTAAAAAATCCGCTACGATTTTTGAAACGATGAGAATTTTTTTCCGAAAATTTCAATATTCAGTTTAAAAAAAAAGTTTAGAACGTATTTTTCAATTTCAAAAAAATTGTTTACTAAAATGTAATTAAATAATTTTTTGTGATTGCAGTATCGACAACGAAATTCACAGCCGAGATAAGAGGGCTGAAGTGTACCGAAAAAAATAATAAGACAAATCTGCAACATTTACTTTAATAAAAAGAAAAAAAATAGAGAGAAGTCTGTTAGTGAAATTTTCTGATTATAATTATGTAAGGTTTTGGGGAAGTGTAGACAATAACAATAAACAATGATAATAAGTCTGTAATAAAAAGACTCAACATATACGAATTCCTTATTACTTGCCCTCAAAATATTGTTTTATATTTATAAAAATAATGTTATTTTATTATTTTATATTATTTTTTTAATATTTATAAAAAATTTATTACTTAAGTCTGAAAATTGGACAAATTTTTAAAAATTAATTATAAAAAAACTATGATATCATTCTTACGAAAATATCAGTTTCAAACTGAAGAATTATAGAGCAGTGTCACATTTTTTAAAGATTATCAAAGACAGAAAAAGTGTATTTGTACAATATAGAGTTTAATTTAAAAAAACTCGTACCTATATACTACAAATAATTTTTTATCGATTTTTTTATATTAATTTCATTTCTTATTGAAATTATGTGATCATTTTTTTAGCAATTAGAAATTTTTTTTTAAATAATTGATTATTTATTAAAAGTTGTTAACAGCCTTTCCCGAATGCAATAAAATTAATTATAGTTATTTAAATACGAATTAGGTGGAAATAAATATCATAGAAAAATAAATTCAATAAGATTAATTTTCTATCAAAGGAGTCGAATTTTCAACAAAATACATAATTTTAAAAAAAAAATTATTTATTTTTAAGGGACGACTGAAAAATACCAAAAAATAAAATTCCCGGCAGTTCAAACTTCCCGAATTGGAAAATTCCCGAATAATAAAATTCGAGAATAAAAAGATTATCGAAAAATAAAAATACCGAATTGGAAAATTCCCGATTAATAAAATTCCAGAAGTATAAAATTCATGACAATTTATAATATTACCGAATTAGAAAATTCCCGAATAATAAAATTCCCGGCAGTTCATAATATTACAGAATTGGATAATACCCAAATTTAAACAATTACAATTTTTTATAAATATGTTTCATTGATTATAAATACAATAATGAAATTTTATTTTAAAATTATTTTTAATGTTTAAAATTTCGAAAATTATTATTTGAATTTAAAATTAAAATAATTTCAAAATAAAATAAAAAAATTCATTATTGTATTTGTAATCAATCAATCATATTTATAAAAAAATTTTTTTTAATGTGCATCGTATTTTAAAAAATACAGATAAAGAGTGGGTCATTTTTTTTAGGGGAAAATTTGTTCAAATTTAGAAGGTATAAAAAATTCAATTCTCACGTTTAAAAAATGAGAAGTTAGCTTGCAGCTATTGAGTTAAAATTGACCAAATTTGTTATGCACTTTAAAAAATGCCTCCTCCAGAAATATTTTATTAAAAATTATTGTTATTTTAAATTCCAACAATAAATTTCGAAATTTTAAACATTAAAAATAATTTCAAAAAAATAAAATTTCATTATTGTATTTGTAATCAATAAAACATATTTATGAAAAATTGTAATTGTTTAAATTCGGCTATTCATGAATTTTATTAATCGCGAATTTTAATATTCGGAAATTTTAGTGTCGGGAAAATTCCCGAATAATACAATTTTCGAATAATAAAATTCCCGAATTGGAAAATTTCCGAATTTAAACGATTACAATTTTTTATAAATATGTTTCATTGATTATAAATACAATAATGAAATTTTATTTTTTAAATTACTTTTATTGTTTAAAATTTCGAAAATAATTTTTTGAATTTAAAATTTAAGAAAATTATTGTTATTTTAAAATCAAAAAATAATTTTCAAAATTTTAAACATTAAACATAATTTTTTTTAAATTCATTATTGTATTTGTAATCAATCAATCATATTTATAAAACAAAAGGTTTAATTGTTTAATTTCGGGAATTTTCCAATTCAGATATTTTATAATTTGGCCATTTTCCAAGTAGGGAATTTTATAATTCGGGAATTCTATTACTGGAGAATTTTATTATTCGGGAATTTTTGAATTCGGTATTTTTATTTTTCGGCCATTTTATTATTCGCTAATTTTAATATTCGTTAATTTTCCAATTCGGTAATTTTATTTTTTGGCAATTTTATTATTCGCGAATTTTATTTTTCAGGATTTTTCAGTCGTCCCTTTTTAACAAAAAATAAAACTCATATTCAAAAAATAGTCCAATTTTTAACTAACGAAATAAGTTTCCTAGTAAAATTAGAAATCTCCTACAAAAATAGATTCATGAATCAGTTAAAAAATTATTTTTTAACTATAAAATCGATTTTTCAACGAAATACACCATTTTTCAACAAAATAATTAAATTTTCAACCATAAAGTTAAATTATCAGTGTCAAAAATTAATTTTCAACAAAAAAATAAAACTTATTTTTTTTAAATATTCCCATTTTTAACTAACGAAATGAGTTTCCTATTAACATAAGAAATGTCCTGCTAAAATAGATCATTCATAAGTTAAAAAATAAATTTTGAACCCAAAAAATCGAATTTTTAACGAAATATTTCAATTTTCAAACAGAAACGATACATTTTTTTAACTAAATAATTGCATTGTTAACCAAATAGTTAAATTAGCAGTGTAAAAAAATTAATTTTTAAGAAGGAAATAAAGCGAATTTTTAGCAAAATAGTTTAATTTTTAAGCAGCGAAATGAATTTTCTCCTAAAATTAGAAATCTTTGACTAATCAGTTCAAAAATTAAATTTCATTAAAAAAATGTGAAGTTTTAACAAAATATTTTATTTTTCAACCAAAAAAAGATACATTTTCAACGAAACACATAAATTTTGTATAAAAAAGATTATTTTCCATCAAATAGTTAAATTATCAGTTTAAGCAAAAAACTTTAGCAACATGGTAAACCGAATTTTTAATAAAAAAGTTCAATTTTTATACAGCGGTATGAATTATACTAAAATTAGGAACCTTCGACTAAAATAGATTCATTTTTATCTAAACAGTTGCATTTTCATAAAAAAAATTTATTTTCAACAAAAAAAACGTAAATTAAAATTTATATTAATTTTCAACCTGAAAAATAAATTTTCATAAAAAAATGGATTAGCTAAATTTTCATTTTTAAAAACTAATTGAAAAAAATTAATTTTTATCCAGAAATATGCATTTAAAAACGAGAAGATTAATTTTTCTAAAAAAAAGATATATTGTAACCAAAGTACATGAATTTTAAAACAAAAAAGACAAGATTTTAACCAAAAATAGAACATTTAAGTTCTCAGTTTAAGAAATTAATTTTGAACCCACAAAAAATGAAATTAAAGAAACCAATAAAATTTAGACAATGAAATTAATTTTCAACCTAAAAGACGAATTTTCGTCCAAGAAAATTAAATTATATAAAAAAAATCGAATTTTAAACAGAATACATCAATTAAAAAGAAAGAGTTTTAAACGAAATATATATCATTTTTGACCCAACGAAATAAAGTTTCAACCAAAAAGTTGAATTTTTATTCGAAAAATTAATTTTCCACCTAAAAAGACTTGAAATTTGAATCAAAAATGATTTTAATTAAAAAAGACGAATTTTCAACAAAACAGTTCAATTTTTAATCAACAAGATGTACTTTTAAATAAAACTGCGGATTTGCCACTAAAATTATTATTTTTCAAATAACAAAATTATAAATTTTAAAATGAAATTTTTAATCTTCAACCGAAGTAAATGGATTTTCAAACCAAGCATTTAAATTGTCACAAAGAATATTTTAAATATTTATTATAAAAATAATTCCCAGGACTATAATTTACAATATAAAAAAATAAATATTGTCCATGTAATATAAAATCTGAAATACCAACCGAATTATCAAAATTTTAAAAATATTTTTTGTATTGACGGAAATATCTTTCTTAATTGAGGATTCAAATATTTTGTTAAAAATAATTTTTTTGGTAAGAATTAATTTTTTTTAAGAATCTTCTATTTGGGAAGAAAATTAATCTTCTTCGATAAAAATTCATCTTATTTTGGATCAAAATTATTATTAATCTTTTTAATTCACCATTTATTCTTTTAATTAGTTTTTTAACTGCAGGTTCAGCTATTCCATTTTTGTTGAGAATTCATCTTGCTTAAAATTAACTTTTTTACCTGAAATTTGAACTATTCGTTGAAAATTTATGTATTTTGTTATAAATCAATTTTATCGTTAAAAGTGCAACTGTTTGATAAAAATGAATATATTCAAGTCAAAAATTTCGAATTTTAGTTGAGAATTCATCTCGTTAGTTAAAAGTTGAACTTTTTTGTTGAAAATTCGTCTTTTAAGGGCATGTGACACAGTGGAATTCCTACATTACCGACCTCGTTTTTCCATTGCACAAAACTTTTTTTTGA
>JAWWLR010000034.1:104066033-104078027 GCA_035041075.1 Acraspis erinacei | reverse complement strand
ATAAATAAATAATCAATAATAAATAATAATAAATAATAAATAATAAATAAATAAATAATAAATAAAAGCACCTATGAACTTGTATATACTAATAGATTTTTCCAAATACAAATTTGAATTTCTTTTCTTGTATCTGTGAAAATTTCTTATTTCACGAATGTTCGTTACTCCCCTTTATTTATTTATCTTAAATTTTAGCTCAATATCACAATTCGCTTGGAATGGCACAAAAATGTCGGCAAAGTAGGAATCGGATAAGTTTGATGATTGTTCTAAGAAGAATTATCAAACTTATCCGATTTCTACTTTACCGACATTTTTTTCTTTATTTAATAATAACAGTAAACACAATAAATAAATAAGGAACGTAAATATAGTATGATTAGATAGACTGAATAACTACAGAAAAAATAGACATTTATTGAATTCTTAAATGAATACAGTGAATAAATGAAGTAAATATAGTTAATCAATACTCTAAAAAAAGTAATTTATGTTTTTCTATAACCTAACCATTCCAAGGTAACACACAAAGTATACGACTTATCAACACACGCTATTATCGCCTAAATATATACAACCTTTTTTACCACCACTAAAATTTCTTTTCGACATTTGAGTTACGGTAGACTTGACTAGATGGCGCCACGTGTACTTCGAAGGATTTTTAGTCCCGGAAGCCGCCACTAGGTGGAGACACGTTGAAAATAATTCCCTTTCAACATTCTACTCCCTGAAACAATAAATGGTTGTAATTACAATAATTCAGGTGTTTAAACCACTGCTTTGTATTTACGTCGTCGCGACAGCGCCGACCGGTAATTTTAATTCATCGTGCGGTAATCTTGAGGTGCGATTCACTCTCCTGCCATAGTGACCCAAATAACTTAGCGCAATCAGACATTTTTTTTCTTCGGGATAAGGATTTCTGGTTAATTAAAATTTTACGTTGTTTTACCTTCAACGTAAAATCGTGCTAGAGTAGGGTTTTTAAATAACATTAGACGCCGCGCTTGGAATATACTATACAGTATGAGGGCTTATGGAAATATTTGTTTTGAATTTAAGAAACCGTTTCTGTCAAATAAAATGTTTTAATTAACTAAAAATAACTTTTAGATTAATAAATTCATTTTCAATTAGCAAATATTGTTATTGAAACAAAAAATAATTTCTTGGAATAAAAAATTTTTTTTCCAATCAAACAAGCTTTTGTTACCCTGCAAAAATTTTGTTTCAATAACTTCAGAATGAAGAAAATCATTTTTAATTGAAGGAAAATTTTTACTGTAACAATAGATGATTTCCCAGAAAAAAATAAATTTCTTTGCATCAAAGTCACCTTCCTTTGAGTGATCAGAGCCCATAAATACTTCTTTTTGTTAAAAAAAAATTGTTTCAATCAAAGATATTTTTTATGTGCTTACGAGTTCACTCAAATTTTTTTTTAAATAAAATAAACCGTTTCTGTTACACAATTTTGTTATGTAAATAAACATAATTTAAAAATAAACCAAATTATTTTAAATTTCAAAAAAAATTCTTTGGAATAAAAAATAATTTCTCGGAATCAAAATAAATTTTTCTCAATCACAGAAGCTTTTGTTTGACTCATATTTTTCTTTGGCTTGAAAATATTTTTTCATAATTTTTTTTCATCAAATCGAAACTAACCTCAAAATGAAAAAAAAATCCTTTTAAATTAAAGACCAATTTGTGTTTTAACAAAAAACCACTTCCTAGCACCAGAGAAATTTCTTTGAATTAAAGACACTTTTCTTAGACCCAAAGCCAGTAAATAATTTTATTCGACTCAAAAAAAATTTTTTGCATCCAGGAATATTTTTTTTATATTAGTAATAATTCATTCAGAATACATTTTTTTTTAATTAAAGAAATAGATTATGTAAAACAGTTTTTTTTCATTTAAACCAAAATAACTTTAAAATAAATAAACTTATTTTAAAATAAAGAAATATATTCAGTATAAAAAATTTTTTTCAACGAAAAAATATTTGTTGATCTCAAAAGATTTTCTTCGAATTAAAGCAATACGATTATTCACCTTTTTTACAATAATTCATTAATAATTTCAACTTTTTTCTTAAAATCATATCAAAAGTTAAAAAAATTATTCGTTTGGAATCAAATTATGTTAATAGTACAAATTATTTATTAATAATTATGAAAAAATTATTTAAACCAATATGATTTTTTTAAATACTCGTGAAAAAATCTGAATATCGTAAACATCGAATAAGAAGTGATATATACTTAATAAAATTTAGGAAGAAAAGTTTTTTTTACCTCTTTTCTATGAAATGTTACAAGGAAATAATAATAAATTATTTAAACACTGAAAAAATGTCAGAAAAAAAAGAGTTAAAACAATTAAATTCTTAGTAATTCCTTGAAAATTTTGAAATCTTTTCCAATCCTTCGGAACCTTTAATAATAAATTTAAATCTTTAAAAAAATTTAAATCTTTTTAATTAAGTACCTTCATATCCTCTGACATTTTTTAACGATTTTGAAATTTTTTGGAATCTTTTAAAATAACTAAAAAAATGTTATACTTTCTAACTTTTTTATTTCCTGTATATCCCTAAAAAATTTTATAATCTCTTGAAATACTTTTGAAAGTTTAAAAATTTCTTTATAAGGATTTTAATTGATTGCAATTTTTTTAATTCCTTCGTATCCCTTAAACTGAAGAAAATTCTCTACAATTTTTAAAATTCGTTGAGGTCTTATAAATCCTATAAATATTGTCAAATACTTTTAATTCCTTCAAATCTTAGGTATTGCTATAAATTCATTGAAATTTTATTTATTGCATTTTTTCAATATTTAAATATTATTTATTTGAAAAATAAAATATTAAAAAAATTAAAATCCAGTAAAATCATTTGCTTGTTTTTTTTTAATTCTATAATGTTTCTAATCATGAACCATAAATTTTAAAATGACTTTAAACTCAAACTAATAAATAAAAAATAAGTCTTGAAGAAAAATTACTGAAAAATTCAGGCCTTAAGTAGGACAGTAAAATGTTAACAAATAGAATTTCTACGTTAAAATTGGAAATTCCTTATAAAATTTTTAATAATTGTTAAGCATCGTTTAATTTTTAATAAGTTTCAAGTATCCTTCCGTTTTCATTCATTCAAATTAATTAATTACTTATTTACCGCTAGGCGCGTTTGTCGGCATCTTTCAAATAAGAAATTTTTGAATGGACTGTAATTTATAATATATCGGTCCCGCTTACCACAGAATCAGTTTCTGTATTCATTATTCATTGATTTGTATAAAAAATACTCGGATAAATCTAAAATGCTGAAAATCAAATTTTATATTCATAACAAATTAATAAACGCACAAATATAGCTTCTGTCAAATTTATTTCAACCCCCCCCCCCTCCACAAACATCATTTTTCTAAATAAAAAAAAAATTTGAAATAAAAAAGGGTTTTCTTAAGATGAAGCACTTTCCATGAATAAATCAAACTTTTTTTAATACTATGAAGAATATAAAATAATATTAATAATAATATAAAATATAATTTTCAAGCAACTATTTATTTGTTAAAAGATTTTGAACATTTCAATTCTAGTTAAAATTGAATTCTGAAAATTAAGAACAAGAAAATAAGTATTATTTGTTTGTTTCTAAATTTATTAAAATAGAATTTTCATTCCATTCTTAAGAAATTAAAAAAAATTCTGAATATTTTAGATATTTCTAAAAAGATTCTCGAATATTTTAGACATTTTTTTTATTTTTTAGGGCCTTAGAAAATATTTTAAAAAAATTTTTTTCATTCCAAAAGATGCTTAGCACTTTTTGTAGTTTGAAAGAAATACAAAAATATTTTATAAATTTTGGGACATGATTCCAATTTTTTGAATATTACTTATTTATTTAACGTCTTTCTATCAAACTTGTTGACTTTTTAACAAAATACTTCAATTTTCAACCAAATAGATGAATTTTTATGCCGGAAATATTAATTTTCAAAAAAAAGTTATTTTTTAACACGAAATTTACTTTTTAACCAAATAGTCGAATGATTGTTTTGTAATGAATTCTAAGAGAAAATTTAAAAAGATTTAAAAAAAACATTTTTAATTATTTCCTAAATTTTTTTAGAAGAGTAAAAGATGTTTTAAAAATATTCAAAAATAATTAAACACTTATAAATATTTTTTAAAGAATTTTGGAAGGTATCAGTTTTCAAGAAAATGAAAAAAAATTTGTTCAGGTTCCTAGGAAAAATAAAAATAACTTTCCATTTCAAAAAATTAATTTGAAGAGACTATTTTAAAAAATTGCAAAGAAGAATCTGAAAGATTTTAAAGCAATTTTTTATTTTGAAAAATTTGTCAAAATTTGAAGAAAAATTCGAGTAAGTTAAAAATATTTTAGGAAATTAAAACATTTTAAATAGGTCAGAAATATTTAAAACCTTCGAAACAATTCCGAAAATGTATTAAATATTTCGTGATTTCTTCCAAACTTCTTAGGGTCCTAAACCTATTTTAAAAAATGACGAATTTGTCCTAATATTTTGTGAAATCCTATAAAATAAATGTTTTCAAATTTGTAATTTGGGTTCCAAATTTTATTATTTTCGACGAAAATTGAAATTTTTGTTTAAAAATTCGACCTCGAAATTTCGGGAGGAACTATTTTGCGAAAATTTACTTTTTACGTTGAAAATTTTTATTTTTGAGTAAAAGAAAATCTCTGTCCATTAAAAATTCCACACTTTTCATAAAAATCCGCATTTTTCGTTTGGCAATATTCATCTCCTTTAGTCTAATTTTTTTTAAATTACCAACTTATTATTATGTAATTCAAGATTTTTCATTTTGGTAAAAATTAATTTCTTTGGTTAAGAATTTGAATATTTTGTTAAAAATGATTATTTTTTGCAAATTTCTTTTTATAGCTTTTAATTTAACTATTCTATTTTTTATTTTAAATCGATCTTTTTTTAGTTCAAAATTCATGCATTTTGTAGAAAATTCGTCTTTTTTAGTAGAAAAATAATCTTCTTTGAAATTTCATCTTTTTGTTTGCAAATTATAACTATTTGGTTTAAAAATTACATTTTTGTTGAAGAATCATCCGTTTAACAGAAAATTAATTTTTTTAGATAAAAATGTAATAATTTTTTTAGAAATTTGTCTTTCAATGCTTGAAAATGAAATTATTTGGTTGAAAATTCGCTCTTTAATTGGAAAATAATTTTTTGAATTATGAATTTAATAATTTTATTTTTGAATACAAATTTATTCCTTTTTAAATAAAAATGTAAACTATTTGTTTGAAAATTTATCATTCTTAGTTGAAAGTTCATCTATTTTCTTGAAAATTTGCCTTTTGAGTAGAAAAATAATTTTGTCGTGGCAATCCTTTTTTAATTCAAAATACATGTCTTTTGTTAAAAAAAAATTCTTAGCAGAGAAATGATATTAATTTTTATTTAAAAATTCAATTATTTTGATGAAAATTTATTTTGTTGTTAAAAACTCATGTTTTTAGTTGAAAATTCATTTTTTTTTAGTTGAAGATACCCTATTTTGTGAAAAATTCGTTTTTCTTCGGTTAAAGATTAATTTGAAAAATGAAATTATTGAAAATGAAATTATTCTGTTGGAAATTCACTTTTTTTGTTGAAAAATAATTTTTTTAACTATGAATTTAAGAAATTTATTATTGAATACAAATTTATTAATTTTGAAAATAAAAATTTTAACTATTCGGTTGAAAACTTATCGTTTTTAGTTTAAAATTTATCTATTTTGTTGAAAATTCGCCTTTTGAGTAGAAAAATAATTTTCTACGGTAAAAGCTCATCTTCTTCGTTGAAAATTAAACTATCGGGTTAAAAATTCATTTTGTTGTTCAAAACTTATTATTTTAATTTAAAATTAATTTTCGTTGAAAGTTCAACTATTATCATAGAAATTATTCATTTTTGGTTTGAAAAGTCATTTTCTTAACAAAAAATTTATTTTTCGTAGAAAAATAATTCGATTTTTTGGATGAAAATTAATCTTTTTTCGTTGAAATTTCAACTATTTGGTTAGAAATTCTTTTTTAATTCAAGATTAATTTCTTTTGGTGAAAAAAATTGTTCTTAGTAGAGAAATAATATTATTTTTTTATTTAAAAATTCAATTATTTGGATCAAAATTTATTTTCTTATTAAAAATGCATGGTTTTAGTTGAAAATTCATTTTTTAGTTGAAAATACCCTATTTTGTGGAAAATTTATTTTTCTTCGGTTAAAGATTAATTTAAAAAAATGAAATTATTCTGTGGGAAATTCGCTTTTTTGTTGAAAAATGATTTTTTTTAACTATGAATTTAAGAAATTTATTTTTGAATACAAATTTATTATTTTTGAAATTAAAATTTTAACTATTCGGTTAAAAAATTAACATTTTTGGTTTAAAATTCATATATTTTTTGTAAATTCCCCTTTTCAGTAGAAAAATAATTTTCTGGTCTGAAAAATCATCTTTTTGATTAAAAATTGGTATACTATATTGAAATTTATTTTATTTTAATTATTTTTTAATTAATATTTATATGCATTATTATATATTATACATTATATATTATATATTATATATTATATATTATATATTAGAATTTTTTTAATGAAAAATCGTATTAATTAGTAGAAAAAGAATAGTCTCATTTGAAATATTATCTTTTTAGTTAAAAATGCAATTATTTAGGTGAATTTTACTTTTTGGTTGGAAATTCATTTTTCAGATGAAAATTGAACTATTTTATAAGAGATTCGATTTTCCTTGGTTAAAAATTAATTTTCCTCACTGAAAATTTATCTAATCCATTTTTAATAAAATGTTTCATTTTTCTTGAGGAAAATAATCTTCTGGGGTAAAAATTCACCTTATAATTTAACTATTCGATTTTTTATTTTAAATGTATCTTTTTTTAGTTTTAAATTCATGGATTTTGTAGAAAATTCGTCTTTTTTAGCATAAAAATAATCTTTTTTGAAACTTCTCCTTTTTGTTTGCAAATTCAGCTAGTTGGTGAAAAATTTATATTTTTAATTTAAAATTCGTCTTTTTTGTTGAAAATTTATTTTCGTTGAAAGTTGAATTATTTGCTTCGAAATTCTTTTTTTTTTTTTGTTTGAAAAGTCATTTTCTTAACAGTAAATTTATTTAATCCATTTTTACATTAAACTTTTTCTATAGGAATTATTAAGAATTTATGTATTTTGTTAAAAGTCGTATTTTTTATAGGAAATTAATTTTCTTGTTTGAAAAATATTTTTTTTGTTGTTAAAAATGTGTATATTATATTGAAAAGTTTTTTTTTTAAATTAATAGTCTAGAATACAAAATTGATCCATTCCATTTTTGGATAAAAATAAACATTTTTATTGGTTGAAATTCTAACTGTTTAGTTAAAAAATTTATCTTTTGTAGCTCAAAATTCATCTATTTTTTTTAAAGTTCGAATTTTGCAGTAGAAAAATAATTCAAATTTTTTGATGAAAATTCATCTTTTTTCTTTGAAATTTCAACTATTTTGTTGAAATTTCTTTTTCAGATAAAAATTCATCCCTTTTGTTACGAAATCGTATTTCTTAGTAAAAAATAATCTTTGAATTTGAAATATTATCTTTATAGTTAAAAATGCAATTGTTTAGACGAAAATTTATTTTGTTGTGGAAAATTCATGGTTTTCATTGAAAATTCATTTTTTTACTTGAAATTTGAACTATTTTCTTGGGAAATTCGTTTTTCTTTAGTTAAAAATTAATTTTCTAAACTGAAAAATTTATTTAATCCATTTTAGTTTCATGTTTAGAGTTTTTAATAAAACATTTTATTTATTTAAAAAAAAAATTCCTCATTTAAAAAAAATTAATCTTCTGGGGTGAAAACTCACCTTTTTGTTTGAAAATGTGGCTACTTTGTTGAAAATTGATTTTTATTGTTAAAAACTAATTTTCTAAACTCAACACTTAACTATTCCATTTTTTAATGAAATTTTATCTTTTACGGTTGAAATGTCGAATATTTATTTGAAAATTCATCAATTTAAAAAAAATTTGTTTTTGGTTGTGGAAAATTAATAACAAAGTAATCAAAAATTGTAAACGGTAAGTTAGGAATTTACAGAAACTGCTTGTAGATCGATGCCGTATAGACGGCCGGTGTAACTGTATTTTAATATTTTTCTTTTCAAGAAAGGATTCCATCCCACTGATGTGATTCGAAACTCAATTTTCTTAAAAACATTTCCTGGATCACGAGGTGCTGGGTATTTGATTGATTTGAATTTTATTCACCCCTTGATACTTGTATCAATTTTTGATTGAAAAAGGGGTACCTGATTCCATTTCAATAAAGTTTCCTGAATGTTCACAGTGCAATTTGAATAGACAGCAGGATATCATTACAGATAAGGAAATTGAAAAACAATTGAAAATGTCAGTTAAAAAAATGAGCGTAATGTAAATTTATTTATAAAATTTCTATAAAAATTCGATTTATTATTTATTTTTATTTTTATGTTTTCTTTTTTATTTATTATTATTAAAGAGACCTTATTTAAAGGATAACTTTCTTTTTATTTTTAAATGTAAAATAAATTTGTGGGACTCAAAACTCTAATTTTTTTCGAATTTTAATAACTTTTATTATTAAAAAAAATAGACGAAGGTTTTAGATCAGACGATATGAATTTTTTCTTCGATAAATGGTGCAATCTATTTTAGATATGTCCACTTGTACGTTTTTTTAGTATTTGCAATTATTTTAAATAATTTATAAGAATATGTAATATAATATGCTTCATTATTTAGAAGAACACGCAATGGAGCCTGTACACGATCTATACGATCTAAATGTATATATTATTTTTTTCCCATTATGCATCCCTGAATAGAATTCTTGTTCTTAATAAATGATATATGGTTACATTCTAATACGATAAAGACCCAAAAGAGACATGCAACCGAAGGGAAATGTATCACTTATATATTTAAAAATGAACAACAAGTGTATTTAATTTTTTATCTTTTAATTAAAAAAAAAGAAACGATAATAATATTTGTAGTCAACAAAATTGATCCAATGATTTGTAAATACCAAATTATTTCACGCTAATGCAATAAGAAAAAAATAAAATTATAAAAAAAATAAATGAAATCAAATTAATAGAGAAAAACAATAAATAAAATTATAATATAAAATCAATAACATGGAATGCTTAAATACTACTATAAAAGATGGATTTTTAAATTTAATTAAATTTTTAATAATTTAAAATAAATTTTTAATTAATTTGAAAAATTTTTTAAATGATTTTTTATTTGGTTTTAATTTAAAATTTGAACCAAATAATTGAATTTTCAACATAATAGTTGAAATTTTAACAAAAAGATAATAATTCCAACAAAATATTTCATAGTTTTACACTTTAAATAAAAAGATGAAATTTATTTAAGAAAAAGGAATTTTCAACAAATAAAATTTTTTCTTCAAGCCAAAAGACGAACTTTCTCTACAAAAATTGAGTTTTCAAACCAAAAATTTGACTTTCCATAAACAAATTATTTTTCCACGAAACTGATGCAATTTATCCAAGAAAAATGAAATTTTAAACTAAGAAAATTACTTTTTGCCAAAAACCAAAATATTTCAACTAAAAAATATCAATCTAAAAAAAATGGAAAAAGTTACATTTTCGGGTAAAAAATTAATTTTAAAATAAAAAAAGGCTTTTTCACTAAACATTTTAATTTTCATTCGAAGACATGAAGCTTCAATAAAAAAAATTTAACAGTGTAGTTTAAATTTTACCAAAGCAGTTTAATTCATAATTAAAAAATATTAATTTTCAAATAAAAATATAAATCCTAAAACAAAAAAATTATTTCGTAACAAAGTGACTGAAGCAAATCTTTTACAAAATATTTGAATACTCGAGCAAAAAAGAGGAATTTTTAATTAAAAAGTTCAATTTTCATATAAAAAAAGTCGACTAAAACAGATGAATTTTTGAATCAAGAAGATAAATTTTCAAAAAATAGTTAAATTTTCCGTTTAGAAAAGTTTTAGTTGATTTTTCATGATCAAAATATGAATTTTAAAATAAGAAATAAATATATAAAAAAAATGATTTTCTAATTTTAAAGACTAAGTTTTAACCAAAAAAGATGACTTTTAAACAAAATTGTTGAATTTTCTACCAAATAGTTGCATTTTTCTCCAAAAATACAAAATTTCTCTTCGAATAGACGAATTTAGATTAAAAAAAAAGAAACATAATAATATAAAAATTCATTTCGATTTTAATTAATTTTAATCCTCAAAGGGTAAATATTATCTCGAAAAAGATAATAAAAAATAATGTAATAATAATAATATAAAAGATAGTTGAATTTTCATTTAAAAAAACATTTAAGTTGATTTTTCAAGATCAAAATATGAGTTTTGTAAAAAAATTAGTTTTTGCGACAAAAATGAAATTTTCAATAGAAAAATACGATTTTCATAAACAAAATATAAATTTTATTCCAAACATTATTTTTTACGAAGTAGTTAAATTTGCAACAAACCAGTAGAATTTTCAACAAAAAAGTATGATTTTTTAACGAAATGGTTTAATTTTCAATCAAACAGTTGCATTTTTATTTAAGAAAGATCTAATTTCTGTCAAAACTGATGAATTTTTAATTCAATCAAAATTGTTAAACAGTTGAATTTTCATCCAGAAAAGATTTCAGTTTTATTTTCAACACAGAAATATTAAATTAAAACAAAAAGTAATTTTTTTACAAAATACTTAAATTCTCAACAAAAAAGCAGAATCTTCAACTGAAAAGTATAATTTTTCAAGAAAATTTTGAATTTTAAACAAGAAATATGTAATTGCTGTTAAAGGAGGTGAATTTTAAAATTAAAAAGACAAACTTTAAAAAAACTGTTGAATTTTCAACCTATTAGATAAATTATATTCAATAAAGATAAAAAATTATACTAAAACAGGTGACTTTTAACAAAAATTACAAATTAAAAAAAATATTAGAATTTTTATAGAAAAATATTTCAATTGAATTTTCGACACATAAATTCAAATTAATCAAAATGCAGCATTCCTACTGAAGAAGATAAACTTTTAAATAAAAAAAGACAAATTTATGTAAAAAAACTATTTTTCATCCAAAACAAATTTCGGTTGGATTATCATCAACTAAATATGAAATTTAAAGAAAAGGCTAATGTTCCACGAACAGAGTTGAATTTTTAAACTAAAAAGATAAATTTTTGAGAAGAGTTAAATTTGCAACGAAAAATTTGGTCTTTTTAAGAAAATTGTTAAATTTTCAATAAAATAATACATTTTATAACTAAAAAGAAAATCTTCAGGAGAAAGCTTTTGCAAAGTTGCAACTAAAATTATCAACCCCCCCCCCCACTCATCCTTGGATTTCTCTAATCACAAAAATACTTTTTCTTTTTTTCAAATGTGACACAAAATAAATCTAAACAAAATGAAGTTTGATGCACGATCAGATCTAAGATTTTTAAACAGAAGAGAGAAAAAAATTTGTATTTAAACTCTAAATAGCACAACCTTTTATTTGTTGTATAATATACAGTTGTTTCAGAAATTATAAGTTTAAAAAAATTTTTTTTATATTTAAAAAAATAATAATTCACATAAATATGTTATTAGTTTGTAAGATCTTTTTAAATGAGTTACAATAAATTTAAATTTATTAATAAATACATTTTAATTAAATGATTTATTAAAAGAATTTGATCAATCGCTCACTTCAAATATTTTAAACGTATGAGTAAGATTCATTTGATTGTACAAAATTAAGGACTCGAAAAGCAGACCGAACGAGCGCCCGAGCAGTAGGTAGGAGTGGGGATGACGCGCAGAAAACGCGACGAAAATCCTTCTCTCTTTCGTCGCG